>VRYO01000638.1:529041-654153 GCA_009812075.1 Sialia sialis | reverse complement strand
TCCCTGAGCCGAGCTCTCCCCCAGCAGAGCTCTCCCTCAGCCGAGCTCTCTCCCAACCGAGCTCTCCCCCTCAGCCGAGCTCTCTCCCAACCGAGCTCTTCCCCAGCCGAGCTCTCTCCGCGCTGCCGGCAGAGCGGGAGGAGCCTCCTGTGCCCGCACCCCGGCACTGCCGGGGAGCTCCAGCCCTGCCAGCCCCGGCACACGGAGCAGGCTCGGGCCTGGCCGGTCACTCTGCAGGGAGCACCTTGTGATCTGGAAATAAAACAAGTGACTGGAATTTAGAACTACCGAGATGGATAACTTGAAGTCATGCTGGGTTAATCCCATTTTCCCCTACGGGAATGCTGGGGCACGCAGGGTAGCTGTGGGCACAACTCTGCAGCCCAGCTAATGATTACAGAAATACAGTCCTGGCAAGGTGCTCAATACCCAAGGAACACTGTTTAACATCTACTATTTTACTGTCCATACTAATCACATATTTATATTTGAAAAGTAAACATTCTATGTGTTTATCTGTATAATTATTTTGATTACTTTTAGCTAAATAAATCCACTACTGTACATATGCACAGTCAAAACAAACAGTACATTTTTATAGTAAAATAAATAGTGTGTTTTTATAGTATTTAAGTATCACAAATCTTAAAAAAAATTAATTAAGATGGGGACAATTGAAGTGTCATTAGTTTGACAGAGAGCTAAAGCAGGTTTCCAACTCCAAGTTTCATGTGACCAGAGTGACAAGTAGTTGACAGTTAAGTGTTCATAGAAGCTTAATATTCCAAAATTAATTTGAAATATATCCTTGTGAAAGGCATTACTGCATTCCAATGTTTAAGAGATATATTCTGTATGTGTTCCCATCATGCCAAAACCACTTCAGTCTTCTATAAGGCAGACTTGAAATTTTGTGTCATGCATGCCTCAATACAGCGACATCCAAAGACACCCACGTGTGTCACTCAGGTTAACTGGGGGGGGGAATCTGACAGGAATTTATTTTAAGAGCTTTGACCTATGTAACGAAACCAAATCTTCTTGAGCAGAATAAAAGAAAGCAGAATATTTTGTTACCTGACACAGCAGAACAATGAGTCAATTGTGGCAATTCTGCAGACTGCCATGTCCCTGAGTAAAAAGGATGAAGTTACTGTAAATCCATCCAAATACTCACATCCAGCTCTGGGAGTGAATCAGCACAAAGTGACCAGCAGCTGATTCATCTAAATAACAAAAGCCCAAACACCTCAGCTGTCCCCACACAGAAGTAATTAATAATCACACAAATTCACTCTCCTGTCATAATGTACTACAGACAACTGGCCAAGAGCTCTTAAACACACCCAAGTGGTGTCTTCTGCTGAGAAGCAGAGGAATGACACCCACACATCTTCTAAACGGTGCTGAATATTCACTTTTTCCTCAGGCTTCCTGACTCTTCAGCAATACAGTAAGTGCAGCTGGGAGAGTTGCTCACCGTGCAAAAAGGACACAGATTCAGCTCCCTCAGTCCAGTGAGCAGCCCCAGCAGTGGTGATGCTGTGACACAAAACTGCTCATCCCTGGGAGGCACCTTCCTGAAAAGCAGCAAGGAATGTCCTCATGTCCTGAGGTGATTGAAGCAGGTGACTGAATTGGTCAGCAGGAGCACAAGCCTAAATTAGATGAGTGGTATCCACACGGGGAAAAACTGCCATCTGAGATTGTTTCCTGTAAAGGAAAGAATGTGTCCTGAGCCTCCTGGATGGCTGTGCAATCAAATTGTATTCTTTATGTTCATTAACAAATGAAACAAATAGCAACACAAATCAAGTGCCAGGAGCAGGAGGGCAGAGCTCTCCCAGAAACATCCCCCTGAGGGCAGGACACTGAAAGAGTGAAGTACACTCACATTATAAAGCACTCAATGACAGGCACAGCATCTCACACACAGGGAAAAAAACTAAGAAAGCAGTTTAAAATGATCCCTCAGAGACCAGCTATGACCCAGGTACTGTTTCAGCCACAAAAATGGAAGCTTGCAGACATTTTTAAAACCATGAATTCCTTCAAAGTGAAGGGAAGGCCTGGGGAAGAGTCTGCAAAAGCTACTTTTTACAGACACACTTTTACCTACAATGTGACACAGATTAAAGGATGGATTCAGTTAGAAATATTTTTTTAAACGTGTGATTCAATCATTATCCACATCAGGTGGAAGACCACAAGGGTTTGGACTGACTATGGTCACTGCAACTGTCCTACATGTGAGTGAACAACCTCACATATTTATTTAGCAGTATTAAACCCAGCAACCAATATAGAACTAACATGCCTGGCAAGCAAAGTGCAAACATAGACTGCAAACAGATCTCCCAACTAATTTTATCTTCAGATTATGAAGATAAAATTCAGACAATTTTTAATAATTCATTTTTTCTCCCTACTGGTAACAGAGAAGGGTCTCCAAGAGTTCACACTGAGCACACACAGCTACAAATGTGTTACTGTTTCGAATTGGAAGAGCACAGATTGTGATGCAACTTTTACCTGTTCCTATAAATATAAATTTTTTGGCCTTGGGTGCACCTCTCATTCCCCACTGCAGTTCAAAATGCTGGGCTGTTCTCGGGGTGCTTGGCCATGTCAGCTGGAGCTGAAGCAGGACAGCTGCTCCCTGCCACCCTCCAGACTCAGCACAGAGTGAAGATCCCAAGTGCTGGCTGGAGGAGCTGAGGGCAGCATTTCCAGGATGCAGCTCATCTTCCATTAACACTACAGTAATTTCACGAATATAAGCCGCACCTTTTTCATTGAAGAATCCAGCCTACCCCAGCAGTGCGGCTTATATTCAGGTGCAGCTTATCTATGGACAAATCCCAGTGAAATGCCAACCTGGAAGTGAGAACCAGCCAGGGAGGGTGCCTGGGGCTGCCTTTAAAGGCTTGGCTGGTCTACGAAAACTGTTTGCAACTTGAGCACCTGACACCAATTTGTGTCTGTTACTAATTTGTTACTTTGTTACATGTGCATAATCGCTTTAAAAAAAAAAAAGGTGCGGCTTATATTCAGGTGCGGCTTATATATGGACAAATCCTGTGGTCTGCCTGGCTCCCGGGAGGTGCGGCTTATAATCGTGAAATTACTGTAATTCCATTGCAACCTGGTCAAATCTGCTCCTCACCCACTGAAAGCAATCCACTGCTCCTTCAGAGTTTGTTTGGAACTCATATTAATTGTTGCAGTTTGCAAACTGCTCATTCCACAAAATGAAAAAATATGAGCACATTTTATTACATCAACTCAGGTAACTTTGAGGGAAAAAAATGGACACATTTTTGGGTGCAAAAGCCACTGAAGAAATAATGTTATTAACATCACTACCAATGCACATAAACAGGCAAAGACTGGAATTTATTACACAAATATAACATTTTATAGCTGGAATTATGCAATACAGCTTTTCCCTAAAGACTATAAAAAAATACAACTAATGAAAGGAAAAATAAATAATATATAGCAAGATTCTGTAAGGGAAATATTTTTCTGCTGTGTGTGAGATTGCTGTCTGAATAGGTAATAATTAACCTGCATGTCTAATGCATCATTTAAAAGAACTGATGAAAACATCTAAGGAAAATTCTAATGAAAAGTGAGAAAAATAAATTACTGAAATAAAGTGCAAAAATATAGATTTACTTGTTATGAAACAAAGAGAATAAAATGCGAGCAGCATGGACAAAACAGAATTTGTGCGAGATGAAATCATTTTGGAGAATGATGAGCAAACAAATCAGCTTGCTCAAAATTTTCAAGAGCTTTCTAATATTGGATTTAATGAGAAATTTTTCAATTTTATTGCTTCTAGAAATTGTGTCAGGATAGGAATTAACTCACTGGACATCGAGGGGAAAATAAATGTTCCTGTTGATGGTAGCATTCACACTCTCATTAGTGTGAGAGCTGCCACATTTCTTTCCAAAACATTTAGGCAGTTCTCATGAAGTGATAGCACTGTGGCACCAGTGGGACCTTGATTTGCAGCAAGAAGAGCTGACCAAACAACCTTGGAGCAAATGCATGTAAGATGTTTCAATTTAAATTAAACAGAATGGTGAACAAACATTGGGCTCTGTCTCAACTTTAGGAGAATCTTTGAGTAACTATGGTAACTGTTTACTGAAAATAATTGGACTGAAAAAGTTTTGAAACTGAACATGAAGGTTTAGAATATATTTCATTTGTAAATAGATTACTATTTCTAGAATGTGAGTACCAAACAAAGACATTTCTGTAAAACTGGGCTCCAAAGGAGTAACCTCTCCAAAGGAGCTTAATTGTGAAAATGAAAATCCTAGAAGGGCATTTAAAAGGTATGACTTTTGGAGAGACTGTAAAATGTGGAGGGAGAAAATCAGAACTTCCAGAAACCAATTTGAACAATAAAATAAAAATATTTTTAAGACCTGATTTTTTTTTAAAGGCAAAAAATGGGAGAACATTACAAGGCAAATGAGACAGAGTAAAGTAATCTAGAAAATAAAATCCCCTTTCTTTTACAGTTTTCTGTAGAGTGTGTGACAGGTTCATGTGCTGCCTGGCAAATTAACACCATTAATTAACACCATTGGTGTCCACATGAAAAGATTCATGGGGAGGAGGCAAAGGTTGAAAAGTTCAACACAACCAGGAACAGCCACTCCATGGCTCCAAATGCTAAAATATCTGATACCTTAGTGCCCTATTTTGAAATCAGAACTTTGTTATATATTTCACCTTCACATTTCAGTCTCAAAATGAGAAAGATTCAACCCTTACATTTAAAAGGACGAGCAAGGGATCCAAGGAACAGCCAAGTTGTTGAACAATGATCAGAAGACACAGTTGCTGGTAGATCATTACCAGTCCAATGTCCAATAAAAATATCTTGTTTTGCCTTCTATTAGATTGCTACAGTAATAAAATAAATATTTTTTTCAGACCATTTCCTCCTATTTTTTTTCTAAATACTTTTATTGCCATTTTCTTTTGGAGAGAGGAATAATTACATCTCATGTAACCATGATGAAACCAGAGTAGTAGTATAACGTGCTTTTTTGCTCCTCTAACCAGACAGAGATTAGGCCCAAAAGCCAAAACATGCACCCAGAATGAACATTAAGGAGCTTATTTGGGAGCTGCCTTCTTGTTCCCAAACACAGAACACAACTCATGCAAACAATACCCTCTCATGGACAATTCTGGAGAAATTTAGCACAACAGTAGGAAGTAATTCTGAAGCAAATAAACCATCTTCTGATCACAGCCAAGAGCAGTTGCAAATTTTTCTTAATATTACAAATATTATACTAGAAGAGATCCTATAAAATGAGAGTGAACTACAAGAAATCCGTGCACAGTGGGATTGCTTACCAAGATAAACAGCTTGAGCTACCTGAAGCTAAGAAGTCTCATTTTTCTGTTTTATACTAAACACATGTTTATGGGAATTACAGCCACTTGATTCAGAGGGCAATCAAGGCTATGTGATTCACTCAAGCAAGCTATAAAATACTGATGGATCCTACACAGGGAACTTGGCATTCCAAAGCTATGAGACATCTGATAAACTCCAGGAAATTATTTCTACCAGTTCAGACCTTTACAATCCACAGATGTCTAATTTCTCTAGGATTATTTGCTAAAATATTAGAAAAAAATATATGTACAACAAATATGAATCACAGGAGGCTTCCCACTAAATGCCATGTAAATGTGTTAGCTGAAGTGCTTTTAGGACAGAAACATTATAACACTGGAAAACATAATGGTAATTGCCATTGCTAAAATCCCATTGATGTGTGTCCTGGGCATTCCTGATTAATGCAGATTAATTCAACACTCTGGAGATTTCACTGCTGTTAGCAGCAGCAGCTCAGGCCAGACAACTCAAATGAAGCAATGAGAGCCTGATGAGCCCCACAAACCTCAGCAGAGCTCAGATGGGTTCAGGTGGAAAGGAAACATTTCCCTGTGACTCGTTTGCACAAACCTAATCTCACCACTAAGTTCTGCAAACTCTCATGCTGCAGCTTCCTGTGCCAACTTCTGATGTTCATCCTTCCCCATAAAGAAAACACAAAAGGTTCAGGAAAAAGACCCAAAAGAATGTAAATTGAGATCTGGAGAACAAGAAAACTCCTAATACAGAGACTTAACGAGATCAGTCTCTTTAGCTCTGTCAAAGAGAATGATATGATCATGTCTATAAGCACATATACAGGGAGGTTTCTGATTGCTCTTCAAATCCAGCAAAGGCATGCTCAGGCTCAAGGCTGATGAACTGTTCAGACTGGAATAGCTGCAGCTTGTTAACCATGGGAATAAGCCAGCAGAACTTACCAGAAAATACAGAAGATTCTTTATTGCTTCAGCATTTCACTCTAAGTTGGCTGTCACTGGGAGAAACATCCATTAGCTCAGCATGAAGGGCATCTTGAGGTAATTCTTAGGTGAAATTCTCAGATTCATGTTTTTCAAGGGAGGTTACTGTTACCACTTTCTATAGAACAAATTATTAAGTAGGTGATCCTAACAAAGATTCATTTTAATTATTGAAAATAAAAATGAATTTATATTAATATACAGCACATACTGCGACTATTTTAAAATTGCATCACTAGAGGCTACATGTGAAGTTTTCTATCAATAAGTGTAATGTTATGAAACAAACATTTCTAAAAATTAAAAACCACTTTTGCATCCTTTTCCATGAAGAATTCCATTTGTGCATGAGTCAAAGAAGAGAAGCTTTATCCTTTATTGCCTGAAACAGCCTAACAATAGAAAAGATCACTACAAAACATGGCTGTTTTGGCATTTTCACAGCCAGGAAAAAAATTATTTAGCTGTTAGGACCTGTCACTTCTCTTATTTTGGTGGTTCAAAACTTCCTTCAAGGCTTAACAAACCAAAAGATGCTACAGATATGACAACTCTCACTGGGATATCCCCTGGTCTCAGTGGGCAGCACCATCTACACTTGGTATTAAAGAGAGACCCACAGCTTTAGCTGTTCATTAGGAAATGCAGCTGCTTGAACCTGCCCAGAGATTTGGAATGGTTCAATAAACCCCAGAAATGATGGCTTGGCAAACAGGGTGTCAAAGGTCAATACTGACCACTGGAACTCACAGGCATTGGCAGTTTTTAAAATACACAAATCAAATTCTATCCACTTGATATTACTTATATTTGTTTTGTTATCTGGCTGTCTACGAACTTGCTCTTTCTTCCCTGTCATCAGTCCCCAGTGTCCTCAAGCTTCTCTTTGCTTAGAGAAAAGCACTTCTAACACTATAATTTCTAACAACTTTTCTAACCACGTACTGCTCTTGAATCATACAAGCCTTGACTCAATTACCAAGTGGCTCTGACTCAGATGTTCAAAATTTTTCCAATAAGATCATGACTTTGTGCACTTTCAAAACCAAAGTGACTTTGTGATGCTAAAAGCAGTCATGATATTTTGCTAGCTGCATACTGGTCCCAGCTGCCAAAGGAATACTCACAAACAAACCAAGAGGGTCTCTGTGGAACAGCTTCCATGGAAAACCTGGGAAATGCTCCACTTTGAGCAGCCAGTTTTGATTCTTTTCAGCTTTCTGAAACACATCAGGTATATTTCTACTTGCTGTGCACAACAATTGGATTATGGTTTGCTTTCCTGATGATTCACTGGGTCAGCTCATGCAATTAATGTTCTCGGGGATTTTTTCAGAATAGGCTGAACCTGCCAGAGTTTTATTATGTCAGCAGTCTTTATCAATTACTTACAGTGCTAAACATTTGCTGTAGCAAAGGCCCTGATTAAAATGCTAAAGGGAAAGGCGTCATCTCAGGGATTTGGAGCAACAAGCTCACTTTAACGTGAAATTTTCAATACACAACTCCATGAACTCAGCTGCCTGTGGAAAAGAATCTCTTGTGCTTGTCACTGCCCTGGAGTGAGGAAAGCTCAGATACAGAGGATTCAATCTGGGTAGATGAATCTTGCATTTTCTGACAGTAGTTGAATGGAGCAAGGTAGCCAAGGTTTGTAGGGAAGCAGATCTTTGAAGTGCCTGTGGTTCAAATGTGCTCCATCCTTCCTCAGAAGCCTTTCCAGCTGAGTGTGCTCTAATGATTCCTGGGAGCTGTAACTAGAGAGAGACTTCAGCTTGGGCACACCCTGCAAAGTCAGACTGCAAACTGCTAGTGTGCCTGTCCCATCCATGCCTCTGCTCTGGGTCACAGATCCAGGGACGGATCTGAGCCAAGGTGGAGGAGCAGGACTTTCACTCAGCCCAGCTGGAACAGCTGCCAAGAGCCTCAATTCCTGAGCACAGCAGGATCAGAAATGGGGAACCGGGCAAACAGTCATGAACAGAGCCTTTTGCCTCTGATCCTGCTCCTCCAATGAACTTCCCAAAACAGGGGCAAGCAGGAGCCTCTCACACCACAGCTTTCCTTTTTGTTCAAGATTCGCATCTCCATCACCTCAGTGTTCCTGCATGGAAAAGTATAACAGGAGAAGAGCTGCACAGCACAGCCCTTGGTGCTGAGGACACAGACTCTGCAGAGTGTCACTTTGGTTAAGCTCTGGTGTGGACCAGGAGCTGAGAGCTGACATTCTCCAGCTGCTTAATGGAGATCCACAGGAATTCCTGGAGTGCACATCCACAGGCATTCCTGGAGTGCCCATGTACAGGTGTTCCTGGAGTGCCCCACAGGTGTTCCTGGAGTACACATCCACAGGAATTCCTGGAGTGTACACCCACAGGTGTTCCTGGAGTACACATCCACAGGAATTCCTGGAGTGCACATCCACAGGCATTCCTGGAGTGCATCTTCTAGTAAAATTTTAACCAGAAGGAAAAGAATCTGCATGCTCTGAGACACCACTCAGTGATGTGAGGCTAAGTACAGTAAATGGGAAGGAGTGACAGATTTATTTCAAAATTGTATTGAAGGTAGATACACTCCGTGGTAAAAACTGCATTTCAAGCTTTACAATGAATGCTATCTCATAGTAAACCCTGATATTAAAAACAAAAATATCAAATAAAAAGCAGAGAATACTGCTTTGGAATAAAAAGCTAAGCAGTTCAAACTTTCTTAACTTAGTGCAGAGCACTGGGCTTTGCTTTGAAGGCAACTTGACAGATATTAAACAAATGAATCTTCACACAGAAAGGTACTTTCACCACAAAGAAGGGTGAGCTAGAAAATCCTGCCTGTCTCAAAGAGTGAACACATTTCCCTGTGCTCTGGGCCAAAATCAAGAATTAGTGAAGTAGGATGAGGTGTTTCTGTATCCTCCTTAGATTGCCAAGCCACAAAGTATGGCATAAATAGAAGGAGATTCAGTTGTCCTAGGAGCAGATCTAATAATAATTGAGTAGGGCATTTATCACAGAAAACAGAATGATAAAATAGTAATTTACAATTAGTTCCAAATCAGGTTAGAGATAAAAATATCAAGCTAATTGGCTTGCCAAGCAATACTGAGTGGGAGGATCCTACAGGATTTCGGGAGCCTTGGTTCCCAGTGAATTCCCAGTGACTCTGTTGCTTGACAGAGTAAAACTGGTTTATGTGAAAATGTCCTTCAAGAGCCTCATAGAAAGGGACAGATAGAATGAAATTCCTCAAGGAAATAAATCACAGCTTTACTACTACCAAGACAATCATGGCAAAAAGAAGTGCAGTTTATTTAGGGATGACTGTGTTGCCAGACTAGCCAATAACAGGAGAAATTGCAGTCTGAAGTTCCTATGAAAAGCCAATTTTCAGGGTCTGTGGTTCATAGCTTTCAATTTTACCCCTGCTGTGAAAACTGAAAAAAATGGTATCAAATTCTGAACTTGTATAATTGCATTTCAAATGACATAGACATGTACACAGTCGACTAGCTTAACCCAGATGCTTAACCTCAACAGCTTTTAAAAAGGCCATCTTTTGTAATTTAATCTCAAATTTTGTTTCATAGGCAATTTCTATGTTTCTCTTGTTGTTCCAATTCTAATTGTGCCATTGCTGGTGATCCACATCAGCAAGACGTGACCCCAGTAGAGATTTTCTGAAGTGTTCACTTCAGAGCTACCTAGAGCCTCGTTACATATTCCAAAGGGGTTCCTTGTCCCCCAGCTTTGAGAGAATTGAGGAAATAAACTTCTGGAATTGACTGCATGGCTCCACAGCAGCAGCTCCAGCTGAGTTTTCCCAAACGCTTCACTACCTGCAGAATCCCCCGAGCAGGAATGAGCACTGATGGTGCTTGCACAGCAAACAAGCTTTGCAGAAAACCTGCTCTGGGACTTCAGAAGCCTGAGCAAATCAGGGAGGAGTGCTCACAACTGAGGCATAGCAGTGCTGGTACCTGAGGCTGCTGCAAGAACTAATTTAATTAAATGGCAGTAAAAGGAGATGTGAATCACATTTTAGGGATTAACTAAATAGGAACCTAAATAATTGTGGTTTATATTGAGATGGGAAGACAAAAATGTAAATTATACTAATTTAGGAACAATACTGACTTAGGCCTGGTTATAAAAGTTTTAGAGATAAAATGTCTTTGAAGGCGCAGCTTTAAGTAACGCCTAAATCTCATTTAAAGTCTAGGAAATTATATGAATATGTAACTGTTTAAACATTTTGTCGTTAACTTCATAATTCAGATCAGCTTATCTGAAATATTTAATGAATGCATTTTAACAATACACTGAATATACAGTATGTACTTCACGTCCCTGAAGTTGATGAAGGTACCATAGGGAACACATTTATTTGAGCCACAGAGGCTGCTGCTGCCACCCAGGAGAAAGAGACACCAGTGTGGAGCTATAATTAGAGGCAGTGTGATGGCAAAGGACATGGGGAAAGGACAGGATGCAAGATACAGAGAGTTCTTCTGAAGTGTCAAAAAGTCTCATATAGCTCAGGAAACAGGGTGGGAAGGGAGCACATGGAGCTATTATGATATAAAGTTTAGCTGCAGAGAACTCAAGGAATAAAACCAGATGAGATTTTACTGAAAGCTTGTGACAGGAGTCCCAGTGAGCCAGAGCAATCCATCCCTTGTGCTTGGGTTTTTTATATTGGGAGAAGAAAGAAGAGAATCTATGGCTTCATTGATGGGTATGAACAACTAAATCTGCACAAACCCAGAGTCCAGTGACACACACAGGGGGGTGCTGAAACTTTCAGAACAATCAGAACAAGTTTTAGGAAAAAATGTTTCAGCACCACACCTAGAGAGCACTGTTAAAATCCCACTTACCCATGGAAAATACTGGAACAGAGCAGTCTTATTCCATCACTGTCAATGTGGGAAAGAAGCAGGACTTGCAGGATTTCCCTCCTTTGTTTTCTAAGAGCTGTGGTCAGAGCCTTCACTGGATCATGTGTGACCAATAGCTCCTTGGAACAGCAGCCAACATGCTATTCCAATTCCAATTGTAAGATTAACATGCTGCTGCAACAGAAAGCAAGCTAAAACATGTCATTAGCGGCATTTCACTGATGTAATTTAATCAATTTGCAGCTTCAGAAGGAATGAATATAATCCCACGGACATTGCCAGAAAGCCTGAGATATGTACAGTGCCTGGAAGCAAAAGGTCCATCATCTTTCCTTGGTTATGTGCTAATGCTTTGATTTCCAAACTGAGGATTAAAACTCCCTAAATTTCCCCAGGTAACACATTCTGCCTGCTCCGTGTTTATTTGCTAACTGAGTAAAACTCATTTACAGTTTCTCTAATTTGGAAACTCCTCTAAGACTATAATCACTTCAGCCACTTTGCACTGGAACTGCTCTGGAGTGACTCTGAGTCCTAGAGATGGGCTCTGCTCAGCTGCCTGATTTCCAGCTGTGTGCAGATGTGCTGAACTGCAGGAACAGCAGCACAGCCTCCAGAGCTGCTTCTGACAGGAATCACCTGCAGGCCCTGCAGGGGCAGCTGGGCTGGCAGAAGGTGCAGAGAGAAGGAGCTGAGTTTCCTGTGGTGGGTGAGTTGCAGACCCCAAAGTCAGTGTGTGCAGACTGGCTCAGGCACTCCCAGCTGCCCTGGCTCACAGAAACACACCAAACTTCAAAAGCCCTGGTGCAGCACAGCACTGAATTGGATGCACACACAAGAATTTTGATCCAAGAAGTTCCACAAACTCCATGTTTGAGCATAGCCCCAGCATGTAAACAAGGGCCCAAGGTCTCCAACCCTGGACAATTTCCAAGGTATAAGTATGCTGCTCCTTTCTGTTCCTTCCTCACCCCACTGATCTGCTGAGAGAGAACAGAAACACATCACAGCCAACATCCTGCAGTGTGCATTTGCCTGTACTCCTGATGAATATACTTTTCAAAGTTTCACTCTGTGCATACTGGCAACAAAAGAAAACATTCAAAGATGAAAGAGATAAATAGAAAATTGAAAAAAACCCCAATCTATAGGTTGTTTCCTTGGGGAAAGAAGTCCTTCCTAGCCCTAACAATTTATTCTTTAATGACTTAAGTTGTTACTCACATATCTTGATTCTTCTGTTCTGAAAAATAATTTCCATATAATTGCATTTCTAAACTAGACTTCTTCAGCATATCCAATGCTTGTTTTCCCAATGTCTCAGCACATTTCCTGCCATCCACATCCTTCACACAGGAGCAGCACACACATTTTTGGTGTAAATCTGTTTAGCTCTATCCAAATAATTACTAGAAGAGGATCTGGCCTAATATTTTCAGCAGATAAATTCTCTTCTACCAGACTACAGTGTCTTCAAAGCTATAATTTATCTGCACATTCTACAGAACAAGATAAGAGTCTCAGGAGACATTTTTATCAAAGAATCCCATCCCCAGGCCCTCCACTCCCCCACCTTCCAAAAAAAAAACCCCAAAAACAAAAAAGGTCAAACCAAACATCCAAACTTCCTTTTCTGAACAGAATATTGAAAACTTACTGAAGACTTCATGTGGCATATCAATGTTCTGCTTTGCTGCAGAACTGAAGGAATGAAAATGGGGACAAAAATGGAAGGTCAGAATTTTAGAATTGTTAGAACAGTACATGATTTATTTGCTGAAAAATACTATATATAGGAAATAGCTTCTGGAAATAACACATGGAAAATAATTAATCCACCCTGAATGAACTGATAAAACTTCTTTCTTTTACTAGAAATTCCTAATTTTTTTTCAAAGCAGTATTTCTTCGCCTGCCATTTTTGTGTACTGTGAGAACAGTTTTGAATACAAACCAGTCTGTTCATTAAGGCAATTTAAATATGGAGAAAAATCTTATTGCTGGCAGTATCTGCTAAGTACAGCCACCTGCCTGTACTGAAACCTTCCTGCATGCCGTACCTACTATCACTCCCAGCAATTTGCCCTGCTTCTCTTTCTTATCCAAAAATAAACCAAAAATATGAGCATCAGCCTCGTGCACTGTTGCCCTGCCCCAAGAGCCACACTTCCTCATATCCTGGGAATTGTCCCACTTGGAATCTGCAGCCAGTGGGTTTGTGAGGCTGCACATGCTGTCAAGAGTGACTGTGACTGAGATCAGCACGCACGGCATTCACAACAAAGTCCTGCTAGGCTACCTAGTGATGATGGATTGGAAAGTTAAAAACAGGATTATTCAACTAAAATGAGAATTTGCAGTGACAGAAACATAACATGCACTTTCCTGTTAAGGAAAAATCTGGGACTTGGATCAGCATGAGAACAGAAGGAGAAGAGGCACAGCACAGCTAAACCAAAATAGTGCCAGCAGCACGTCCTCAGACACAAACACGGCTGAGAGAGATGACGACAGCTTGGTAGCCAGAACTGTGAAAGATACTGCACATTACCCTACCCTAGTCATGGGGAAAGAAAAGTTTCAGGGGTTTCTATCCTCTCTGCCAGAAACTCTTCCATGCAAAATTCAGGTAGCTAAATTAAAATGGTAAAGAACTGCTGTGCAGTTTGGAGCATCACACAACTACAGCAGGAATAGGAGGAGAAAGTCCTGCCATTCCTAAAAGAGCTACAAGAGCTCAAAAATTTATAAAAATGTGACAAAAGGGAAAAAATACTTGAACCTTTCAGCACTGAGCTGCCTCTACAGTGCTGTCCTGGTTTCCTGCTCTGTGGTGAATGGTTCACACCTGCCAAGGCCCATTGGGTGCACTGAGTCCCAGTTACCAGGTCTGGGTGTGAGATCAGAGGCAGGCACAGCTCCCTTGCCTGCTCAAATAAATAAATACAGGGACTCCACTGCAATCAGCTGCAAGAATCGCTGATATTTCTGCCTAACCAAACCAAGGCACCTGGGCCTCTGCCCTAGAAATGATCTTGAAGACACAGCTCTGGGTCTGCAGCTGTTTCCAGGATTTTTGAACTGAGAAGAACAGAAGATCTTTATGGCACTAGTCAAAGGCTTACTCTGAAACTGCTTCAAGCACTGGCACAGAGAGACATTTTCTAAACATAAAGTACTGAAGAGAAATGCTTCCATAGCACCATATGGGTTGGTATTATATATATATATGTATTTTTTGCTATTGTCTTGTAAAGTGCAATAAATTAGAGCATGCTTAATCAGTTTCAGTGACAGCTTCTGCATTGAAAGCAAGTGTTAAGTTTGTCTTTAGCCAAAGAGAGGGAATAATTTTTTTTTTCTGTAAAATTCTGCCCAAGGCTTGCAAATGAAATTAGAGAATGATGTTTAGGAATATGTTTGTTTGTTCAGATAAATTCAACATTCATCAGTTAATTGCTTAGAGATTATATATTTCCCCCAAGTAGACAAGAATCTTCAGATATAGCTATCCTTAAGGTTTCATCATTTTTTGATACAGACCATATGGTTATATTGGGTCTAAGCCTCATTCTTGGCATATAAGAATGAAAATGTTGCAGTTCCTAAAGAAAAAAGGGAAAGCAAAAATTTAAGGGAGAGAGAAGGACAGGGTCCTACCTATCTTTCAAAAGAATTACAGTTTTAGAGAAGAATTATCCACTCTAAATAATAAGCTCTTTCACTGCCAAACCTCTTTTATGTCTTAGCCTCAAGGAACAGCTTTTTTATCCAAAACAAACAAATCCAAAGCTCCTCTTAGCAAAGCAAACAGCCAGAAACCCAGAAGGCTCTGCTTTGGTACCTCTTCCTAAGCAGAAAGAGGGAGAGGAACTGGGAGGAGACATCCCAGCTTCCAAAAGGCTGCTGAGTCATGTGACAGGCAGCCAGCTCTGGGTTTTTATTTGGTCCTGTCACATTGCAATGCAGCACTCTCATATGCTACCAACATCAATATTGCTGCTATATTTTCATCTCCCCCAAAGCAACATATTTCCCACAGTTTTTATTTATTTCAAGTTCAACAGAATTACAGTGATTCCTGTAAGTTATCATCCTTCTAATGGCACCAACTGGCACTGGTGCTGCAGGAGCTGGGGCATATTATGGGTTATTTCACTTTGTTAGCTGAGCAAATCCATTTAGACTTTTATGCTGAGTAGTGCAATACTAACACAAGGAGACATTTAAACAGTACAAGAAAAACATCTCTGTTTTCACTTTCTCAGACATTAAACAGTGTTTATTATCTTCCAGGGCTCACTGAAGATTCTGCTATAAATGTGCTAAAGCAGAAAAATACTCTTCACTAAAACTATTCTGACACTAGATATCAGGAGATGCAGTTTTTAGTTAATTATGATTTTGCCAAACTTGACTCATTTAGTCTGATCATTCTGATGCTGAATATCACCTGCAGCATAATTTGTTTTCTTCCTTTGCAAAGAGATGATTTAGGTGATTGTAACAACAAATCCAGAGAATGGAAAATTGTTCTGCTAATATACAAAATAAGTTCGGGCAACTTTTGAAAAGCAACCAACTCAGTTTTCGCCAAACTTGCAGTGCTGGGCAATGGCCATGCTGCTACAGAAATCCACATCCCAAGTCCATTCACTTCCTCACTCCATCCTGTCCCAAAGCTCTCAGACTACTCTGTTAAAAGAAGCCAATGACCACCTTGGCATACATGAGAACAGCAGAACACCAGACAAGTCAGAATTTCAGAATTCAACAGAATCATCTCCTGTTTTAGAAGAATACAGAGACTCCAAAGCAAATAAAAATTAATGCTCTCACAGTCAAAATGGCTTGAAACTTGAGTAATGACTCTTGTTTGCATTAATTTATGCATAAAAGCTTTGCATAAAACAGAAGACTGGTCACTCAAGTTAATCCAGTAGTCTTTATGCATAAAATATTATCTCTATTGCATTTTTCTGCAGGGATACTTCCATTTCTTTTTGGTAGAAGAAGTGAATTTCCCATTGGAAGAAGCCTTCTTTGTTTACTCTATATCTTAAGCCAAACCAAACAAAATAATCCTGCAGGTATTCTTGACTCTTTCTTTATGCTATTATTGTATTTCCTTCACAATAAAATTCAAATCTAATCAATCCAGCTGTGAAAGAGCAGAAAGCAACAGCTCCTCTGAGCCCTGGCAGAGGAAGGGAGGTCCCACCCAGGCAGGGACAGGGCAGGAAGGTGCCACTGGAGCCAGGTGCAAGGTGAGAGGTGTTCCCTGGGACATCTCCAGAGGGACAGGGAAGTTTGCCCTGCCCAGCTGCTGACTGTGCAGAGCCAGGGCCAGGGGGCTGGAGCAGAACCCCTGCCCCAAGGCAGAGCCAGGGCACATGAGGGAATGGGGTGGAGCTGCTCTGAGATCCCTCAAGGAAGACAGAACTGGCAATTAAACACCAAACCAGGCCATTTTCCCAGGCCAGCAAGATTCTCAGACATGCTTACAAAAAGGGAAGAACTACAAATCAGGCCTTTAGGTATTTGTATTTTAAACTCCTGCAGTCAGAATTTAAGGAGAGAACAATTGTGCAGAGAGAAGCCAAAGTTTTGTGAATATTCAAAAGGATCTTTTATGTCACATCACACCCACATAATGGCCATTAGAGATGGCAGAAGGGTTAAATACACCTCTCTGAAACAAAGGGGAAACGTCACTACTGGAGCCTCTTGCCTGGTGCTGGATCCACTTTATTCTGAAAATAGCATGTGCTAACTGGCAGGACTTACCAGCACAGCTGAATTAGTCAGAAAAGCTGTCAGGGAGGTGGGAAATCTCCAAGTCTCTTTGCATGCTCCAGGGCTTGTTTCACCATGGCACAATTACAAATACACAGCTGTAGGATCTGCTGTGCTGCTGGCTCTGAAAATAGTTCAGGGTCTACTTTCTTCATGAATTTGGCAATTAATGCTGACAGGAGCTACACACACACAGACTTAGTTTTCTCCCAGGTAAAATATTTCACACAGATGGTCCATGCTTAAGGATAGAATAAGTTCTTCAAGCATGCAGGTTTCAGAGTTACTAAAGCTGGCTGGTTCTTTGAAGCCACTTCATTGCTCAGTAATACTAACAAACTTGTGACTACATTACAGACAATCCATAGATTAATATATAGGCAAATGTAAACCTTTACAGAAAGGATGGGTAAGGACAGCACAGAAGCCCATTACCTTGCCTGGGGTCCTGTCAGCTCTCACAGAAATGAACATGTCAGGCCAATCATAGACAGAAATTCAAAGATCAGCATTCAAGCCATGGTAAAAGGGATTCTGCAGATGAAAATCATGAGGTTTGACCCAAGTTGGCCTTTGAAACCTTTCATCACATATGCACAGTCTCTTTGTACATAAATTACAATGCATATTCTTTCCATATCTTTTGCATAAGAAGTAAAAAGAGTTTGAGCATTGAGACCTGTTGGCTCCCAGATTTCAATTTAGCAAGGGGTCTGGGGGAATTCTAAAAACAGAAAAAAAGAGAACACAGGAAATAACTGCAGTGACACGAACATGCACATGGAAGAACCATGAGATCACCAGGCAACTTTAAGAAATTAGCTACTGATTAGTTACTAATCATGGGTGTTGTTCTCACCACCTCTGTCAGAAGTCTGGTGGTGCAACCACTCACATATCCTGTTCTTTGCATTTCTGGAATTAGATCTTTTCTGATTCACCCTGAGGATTTTGCTCTCTGGGAACAGACCAGATGGGCTCTCAGAGATCCTGAAGTCATGGGAATAGTTCCTAAAGCTAATGAGGCTTAGGAAATGCAAAGGTTGGATGAAGGTAAAATGCACCAGTGACCAATGAACTATTCTGAAGGCTCCAGATAATCCTTTCTTCTCTTCCTTGGCCTTCCAGGAGAAACACCTGAGGCACTGCTGCAGCCAGGCTGAGTCAAGCTTTAGTGAACCCAGCCAAGCCTCCACTGCCTGACTGCAGGTAACAAAAGCTACAGAAATTAAAGGTGCCAGAAGACAACCCAAACCAGCCTTTCCCACTGGGGTTTGAGAGGGTTTAATACCCAACAAATGCACGTTGAGGAACTCTTGCTTTAGACCTATTCATAGTCCTTAGACTTCAGACTGAGCAGTGCTTGGGGCACCTGACCTCAGTGCATCTACTTCTTGTGCACCCTCCAGGAGAGACAGTGTCTTATTAAATGAGACTAAAATATTCTAAGATCAGCTTTACACTTTGCCTTCATAACTGGTGGATTAATTTGTAGATACACTTGCTTGAATTATTTTCTTGTTCCAGTCCAAGCTGAATCAGTTTAGTTACTGCATTTTTCATCGTTGAGCAACTTAATTTATGCTTATTCATTTTTCAATGAAAGCTATTAAAAGCATGGAAAAAATTACATTTCCTAGATTATATGATAGGCTATAAACACATTGGCATTGACAACCTCAGATAAGAAATCTAAGGCACTTGGCTTTGCCTATAATGTAAAATTTATTTATATCTAAAGAGAGCTATGAACTGAATGCCACAGTCCATGCCTGTGAAAAACAGACAATGTAGAACCAGATTAGAAATAACAGAATTATGAAAATGGAGAAGAGACCAGTATAAAAACTGTAAGACGTTTTGGGGTTTTTTTTAAAGGTTAAAAACCTTACAACTGTTCTGAATGGGAAAATGCTGTGCATGAAGATGATCACTACTGGTGTTCCTCAGCTTTACATCTGGGACTGTGTTTATTTAGTATTTTAATTAATAGTGTTGGTTGGAAAAGTAGGGGAGCACTTGTGGGAGTTCCTGATGACCGAGGGAGGCATAGTCAGCATATGCTGACGCTACTTTATACACAGGAAGGATCTTGTATAAGAAAATAAACAAGAAGGATAAAAACTTAATAATACACAGCTACTTGTAATAAAAGAAAAAGGTTACTGTGAGCCTTAGCCTTACCTGTGGCCAGTGACAGGATAAACCCTTCTCTTTATTAGGAAATCTGAAGGTGATCCCAATTCCCTGTGTACCATGGCAGGAGTGGGAATGCACAGCTGGGAGAGAAAGGTCAGGAGGAGGCAGGGAAGTATTGACCATTGGGTAATTTGCCTCCTCTAGAACTCTGGAAGTGGGGTTTTGTTAGGAATAATCACCTCAGTGAGGCCGCTATAACAAGATGAGGAATTGAAAGCCTCTTGTTTTTAAGGAGAGTAGAACAGGCACCTTGTAAAAAAAAAGAAGGTGAAGAAGAGAATTATTATTTGTTTTAAACACTTTAAAAGAACAAATACTCAGACAAGTGAGGAGAAAAGGCTAAACCATTTGCATCCCAAATCAACTGGCTGAAGTAAAATGAAAGCTGGAAGATTCTGTTACAGTCCTGCAAGAAGAGCTTCAGGGGCAACTTGGATTTCTGAGAGTAAGCCTAATCCACTTGCCAGAAGGATTTAGACTGGTATGATTGCTCATGATAGGAATGGTTTGGACTCTTGACCCAAGTGCTACCTCTTCCCTTTATTTCCTTGGAGCTTGAACAGAGTGGATTTCCTCAGGGCTGGCTCAGTATCACTGTGTGTTATCAGACAGAAGACAATGTGCTACTTCAAATCTGATGACACATGGCTGGAATTTCAATGATACACTGCCATTTTACAGGGCTCCTAAACTCCTTTCAAAAGTCAGGCTGCAGATTTTTAAAATGGATTTGAGGGAGATTTGTCAGAAGTGGAATATTTAAAATGACTACTCAGATTTCTTTAATTTTAATCCTAAGATTAATTGAATACCAGTGAGTTGATAAGCCCAGTGCAGAATTTCTGGCATTTTAGTTTCCCCTTAGGCAGTGGTTAGCAAGGTTACATTTAGCTCATTAGATTCACTACCAGTTTTAGACTAACACAGTATTGTTCGTGGTGTTTCCTAGTAAAAGATACTGAGCTGATAAACATCAATTCACCTTGCAGGTGAGTATTTCAAACCCTCTGGGCTTCTGTGGAAAATTGATCTGTCATAAGATCAGTACAGCTTGATTTGGGGTGCAAAGTACGAGTTATGTGCCACTTGCATTTTCCTTGGTGCATCAAGTCATCTTTCTGCATTGTGGTGTTGAGGATTTTACAAGGCTACAAGTCCTCAATAATTAATTAAAGTAGTGAAAAGTTGACTTTTCATGGCAACTGTAATCAATGGCACGCACCTTCTGAAAGAAAGGAATTTATGAATTGCCCTTGCTAAACTCTTGTTGTCAGAGATGTCTGTGCTTGAAAACTGCCCAGAGTAAATAAACCTTTCTGTTGCACAATCCTCAGCTGGGAATATTAAGGGGTAACAAAAACCCAAACAAAACAAAGCCACTTTACTGCAGCTCAGGAACTTCACTGGTGGTATATATTCACATTCATTCAGATAATAAAACCATTTCATGGGGAGGAAAAGAAGTCATGTGATTACCAAAGTCATTACAGAGATAAAAGCATATTCTTGAGCTTGAAAAACACAATTTCAGATGGAAGCTTTGGAAAGAATAAAATGTCTACTTGTCCAAAGCTCAGAGCCTCCTAAGCATGAAAACATTAAAATTGCCTTTCTGTGTTCTTATTGAAACAGAGAACAAACACAAAAAAAGCCAAAACCCAAACTCCATTCAAATCTCAAATTATGGAAACATAATAAACAGGCAATTTTAGTCAGTTTTTCCATCGAGAAAATGAACCACAAAACCAGATTTTTCTTGAAATGTTACTCCCATCTTTTGTCCTTTCCCTTTGTTCCACCCACAGCCTCTTGATTGATTTGAGAACTCATCCAGATCCTACAAATTCACAAAACAGGCAGTTTGAAGGAAAAACACTGATGTAAAACACCTTCTCAGAACAGCAGAGTGAGTCCTGATAAATAAACACACGGAAAAGAAAAATTACTTTGAACCTGCATCACATTGGATACTGGGGCCACTCAAGTGAGATGTGCATAAGAGGATACTATTTTTATTAATATGAGAGCTTACAGAACTACCTCTGTCATGTCTCAGTATAAATTGGTTTTTCAGTAAAATACTGCACTTAAATATATTTTTAGACAATTGCAAAACCCCACACTTCACTACATGATATAGAATGCAGCCATAATTGAATTCCTGCAGAAAGAATTGACTGATTTTCCTCTGCCAGCAGCAGAGATGCTGATAAGAGTACTCAGTGGGCTGGACCCAGGTGAGGAGAGCTCTGTGTGGGACTGGGATCACACAACTCACTCCTGGGAACAATTCACCCAAAAAAGTCAGGCTCCTAAAAGCAGGTGTGGGAACAGAGAACATGGAGAGTGGTGCAACACTTCAGCTAACCAACAGTAGAGACTGAAGAGTTTTCTCAAAAATTAAATCACCCCTGGTCTAACACACTCAGCTGCAAAGACATTTCAGACCTGGGATATCTGACTTAAGGATAAATCTGCACTGCACAGAGCTCACAGAGTGAAGAGCTGAGTGCTAGAACTGGGAACAGCCAAAAAGTTTATGGACACTAATCAGCTTTATTGGGGGAACACTGCTTATGGATTTTATCCCTGTGAGAAAGCACCAAATATCACCAGCCCTGAAGTGGAACTCCAACCTGGCATGGAAGGTCTCTCCATCACTCTATGAAGTCTTTCTCCCTCTTACACTCTTCAGCCTCCTCCATTTGTTTGCTTGTTTCTGTTTTTTTTCTCTAGCCACTGGGAAATTTGTGATCTCATGGCAAGAGCACTTCCCTGGCAAAGGAGTGACAAAGGTTTGAAGTCCATGGAGCCCACAAGAGACAAAGAACCAAGATCTCTCACTGCCATGTGGGGCACTGACCACCACTGCTCTTCCTTCTCAGCTTTGATGCTTCTTCAGGCTGATCCTAATGGTGCCTCTGTGTGTGCTCCGCCAAGGTCAGGCACCTCAGAGGCCAAAGACCCCCAAGTTTATTAATCCCAAAGGGAGACCAATATGTACCAGGGTACTGGGCAATTATTTTGAATTTCATGGAGTTTCTCTCAGGAAGTGAGAGGTCAACACATAATTATAAACCCCTTGCCCTACTGCTGTCCTTTTGTAAGCAGTGGTGTCTCAGGAACTCAGGGAAGTGTCTGGTTTTTAAATGCATTGACATTCTGAACATGTCATGCAGAAAACCAGGGGATCAGTAAATCTGTATTTTAGAATAAGTTATACAGTTTGCTTTTCCCAGCTTCCAAAAAGGAAACAGTTTACAAGAGGAAGCACTCTCTTGTGTTCATATTAACTTTCTCGAGCTGTACTATACAATGTTCTTGCACTAGAGCTCAATGTCATCTTGTAAACATCCATGGAAGTTGGGCAGATTTCATGGGAGATTCAGGTTTGCTTTAGGAAACAAACACAAGTACAAATTTACACATTGCAGAGTGCAAAACAACATCTAGCTGTGCCACAAGAAGTGCCTAAAGAATCCAGCTTACTAATCAAACAGTAGTTCTGGAGGAAGGAACAAAATGTTTTTTCCTTCTCCCTGCTCCTAAGAAGCCCTTGAAGCCAATTCTGCCCTTGTGCAACATCACCTTCCTCAGAGCAGCCACCCAGGCCAGGTTCCAGCCAGATGAGCTCAGGCAGAGCTGCTGTTTCCAGGAACCAGGTGCCCTGTGAGTACTTCCCAGTTCCCATTTCTGCCTGGGCATGCACATCCCTGCACCAGCACTCTCCTGGGCACTGCTTGCAGAAATCTTGTACAATGCAAATAGAACTCTGATGTTCTATCTGCAATAGCCTACAACTGTTCTTTGGGCAGGGTCCTTAGAAGCAGTCCTTAAACTCCCTGGAAATCCCAGATCACACACTGGTCACTGCTCTGAATCAGGAAATGTGGTCTCTGTCTCTAGCCAGCACAGGCTGGGGACTGAAATGGATTTCAAATGATTTCTTTCCTCCTCACATAGCCCCTCCATTTACCCATTGATTTCACACTGAATAGCTGCTCTGTTGCTGGACTAACTTGCACAGAACTTTTAAACTGGCCACTATATCAATTTCTTAGTGTGCTCTGAGGTTAAGTGCAAATAATATCTACAAATTTACTATCAAATAAGGGATTTTCTTACTTAAAACATTCTGTATAAAGAGAATACACACAAACAGGATGAGTTCTTGTTGTGTTTTTCTGGTGTCTGTTCTTATGAAGCCCTTCCAGTAGTTCTCACTGTACTTTAAAAGCTGGATTTGCTTCTATCTGTCTGCAGTCAAGGGGTCCTGGATTTCCAATTCCCAGAGTTTTTGTCTCAATTGCAATTCCTATTTTAAGTCATCCCACTGTGCTCCCTGGGACGACTAAGAGCTGAGAGCCATCAGTTCTGCAAACTGTAGGGTCACAAATTTTCATCCTTTTTTGCCTTACAGTAGGACAGATAGAATATATGGTACATAATACTTGGGGTTTTTTTCCCTGCCATATGGACTTCAGTTAATAACACAGAATTTAAACCATAAAATGTCTTTAAAAGTTTTCCCTCCTCAATTTATAGGAATGGAACTGTCTGCCCAAATGTAGAAGAGAAACAGATAAATTTCAATCACACTTGAAGTTTTTTTCTCTTTTTATACTACTTAACTGGAAGAGAGCTTATACGATTTTCCACAACTATTTTGGAGAAACCGAGTTTCCTCTGGAATCTCTATTTTAAATTTGTGAAATTGCCATGAGACCAACATGAATAGAGGAAATTCTCAATGCTTTAAAAATCTTACTTTTCCATACTTTGACATAAGTCAAAAACATTTTTAAGACTTCATGAGAAAACGACACCAGAAGGAACCGCTTTAACCATAATCTCAATTCCTGATGGGGAAGAAAGGATCAACAGACTCAACCAGCTGCTTTCAGGAGTTACAGCATTGTTAGTTTTTAGTTAAAATGTTACCTGTTGAAGTCCAAAAAATAATCCAAAATCTGATTGTACAAAGTGCACGTGGGCAGGGAAAGGGCTGGAGATTTCTCAGGGGGACAGGACTGGACTGGGAGCAGAGCCCTGCCTAGCAGGTCAGAGAAAGAAAGATGAGAAGACAGCAAAGAAAGAGAAAAGAGGAATTTGAATCACAAAATGGAAGGTTAGGAACACATTTCTAATCCTGGTCTGCTCACCAAACTTCCCCCAAGGAAAATCACTCAGTTCTTCTAATTCCATTTGCCTCATTGGTGCACGTGCACTCTACAAACAACTTACTGTTCCTCAAAGCACTCTGAAGCTACTAGAGCCTTATTAATAAAGATGAGACTGAGCTCTACTGAAGCAGGAGAGAAAAGAGTTTAGAAGAATAATTAGAATAACTGGAAAGGATTTGCAGATGATTTGAGTTATGGTGCAGCAATAAGAGAAAAGTTGAACCAAATGGACTCAGGAAAATGTATCAGCAAAATCCCTCCAGCCCAAGCTGTCCATGGCACTGACCACAGAGAGGTTTGTGGGTGACCTGCTGGTAACCTTTGAGTCTTTGTCATTCATGAGAAAGGGTTACTTTCCTAATCCTAATTCATTTTCAAGCACAGCAGATTAACAAGAAGGGATCACTATCAAGCTGAATAATCTCCCAGCTCTAAATAATCACTGAAAGAGGAGCAGAAAAGAAACCATAATAATTTCCTTTTGGTACTGTGGGTGAGGAATATGCAGAAAGCTAACACAGAAAGGTGCTAGTATGCTGTATTTTCATAACAATTGGGGGTTTTTGTCCTAAAATGAACCGAGTCAAATTAAAAAAGTAATCTTATTTATTTCACCCTGCAGTGTTACCCACATACAGAATTACTCAAGATAAGGGGAAAATTATTAGTTGTCTATCTAGCAAGTTAAATCAGATTAAAATACTGTATGAATTTTAAACAGAACTGTTCCTACACACATTTATGTCAGGGGAATTTAATTTACTTAGAGAGAATTAAGCTAAAAGAACCAGACTTGCTGAGTTCTCAGTAGCAGGGTCCCCAGATTCAGCTATGCTGTGTTTTATGGCTACTTCTCACATTTTCTTTGGCCCTGGAAGTCGCCTTCCTTTGCTCAACACCAGGACACTCTACTGCTGTGGCTGCTCCCACAGCTCTAACCTCAGTT
Source organism: Sialia sialis (assembly GCA_009812075.1). Taxonomy (NCBI): domain Eukaryota; kingdom Metazoa; phylum Chordata; class Aves; order Passeriformes; family Turdidae; genus Sialia; species Sialia sialis. Next base: position 628,727 of record VRYO01000638.1, on the reverse strand, counting down.
TCTGCCAGCTCTCATATACTTACAGCAAGAATTCAACTCTCCAAACATTTTATGTGTCCAAAGGTGTGCACACAGACATAAAAACACACAGTTTCATGAATTTAACTGAGAAAATTACAACACAACCTAAAAGCCTAAATTCTTAGAGAGTTGAAATATAAACCATAATCAGAATGGGAAACTTGGCAATTTTACCTTACATCAGAGGAAGATAAAAAATAAGAGATGTTAAGAGGAACAATATTTCCCACATTAAACAAAGAAAAACCTGAAATGTGTGAAAAACAAGAATATATTGGCCAATATCCAAATGAATGCACCTGTTGGCACAGGCATTGTGTCTCAGTGTAACACCAGGAGCATGTTTGCTCCAATCTCATCAGGTGTCCCTCATTACTGCCTGGCTTTTTTAAAAAAAAAATCTTGTTTTGTTTTTAAGAACTAGTGTGAGTTCTAGAGAATTTAGAGGACTTGGGATGTTATTTTTCTATTTCTTGCAGCATAATTGCCATTAATCAGCACAAGTTTTCCTTCCTGTGAGCAGGAACACAATCTACCAGAGTGGAACACAGCTCTCCCTTTGATTCATTGGTCAGAAAAGTGGGGAGAGGGGAATTGCAACCCCTCCAGCTTCAGGGTGATGCTGTGAGATCACTGCTCAGGGCTCCTAAGCACACAGATGAATCTTCCCCCTGACACAGCAGGGAAAGAGTGAACCAGGCATGCAGGAGCCTCCCAACTTCACCTGTCAACAAGACAAACTCAGCAAACCTTGTTTGCTCCTTCAGATTTATTAGACATTATTTACAAGATTTGTGCGCTGTTACTGCCTGTCCTGTGATGTTTTATACTCTGCTCACTGAACACTGCCTATTCTGTACCACAGAGCTCCAGCCCAGCACCAGCCAGGGGAAAAAAGCTATTCCAACCAGAGAAAACAACAGAGGCATGACACTCATGGATTTTAAGCTGTGGCGTAAGAACTAACTTTAAAATATTACTTCCATAAGTAATTTTACCCCAAATCAAATGCAACCAAAACAAAATGAAAAACACAGCAAATTAAATCTTAAAAAAAGTCGTTTTGAGCTTGAATACAATTCTAACAATACCAAAGCATGTGTGTGAATCAAAAGAAGTGACTGACACAGGAGTTTCTTGCAGGTAGCAGTGGGCTGTTCTCACCATCACTGGCATGTACCTGGTGCTGTGTCATCCTTCTGCCACGTCCCTCCACCTCCAGCACATCCCTAATCATCACCTGAGGGACACTGATCTCTCTCCCTCCCTGGCAATGCCAGTCTGCTGCTGCATGTGCCACTCACACCAGGGTCTGCTGTGCTCCAGGGGAGAGCTCCCTGCCAGGAACTGCTCTGCACAACTTGCCAGAGGTACCCTCAAGTGTTGGCTGGGTTGTTGTGCTGCCAAGGTCAGTGTTCACCACTCAACACCAACTTCTTCACTGTTCTGCTGCACACCATGGAAATGCATCACCTGCAGGAGAACTTAAGTCATGGTGGTACTTCAGCCAAGTGACTATCCAGGATTAATTCAAATCTCCCCTCTTTTCTTTGTTTTCCTTCTAACATCTGAAGATGGTACCTTGTCCTATTTCTGTGATCTCTCTCTTCTAAGATTGATTTATGGTAGCAATTTTCTTCCATCTGCATATCCATGCAACCTGGGGACCCTGCAGCAAAGCATAAACTCATTCTAAAAATAAGGTGGCCTCACAAAAACCTGGAGCCATAACAGAACAGCCCTGGTGAGCCATGAGCACATCACAGACAGCACAACAGGGATCCTGTGGCACACAGCAGCCCTAAACTATTCTAGGCACAGTTTTATCTTTAGCAAGAAGATGAAAGATGAGTCTTGGTTTTCAATCTCTTAAGAATTAAAAGAAATTCACCTTGGATTAGGGTAAGGGACCATGTATGAAAAGAGACAGATTTCTCTATAGGAGTCATTTTTCTCATTAATTTATTCTGATGTTTCTGGGGGTTCCTGGTTACTCAAATTAATGATTCATGACTGCTTTCAACATTTGCAGTATTAACTTACTGGATCAGAACCAAGGATTTATAGTTTCATTTCGGGAAATCAGAAAAAAATTATCATCCACCAGCATCTACATGGAGATCTTACAGGTTTTATATTTTGTTTTGGTTTGTGTAAATCACAAATAATTATCCAAACAAACTTCTAAATAACTTACTGAATATGCAGGTACTGAGAATAAAGTGAACAGAAAAGTGCTAATCCACAAACTACTAATAGCACTTACTTCTTAAAGGGAACTAAACTGCAAATTCCATGTATAGGTCTGCCTATGGATAAAGGGAGAGGATATTCAGAATGGAAATGCATTCCCTACCACAAGGGAGCTGTAAATGCCAGCGTGGAGAGCTCCTGACAGCTCCTGCATCATGGACGCCCCAGCTACAGATGCCAAGGTTGCATGTGGGATTCAGACATTCTACACCAGGAATGAGTTTGCAGGGTCTTGTGAAAGTCTCAGGCACGGCTGAAGCAGACAGAAGGAAGCTGTTTGCAACAGCTCTGCCTTACAGCCAAGCAAAGGACATCTCACTGATGCTGCTGAGTCTGCTTCTTGCACAAGTACCAAGTTCACATGGTTTACTTTACTTTTAAAATTTATTTTTAATCCTGGAAAAATGTTCCTGGACTTTGGCATTACAGGAAACTAGGGAAATCCTCCTCAAGGCTCTGGATCTGTTAGCACAGCATGCACAGGCTGATTATTTTTAAGAACTCTGAGAATAAACACCATTTTTAAATTCCCTAATCTCAGAAAGTTAATCAGCACAGTGTTAAGTTCATGGTTAGACATGGCAGAGGTTAAGAAAGCATCTGCCATGAAAGGAATGGAAAGCCTGGAACAATCTGGTTTGGTTTTAATGCACTGTGTATGATTACCAGTTAATGAAGAGTGCAAAACTCAACTATGTGCAGAAAAGCTGCAGTACAGATTTTGAGAACAGATGACCTTGGAAAAGTTGTGCTGGCCAGTTTATTTTAACACTGAGAAATGGTGATTTTACCTTTTGTTATCTCCATGCAGAACTCTCAGTGAACTTCTGAGGGAAGGCAAACTGCTGCAAATATCACAGTTGTGTTCCCACTGTATCTCTCTTTATTTATTTTTTTTTCCTTAAACCTGGATCTAAACATAGAATCAGAGCCATTAGGTTGGAAAAGACCTTTAAGATCATTGAGCCCAACTGTAAACCTAACACTGCCAAGGCCACACTAAACCATGTCTGACAGCTCTGTCCTGCTCCCCCTGACACCAATTCCTGAGATGCTGTGACCCTCAGGGCAGAGGAAGTCATTCCTGAACAAGGATCTGGACACTGAATCCTGATTAAATCCATAGGGACAGAGGAAAGGATTAACACAGTCTGCCTAGCTAAGCTTGCATATAGAATAATTCAGACAGTTTGCAGTCCATCAGTCTCTGCTGATATTTCCTCTAATTTCAAAATAACAATTGAAAAATTTGTTTAAAAATACTCCAAAAGGAAAATAAGGGAAAAGGGAAAAGGAAAGGGCTGATAATTGCAGTAACTCTGGTAGCTAGCTTCCTCTGCTAAACCAGCTAAATCAGAAAACTTCTGTAACTTTCCTTCCTATCTAGAACACAGCCTTTGATTGCTCATGCAGAAAGCTGGCTTGTGATTATTGGAACATTCTGATGTCTGCAAAGTCAAGTGTTTTTACAAATAAAAATTCTATGCATGGCAGGGACACCTAGAGAACCACCTTGAGCCTCTGCCATCATCTTTGTGAATACAGACAATCACACCATTAGATTGTAATTATTAGAAACTGATATTCACCTGGCTCAAGATCCTTTTTTTTTGTTATTTAGTGTCAGTTTAAATTTTAGGATGAAGCAGGACTTCCATCAAATGAAAGGTAGAAATGATGTGAATTGGAACATCACTGGGCAGGCAGCAGAGATAACCAGCTCGAGTCTGTTAGCACCTGACATGATCCCATCTGCAAATCTGTAGGGCCATGGTCTCTGGATCCCTCAAGTTTCCCTCCTTTCTGTTTATTTTTATCCATTTTAAATTACTCTTCCAAATTCTCCTTTTCAATCATCTGAGACAGCCAACCCTCCTGGGTGTGCTCACCCCTTCCCAGCCCTCCAGGAAACAACAAAACACTTCAGTGCTGCCCCGAGAAGGGAAAAAGTGCAGGCAGGACCCAAAAACTTGTAACCCAGCAAGAGGCTCTGTGTGGGAACAGCAAGGAAATCAAGGAGCCTGGGAGAGTTTCTCTTCCATCTGTGAGCAGGGAGTGACAGCAGTTGCTGCTCCTTGCAAAGCAGTGAATGAATTTCCATTGCTGCTGGACTCTGGGCTGTCACCACATCCTGCTCCCTGGAGAAGGAGGTGCCACTGCTCTGCTGCTCAGAGGAACAGGGGACCTGACCTTCCCCTGCCTGCTCCCTCTCACTGCACTTCAGAAACTGCTTCTGCCTGCTGTGCTGACCTAAATACTGCACAATGTTTAGTTTACAAACATATCAAGGGAAAATTGGTTTTGTCCTTGTTCTACATTTCCCTTTCTCTTCCCAGTTTAGTATCTCTAACATATTTCCCTTACCCAAACTATGGAAATTTGTTTTTCACATAATATATTTCAGTCATTTGTTGGAATTCATAGGCTTGTAAGGAGACTCCAACTTCACTGTTTAGGTGGCCAGCATTGAATCAATCTATTTATATTAAATAACAATTAAAAATTTAAAAAATTTCAATGTTCATGTTTTGATTAATGTTTGTCAGGCTATTTTTCAAAAAATAAAAGTTCAGCTGTTAAGGAAAACATTTCTTGTTACAGATTATAATGCATAAAATAGACTCACCTCTTTGCTGACATTCATTTTCATTCCACTGGCTTTTTTGTTCCATCAGATTATTCCCTCTGCACAACTGCTTTCTACCTCCATTTGTCTGATTAATTATCCTCACATCTTCTCTACAGGCTTTGACAAGTTCCTCTTCCTTCTCCAGCTTCATCCCCATTTTTCACTTTGTGTGGCTTAAATCTCAACCCTAAATATACTGGCTCCTCTCAAAATGAAACACAGAAACTACCAGCAAACAGTTTTAAATAAACACTAAATAGTATAACATCTTGGCTATAAACCAATTTTTGGAGAATTCATAAATTAAGCATTTTTCAGAGCAGAAGCTGGATGAGTGCTTTAGGTTTCCATGTGATCAGTACCAGCATGGAGAAAAAGCCAGAACCAGAGAGGTCTTTAGGACAGCATTTCACACATCATTTCCCCTAGACAACAAGGATTCTGAATTGATAGTAATTTCTAATCTGAATGCTGAGCAGCATTTTCTGTATTTGAAAGCATCACATGGGTGCATCTCAGTTTATTTTATCCAGTATCAGAATTGCCTGGTACTATCTGCTATAAATTAATTCTTCTCAGGATTCCATAATCATTATTCCTCTCTTGTCCAGCTTTCAGTTTGTTGGACCTTGCTGAAAAAAACTGTGCTGTTAAACTAAAAGATACCTGTGCTTCATCTCTCATGCAGCTTTTAATATGGAAAATTTTAGATTTTTATTAGTAAATAATTGGAAGCAAATATATCACCTTCACAGAGATGGATCTGAGTGTTCCTTGGGCAGCTGTAGTAGAGAGGAGAGGTGGCTGGGTGCTCCAAGTGCATCTGTGATGCCTGGTTTTGTGTTTAGTTTCCTTCTCTGCCCAAAATCCACATAACCTTTCCAACTCTTTCAGCTCCAGATTCTCCAAGGACAGTGAATCCTTGAGTATCTCTGAAATCAGAGCAGTCTCACTGCTTTCCTTTCACCATTTTGTGAGACTGGTGCAGGTTGAGCATCACCATGGGATGGGACTCTGGAAGCAGAGAGGGGATGAGTGACACCACAGAGGCAGAGCCAGAACGCGTCACTTGTGTTGTGTGTGTCCTCACCTGTGTGAGGAACTCTGTGGGACATCACACACACTGTCCCTGCTCTTGGGCAGAGGGGAACAGGGGATGAGAAAGGGCCAAGTTGCACAGAAGCATTTACAAGCAATTGCAGAGCCTCACATTCTCCCCAGCCTTTTCTATCACGCAGATCTAAACCACTCAGCACATTTTAGATGCTCATTTCATTCTTTTGCCCTGAGGTTTTGGCTGTGAGTCATTCTTTACATTTAACAAAGAGAATCAGATCACATATGTAAGGTGAGTTGTGGGTGTCCTAACAGAAGGACTTGGCCTTGTATGTCCCACCTCCAGATATTTCTGCTCCTTTTTTTCCCCCTCCGAGCATGTTATTACTGTCCATGAGTCATTTCATTAATCCAGAAAGAAGGCCAGAAAACAAGTGAATAAACACCCTGCTTCACAACCTTCTGCTGCACTGTTTACTTCTCTGCTAATGAATGAACAGCTGAAAAAGAGAATTATCCTAACTGGGGACATTCAAAGGGACATTATCTCCTCTCTGTCGATGGCTGGTGCTACACTGCAGGATCAGAGGATGATCTCTGCATGCTCCTTACAACTCTCACACAGCGAGTGCAGTGAGTGTAAATCATGGAGCAGACACAGAACAGTCTGGGCTGGAAGGGATCTTAACCCCAGAAGCAGTGGAAAGGAACATACATGCAAGTCAAAATGAAGAGCATAGGAATCTTTAACCTTTCCTATTTAAAAAAAATATATATATTGAAAAAAGGTGTGAGAAACACAAACAGCTGTGATGGCAGACACAGGCCCTGCTGCAGCAGCACAAGGTCAGCCCATGCTCTGAGTCCTAGGGTTGGCTCTGTGCACATGGCCAGGGCTCTCCATTTATCATGGATATGAAATGTCCTGCTCCCCCTGCAGAGCTGTCAGAGCCATCCTATCTCCAGTGACATAAAGACAAAAGATCAAGGACTAAATGAGAAACAAATTAGTGCAGTCTCAGTTTTGCCCTCCCTATTACAGGAATTCAAGGTCTATCTGCCATCATGGAAGCCTGGGTTTGTCTGTCCCCTGTCTGTCTGTCCCTTGCAGGCACAGATGAACTGATGCTCAGTGCAGCCCACACTGCATCCCAGCTCACAATCAATGAGCCTCCCTCAAAAGCACAGACAGAGCTAAACCTTAGGACCATTATTTCAAACACTGAAAGGTGTTTAGCAAGTCCCTTTCAACTTTCAAGGATAGGAATGTTTCCTTCATAAAACAAGTATTTGATGCCCAGAGACGGCACTCTAACTAACATGTAGATTACTATGAATTATTTTCAAAATAAGGCATGAAGCTAAGTTGGTGCACTTTATATATTCTTTCTCCTTTGTTGCTACATGTGCTTGAGATTTTGGAGTTTAGTCTAATGTTTTCATTTCTGCACTTTGATGCACAGTTGAACATACCCTGCTCTGATCCACTTTCAAAGAGAATCCATTAATTTTTATATCAAGGAGGGTGATGTTCAAACCCTCAGCTAAACACACAGGCCAACAGAACATGAAATTCAACATTTGGCTATTCCCTGATGACTATTTTCCTGTTCCCATTGCATACCAGGACAGCAGCTTGTACATGACTCCTCATATGATGTCTTTCCATTTTTGTGACAACTGGTTATATGTGAGGTTTTTGATCCAATTGTACACAGAGGAATCTGCCTAAAATATACTTCTGGTCTGTAATATTGTGTCATCTGGACTTCTCAAGACTTATAAAGGTGGACAGAGAGCCTCCAAACCTATCTGGCAGCATTTGAGATCAAGAGCCACTATTTCATCACACTGCCTGAAAGCTTGTGACACACAAACCAATACAAAGCACAGCAAACAGCCTTTCCCTACTTCAACAGAGCATAGTTTTCTTATAATCCAATTGTTGCAGAAAAACCAGAAGAAACCCCAAATGTGACACAGAAGTGGTCATGATCTGCCAGGCAGCTTCCCACAGCACTGAAGTTTCCTACAGAGCCAAGGTGCAGGCACTGAGCAGCATTTACAGAGCCACAACTCCCTGTCCTGCCAGGTCAGAACAACACAGCAATTCCAGCCAGGGCTCTTCCCCTCTGCTGCTCTCCTCCTCCTCCCTGGACAAAGCAATGGCAGTGGCAGAGGGGAAAGAGAAAACAGAGAAATGGAACCACACAGCATGCACTGGCAGGGAGAATCTGACCTGTGTGATGCTGTGGGAAAGGACAAAAGGGAACTTGAAAACAACATTTCTGGAGGCTTTGTGCCAGAGCACCTATTTCTGTGTACATAAATATATATTTGTGCTTCTGAATTGAAAGCACTCAGGTCACAAAACTTGAAATACTTCTGCTTGTACATTACTTTAGGATATATAACTTCAAAGATCAAAGCAACACAAAAATAATTCTTGACATGGACATCATCATCATCCAAAGAGAAAATTAGCATGGCTTTTTTTTTTTAATCATTTAGGCAGGATGGTATTTCTGATTAATAGAAATTTGAATTAAATTTCTCCTTTCATGTATGCAGAGCTAATTCTAATCAAGCAAGCTCAAGGTCTTCCGTTGCCTGGATAGCACTAATTAGATTCTTCCACATTATGACTTCGTCATATGCATCCATACATGGCATACAAATATCAACTTCCTTTTTAACAAATATCAACTCTCCTTTCAAATTCTCACTGGAAATCATTTTCTGGTGCTGGGAACAATATGTCCTCCAAAGCAAAACACAGAATCTCAGGAATCCTACAAAAAAAGAAGTATCGGGCTTAAAAGAAAATGCTTTAAAATGAATTTACTTAGTAGAGAACATGACCACCGTGAAGCTTTTGCACAGAAATATGCAAATTGAAATAAATTCATATGGGACTGTGGTTATGGGAATAAGGTTTGAGTTGTTTGAGCGGCTGCAGATACTATAACACAAACAATATGAATGAAGTAATGCCCGATGATTGCTTAGCTCCTGCTGGCCAGGCACGTCACTTTGCAAGGGGAGCTGACAGAAGCTCCAAGGAACAGCAGCAGATGCCCTGTGACACAGGCATGCACCTTCTGAGCTAATCCCTGATCATTACATGGCTGCTCCAGGATCCTCAAGGAACAGCTTAAAAACTGACTCTGTGCAGGAATGACAAATCACTGGAGAAAACATCTGATAGCTCTCCCGAGTGGCAGCCAAGGCTGGAGCTGGATGCAGAGAATCTGTTATGAAACAAGGAGGCAGACCAAGCTGAGTCACTTGAAATCAGGAAATGCAATTCCTTCCTACCACTCAGATTTAAAATATCCTACAGCATTAAACTTCTATAGGATTTATTTTTTTTATATTTAGGGAAGAAACCAAAATACTGCAGTCAGGTCTCTCTAAAGGAAGCACTCATGACTTCCAAGCATTATAAAATACATAAATTATTGAAATCAAGGAGGAGAAGAAAAGCAGAGGCTTTAAAAGGAAGATAACCAGACCCCCTCATCTTACTCTTCTTATCTGGGTGCATTTCTTTGTAGAGGCCTTCTCTTTGCCTCAGAGGGTGATTTTTCCTGCCATTAGCCATTGCTTGGAACTTTCCTCCTTACCATTTTACAGACAATGAAGTTTTTTGCTTCTTGCCAGGTAATGGGATTCCTTGAAACTCTTCCAATCCTTCACACCACAAGGAGTTCAGAAATAAAAGAAGTGATAGTACAACTGCAAATGAGCCAAGAGAAAATAACCTTTCATCATGGAATGGTAGCCTTGGGAAAACTAATTAGAATTTTACTTAAGACAAAAGTCAAACATCCTGTGGGGAAGTGTAAGATAGACATGCAAAATTCCAAAAGCAAAAATGAAAGGTAACTTCACCTTACAAGGTTTCTGCAAGCAGCTCAGAAAACTTTGGGAGGGCAAATTAATCTGCAAGGCTTATTTATTCAGTTATCAGTTGCTCTAAAAAAAAAAAAAAAAAAGAAGCAGCTCTATTTATTTGGTTTACTACCAACATTTACTCAAAGGTTTCATTTATAAATATCAAGCTGATCCTTCCTTTAGACTAACTCAGAAAAAAACCCTGGAGTCTGTACTGTAGATCTATCTTTAGGAAAACAAAATTATTTCTGAGTCCAGGAACTGCTCTGGGTTGGAACAGCAGCTAATATCCTAACCAGAATTTCCTTGATCATTACTCAAGCACTAGCATTTTTATTTAAAAAAAAAAACCCTTGGTCCTCCTCCCCCACCAGTATTTCTCTTCTAACACATTCTATTCTAATTTTAGTCTTTGGAGAAGTTTTTTTTTCCAGATCAACCCACTCTTTTTCACATTTAAATAATTTTCAGTTTTTAAAAGAGCTCAGTTTTAGCAGGTGCTTCAGTAGCTAGGCAATAAGAAGTCTCTTGGGCACATCTTCCATATTTCCCAAATGGATTAGCCTGGAAGTCTGGGGAGAACACATTAGGCAAAATAACCATGCTGTTTAAGAGTTTCATTCCAGCTTTAAAAATCAGACAAGGAAATGCAGTCCCCAAAAGATGCATTTGTGCTCCCTGGTAACAAATGAAGAAACAGCTGCTACTCTGGCAGTACTGGGATGGACCTTGGAGGCAGGAAAACTCAGCAGACACACTCAGCAGCCTAGCATGGAAGCAAACATGCTCCTCCTTTTTGGCATTATTCAGTTTCACTGTAGTCCCAGGACCAAGAATTCCAAAAGGTTTGCAACCATGGCCCCAGTGAGTGCATTTCCCTGGCTCACAGTGGGAAAGGTCCCAGCAGGTGTCAAAGCAGCAGAGATTTCACCAGAGATTCTTCACTCTGCAGCCCCACACAGCTAAAATATGTTTGTTAGCAGCAGCTCTGGGAACTGAACTAAAGGCCAAGATACCTTCAGGATACCCCTCCCCAGATAAAAGAGAGCCTGGCCTTCTCTGTCATCTCCAGCTATTTGAAAGACACCTTTTCCCTCTTTTGGCTCCTGGAAACTAAAACCATTACAAGTACATTTCAGCAACTGCTTCTTCTTGTGGTCCCAAATTGCAGGAGGAAACTCACTGACAGTGATGCCTCTGTGCCTTCATGCAGTCAGAGCAGACCTGTGAGACTTTGGCATCTGGCAGATTCATGAGGCAGGAAATTTTAAAATAAATGTAATGCTAGGCATCATTTACAGATTTACCAGAATAGATATTCATCTACAGTCACAGGGTTATCTTCCACATTTCCCTAGAGTGCAGCAACATCCTCCTTCTCCAGTGCTAAAATAGACTAATAAAGAGTTGAATATATCTTGCTGGGTCTGTACAGAGGTAGCACTTACAGTAAAAAGTTGGAGTAGAACAGAACAACAGACATTTTTTATCTTATTCTTCAACATAACATATCATCCCCCATTTCTGTCCCCTTTGCTACACTGAATTCCTCTAACCATGCAAACTGACAAGTAATAATTCTATTGTAAAGCTGGACATAATTCTCATAAAAAAATTTTCTTACCTGGTGCAAAGATTTCAGAGAAACATTTCTTCAGCAAATGCTATCACCCTGGCTTGCTCTGACCTGAATTTTCCACAGGTGAGACACATTTCAGTATGGAACTGAAGACTTGCCTGTTAGTTTGAAAGATTTTTTAACATTATTTTTTAATTTTGAGGTTTTGAATGTGTGTTCTCTGTTGGGGTTTAGGTTTCTTTTCTTTTGTTCCTTCTTACCTACAGAATTTTTCCTATGAGTTGCTGGGAAATGCTGACTGCTGGTATTTATGGGTATTGAGAAAACCAAGGGTGGGCCCAGGTAAAAGGAGGGCAGGGGGCAGCTGTGGCTTCAGGTAACACACTCAGAGCTGCTGCTTGGGGAAAGGAATTTGCCATAACCCAGCCCAGAGCTGCTGCTGCTTCTTCTTCTTGTCTTCATCTTCTTTGTTTTCTTCTTCCTCTTCTTCTTCTGTGGGGTTAGCCTCTGCTCATGAGAGCAGCCACTCACCTGAGACCTAGTTATCACCCACCTCACTAAAGGAGGGACTTTCACCATCTGCTCTTGTGCCCGGGATCCTGAGCTCGCCTGTCCCTGCCCTGCTCAGAGCTGGGCTGCTGCTGCCCCAGCCCTGCTGCTCCTCCAGCACTGCAGCCCTGCACCCCTGCCCTGCTGGGACATCCCACAGCTCCAGCCACAGAGCCTCTGATACATCTCATCCACCAGCCTGGCGTCTTTTGCTCACTCCTGCCATTCTAGCTTACGGCTTCTCAGAGTTCTGCAGGGGTACCAGGATGGACTGCCCCAAAGCCTCTCCTCCATCCTTCCCTGCCCCAGCCAAGAAGCCTGTCACGGAGTCCCTGGTTCAGTTTGTTATTAATTCCATGGTTGTTGTTGTTTACCTTGTTACACACACTAGTAAAGAGCTGTTATTCCTATCCTCATATCTTCACCTTAATTTCAAACTTATATTAATTCAAAAGGAGGGGGTTTACATTCTCCAGTCCCAGGTAAGGTCTAGCCGACACCTGTCTTTTCAAACAGAGACAGTCTCTCAAGTTTGCTCCATTGCCTTCATCCTTTTCAGGCCCTCTAAAAGAGAATTAACCATGCCTGTTCCCACCTATGCCAGCTCCACTACTGAGAACAGCTGGTGAAGAGGGGAAATACTGGAACCTAGGGAGAAAGAAGATTCTGGTGTTTCCACAGTATAACTCCCTAAAACATTTATTCTTAGAAAAATTGGAGTTCTCCTTCATGTGAAGTCATTCCCTGCTTGCTTCCTTCTCTTTGTCCCTGAGGTTTGTGAGCTGAGCTGGTGACATTAACACCTCCTCCCCACCTGGACCACAGGTTCAAAACAGTACAAGTGCTCATGATTCCCTGCAAGTAATTAAAACCTTTGTCCCTCTCATCCTCACTAAACCTTCCTCTTCTCGAAAGCACCTTTGTCTAAACAAGGGCCAAATAAAGTGTGAACTGAAAAGAGGACAGGGAAATTAGATCAAACTGAGTATGTAGCATTCTCATTATCCCTCATGTCAGACAAGTCAGAAGCACTTATGTAATTGGGCCTCCAGACTGAAGGCAGTGAAGTGTTAAGACAGAAAAGCAATCTCAGGACTGCACGTTGGGGTTTGACAAACAGAAAAATACAGACTTAGGCCAAGAGCTTATCATTAATGTGAGTTTTTAACTGAATCATATCAAACCAAGGCTCATCATGTGGCACATGTGGTCAAAGAGGTAAGAAAGTGTAGTGCAAAAGCTGGAAGGAGAAGGAGGGAATTTCCTGCGTGCCTGGGCACACATTTGTGTGCAGATCAGAGCAGGAGCACTGGTGAGAGCACAAGAACCACGTGTGTGAGGAGCACAGTGCACAGAAACACAAGGGGAGGCAGCGACCCATGAGCAATCGCTGTGAAAAGGGATGGGGGTGGGGAATTGTGCACAGTCCTTTTTTTAGCTTCTGCTGTAAAAAATAAATAGACCTTTTAATCTCTGTTCTCCTCGAAGCCTTCTCTATTGACCATTCATTTCTTCTGTCCCTTCCCAGCTCTTTACCTCCTCTATATGGCTGATGAATATGCAAATGCATAATCAGTTCTGTAATAGCCTATCCTTTCTGAAAACAGGCTATAAATTTGGATCCTGAGCAGCAGGTTCTAAAAAGCCTATTATATGACATGGCTGGGGGAAGGGGCAAGACCCAAACACCACCACCAGCTCACTGGAGCTCTTTATAAGTTTGAATGCAGGGGGGAGGAGGGTCCTCCCCAGAGCTTTGCTGGCAGCCAGAGGGACAACACCTTCTGCAGAGCCACTCACCCAGAGCAGGGTGAGATACTGCAGGGTTTGGGGAGCTGGTGGCAGGTTCAGATTTGGGGAGCTGGTGGCAGGCTGGCTTTGGGGAGCTCTCTGAGCCAGTGGGAAGGTGCTGTGGCAGGGCTGAGTCCATTGGATGCTCTGTAAATCCCCACATCCCCAGGAAGCACTCAGGCCCTGCTGGGGGGATGCTTACACCCCAAACCTCGTCCCTGGGAGCCCCTCCCAGCTCCAGGTGCCACAGAGCCATGTCAAACACAAGCTGTCCTGCTCCACTGGGCTGCAGAAGGCAGCAGCTTGAGGCTCCAAACATCACAGGGCAGCTGCTTCCCAGCTCTCAAGGAGTGTCCTCCTTCCCTCTGTACAATGAACACAAATCCTTCTGTCCAGTACTTGCCTGCACTTACATGTCTGCCATTTTGAGGCCCTCCTCTGGCTCCTGCAGGGCTTTACAGCATCCCTGGGTGCTCTTGCTGCAGTATAGAAGGCAAAAACTGTTAGTCTGAGTTTAGTGAGGTGGGATTGTCCTGCCACACAGGGACAGAAAGCTGAAGGTGCTAAGCAGGTGCCTCAGTTCCAGCTTCTCATCTGCACTAAATACTGCAACCCCCCAGGAAGGAATGAGGCCCAGTGTGTTTTCCAGGTGTTTTACAGAAAACTTCCCAGCAACAGACACATCTTTGAGCTCCGGACTGAACTGACAAGCCAGGAGGTACCAGGAGGGAACTGAGAGCCCCTGCTCAAACCTTGGCTGAGCTAAAAAGCTGTCCCTGAGGCAGCCAGGACAGCACACTATACACTGCTTGCCCCTGGGAACATCCATCACCCTGATAATGGGGCACAGAGATGGAATGGCAGCAATAATATACATACCTTCCTCAAAAAATTCAGATAAAGGGACAGAAACTTGGAGCTGGCTCTAACTCCAACTGTACCACCCAGAACACATCACAACTCTTCATTTGCAGGTAGTGAATAATATTTGCATAACTCATTGGAGTAAATGGCAAAACAAAAACATACAGGACATGCTATAATCACAGATACCTGAAACATGAAATAATTTAAAAATACAACTATACAGAGATTGATATTTAGAATCAAAACCTTGTGATGTTATAAAATGTTCAGAGTTGGGCAGCCTTTGAATGTGGACATCCCCTCCACTGTCACCTTCAATACAGAGTATCTTGCAAAGCAATGCAAACTCTGCAACAACTCAACAAAAGCAGGGATGACAGGAGGAAGGAATGTTAGAAATTATTTTAATAAATCATGTTACAAAACCCTAAGACCAGTTCACAAAGGAGAATTGAGGTCTCATTCACTGCTCTAAAGATGGGAACTGGGCTCCCCAGATGAGGTCCAAAGCCTCAAGCTGAGCTTTGCTGTGTGTCCCTCTCACCTGACAATTCACATCCACTCAGGAGCCCTGTTTTCCTTTTTGTCTTTTTACATTCTTTCAACCCTAGTAACACACCAGTACTGTGTGCCTACCGCTAAGTTATATTTTCCTGTACCACTGGAAGCACATCATTTTCATCCCAGACTCTGATAACACTTTCATAAGTATGCTTTACCTAAACTAAAAAACATAAAAATCAAACCCCAAAATACAGTGAGAGAAAATATTTTGATCACAAAATAAAACATACCAGCAAACCAAGGCCAGGTTCCCATGAAATAAGAAGAATTAAAATAGGAAAAAAACCAATGGGTGGATGTACTTATAAGTAATCTTCTTTAAGTGGTGAAAATCTTTGGATGCTGGAACACCATCAAATCACCACAAATAAAGTAGAATCCTCCCCCCTGCTGACCCCAGCAAACAAACCTACCCCAACACCCCACAATTTGCTGTGATCAGCACATCTTAGGCACAGGATCTGGAGATAATTACCAGAAGGGATGCTGGCAGACACCAGGATCCATTCAGAGAACATGCATTTGCCACTTCTTCCCGAATTTCAGATGCCTCTCATCTAAAGCAATCCCTTTTATGTCCAGCTGCAAGCCTTGGTGGTTGTGGATCCAAGGGGAACAGCAATACGCAGGATACATTCAGCTACTTAAATCCTTCCTGAAATTCCTCATATAAAGTAGCAGTTAAACTGGAAACATTACAAGAGAGGGGTCTGACAGTGGCAAAGATACAACATAGTGGCTACAGCTCAGAAAATTTACATGTTATCAAATGGGAATCCAGGACAAAATCAGATCTTCACATGAGACTACATAAAGACTTTATGGAAATGTATGGATGCTTTTTCCTGTAACAAGAGTAACTGTTTACAGGTTAGGTGATATTCTGTAACTATAGGAGGTAAGTTTGGAAGTACAGACTATTACCAATTCTACTAAACTACCAAAACACTCTTAGCAGAACACTTGGCACTTTTCTATTTCCCAGTTTAAAACAGCAGCAGAAGTTACTCTTGTAGATGGCTGTTAAAGCTTCAGTGCATTAGTATGCTGAAACTGCCTCCTGTTCTCTCCTCTTGTCCAACACAGTTAAAGCCAAACTAAAAACCTGTAACATTTCTGGCATTACTGTACCTTCCCTTGCAATACACAACAGAATCATGTCAGATCCATTAGTCTTCAAAAGCAAAGCCCTGATTCAAGTTATCAAAACGTTATCACACTGTTCCCTCTTTGCAGGATATCATCTTCACAGTCTCATTGCCTTTGTGGTGTGGACTGAGGTGATCATATCATTTTAAATTGCCCTGTTTAACTTTTACCCTCCACCCACAGGTCCTTGGCTTCTGCCCTCACTGGTTGTTGCAGCCCAGGGCTGCAGAGGAGGCTCCTGCCTGCTTCTGCTTCTTGCGGCGCTTGTTCAGGAGGCGGTTGTTGGACGTTTTCAAGTCTTTGATTTTCACCTGATCATAGTCCACCCTCATGGTAGCCAGGGCACTGGTCATCTCCTCCTGAAAGCAAGAGAACAATGCAGTGAAGGCGCTGAGGCAGTGAGTGCACAGCCACCCCACACTCCAGCCCGGAGAGGAGGGACACATGGAGCTCCCTGTCACCTCTGTCACCGCTGCCAGGGAGAGCAGAGCCCTCCCTGTGCACTGCACAAAGAGCAAAGAGCAGGAATTATCCCCACACTGCCAGGAACTGCTCTGCACAACTTGCCAGAGGTACCCTCAAGTGTTGGCTGGGTTGTTGTGCTGCCAAGGTCAGTGTTCACCACTCAACACCAACTTCTTCACTGTTCTGCTGCACACCATGGAAATGCATCACCTGCAGGGGAACTTAAGTCATGGTGGTACTTCAGCCAAGTGACTATCCAGGATTAATTCAAATCTCCCCTCTTTTTCACACAGCATTTCACATGTGAGCACACAGGACCATGCTCTGCTGGCCTGAATTCCACTGTGTCCCTGTGCCCAGCACTTCTCCCTGGCTGGCTCTGAGCCCCCACACAAAGATCTTTAAAGTATGTGCTTCATATTCACACATCTCCTTAGTTTGAATTAATGCTTAAGTGCAGGAACATCTTAAACTTTTTAATAAGGTTATAAAGAAAAATCTGCTTAAGTGAATGAATTTCTAAGCATTTGGTTCAGTAAAGGAAAAACAATTCAATATTATGGGTATGTTGGTAGCTCAAGGGAATACCTCTGGGACCTAGACAAAAGCACAAGCATAAGAAATTCTCAGAAACATGGAAAATCAGGCAGCTAAGTGAAAATATCTGCTTGATCTCTGACTCAGAAGGTAAATGTTGCCTAGATCCAAGAAAATCTTACCAAGACATAGCTCAACAGCTGAGACTGATCACTGATATATCAGTGATTTAAATAAAATCAGCAATTGATAAAATATACTACAGGAATTTTGCAGAATGTGAAGAGCAGAAAATTCAGAATTAATTGTAACAGCATGCCAACTTGTTAAAGGCCAGCAGGAAAGAGTTAATGATTTCAGTGTACCCTATGGTTTCACTTTGCAGGAAGCATTCAGCAGTCATTGGTATACACAGTAGGTGAGGCACCTGCTTTGATTAAGGAAAAAACAATTTTTTTCTCTCCTCTTCCCTCCACCAAATGTCATAACAAGACAAGACTTAGGTTATTCAATGTTCCACAACTCAAAATCACTGCTTTTGAAAACAACAATGCAGCTCAGCCCTCCCACCTATCCCTCTACGTTTTCATCATATTCTTCACTGTAATGAAGTTCAAACTGCCCCAGCACTGTCCTTCTCCTAGTACATGCCTGTGTACATGCAGTGGCTCAGCAGGAGCATCATTAATGCCTTTTATCAGAAATACCATCTTTGTTGATATCTGGTGCAGCTGCCAGCTGAAGCTCAAATAGCATTCCTTCTTTTTTTAAACAGTTATCATATGCAATACTGTTCTAACCAAGACTGTTTATGCCTCCCTTGTTTGACATGATTGTATTCAAAATAGCCACAGTATCCAAGGAAATGCACATCCCCAGGGAAGACAGCACATTTCATCTCCTATCACACTTGACTTAGAGAAATCTGATTGGAATGACTCACTTTAACTTCATCCCAGTGGTCTTTATCCTCCTGCAGGACCCGTGCAGTGTGAAGAGGAGTTGGTGGCACTGACATTGATCTCTGAGAACAAAGAAAAATACCAAAAGAAGTTCTGAAAAACAACATTTGGGAAGTGATTTTTTGCTCTTCTCTATGTATGAAAGGCATAAAACTTGATCTAACGTCCTCCAATAATCCTCATTATTTCTGCTTCCAATCACCCATAAATGAATTCATGTGTGTAGGAGAAAAGGACTACATTCCCCACACAATATCTGAAGAACAAAAAGGGAGAGAAATCAGTGCTGTGATTCTCTTACTCTACTCCCTCCCAGTCCAAACACTTTATCCAGCCAGTGCTGGATAAATTTTTGTGGAAGTTTTAGATTTTAACTGTCATTTCACTATTCATTAGTCAAAGTCTTAAAATGGCTAATTTGACCTTTATTTCCTAGGATTTGATGTAGAAGACATTTTCTTGCATGCATGCATTAACTGAGATCACCACTTGATCAGACTAAGTGAGCCCCAAAGAGGAAATGACACAATTCTTCTGAGCAAGGCACAGCTCAGAAGACAGTGCATCCACATGAAACAGAGATCTCTGCTCACCTGCCATGAAAGATCAGGAGGTACTTTACATTAGAAAAAGGGACAATTTCTAAAGCATGAAGCACAGGTCCCTGACTAAACTCAACAAGAATCATGGCAGTTCTTGCCAGTAGTCCATAATCCAAACTATAATTTCATTTGGATACTCTATTTTCCTTATGCTCTCTACCCAAACTTGCTGCTCGCTGCTGTGGCATCCTACAGCTGCATGTCAACAAAGTCTAAGGAGATCCCTGTAAAACAAACCCTGCACTGGAACCAGTGCTTATGTACCCCTGAGCTCAGAGCAGCAGTCACAGAAGTGAAGCAGAAATTCCAACTCCTGCATTCTCTGGACAAGGACCCCAGCTGGCCAAGGTACAGTTTTATCAAACACAGCTGGGATAGGAGAAATGGAAAACAAGCAGACTGGTTTCAGTGGTGCTCCTGTCCCT
The DNA here is from genome assembly GCA_009812075.1 of Sialia sialis. Taxonomy (NCBI): domain Eukaryota; kingdom Metazoa; phylum Chordata; class Aves; order Passeriformes; family Turdidae; genus Sialia; species Sialia sialis. Next base: position 609,381 of record VRYO01000638.1, on the reverse strand, counting down.
GTGGAAGGTGCTCTGCTTTCTGCTGTGAGCTGCTGCTTGTGAAAAAAAAAAAAAATCTTATACAGAAGGAACTAAATGAGTCTGTGCTCCACCTAAACTGACAATTTTTGTCTAGTTCACAGCAAAATACTTCTGTCATCTATCTCATAAAAAAAAACAGGGGAAAGGAAAAAAAAAGACACAAGCACCTCCTCCGCTGCTTGTGTAATTCCCCAGACATGTTTCCACTTTGGGATTTAGGAAAAGGGAGGATACAGATATTCATTGTATTGGTCTTTCCTTCTCCCTCCCTCTGCTCCCTGTGAGCAATAGGTTCAGCAGAAAAAAAACCTAACCTGCAGCTTTCTTCCAGGAAGGGTTTGGAGCAGGGCTCCAACTGGAGCAGGTGCAGCAGAGTGTGCAGCCCTTGTCTCTAATTTCCTCCTCATTAATTGGCTCTGTGCATATTCCAAGTAACAAGTGTCACTGTAGGTGGCAGTTCCTTAGCTATTAGGCACTCACTCCATGAAATTCCTCACCTGCTGACTTCTGAAACACCTTCTTGGGGCTATCAGACACTCAAAGCTGGAGGTATTTATTCCGAGCCCTGATTACATTTTAATTTGGTTAAAAAAGAAACTTTGTCTGAGGTCTGTTCTACAGAGTCTTTACAACCTCAGTTTCTCAGCTCTGAATGAATGCACCTTTCTACTTCATCAGGGTGTCCTACAGCTGCATTTCATTTGATTCCAAGGGTTTTCAGATCCTGCAGCAGGCATCGTGGGAACAGGGACTATCAGCCTCTGCTTCTGCCCCATCCTTTGAGGATCAGCACAGACACACCAGCACTATGGGAACAAGGGGAATTCTACAGCAGAAGTGATTCTGTTTCTGGCTCATGACTTTTTTGGGTAGCAAGAACAAGACTGGTATTTTTTTAGACACAAATGTGAGAAGTATAACCTACTATTTTGAGGGACAAGTACAGAGCAGAGATGGTATCATGAAACTCAAGTCTTGTAACTTCTGAGACTTGTATCTCATATTTGAAATAGTCCATATTGTATTAATAAAGTAATTTTTTCTTTTTTCCCCAAAAAATTTCTTTTAAGGAGATGTAAGTTCAACCAAGTCATAGAACAAAACCTGAACTGGGACCATTAATAGCTCTGTGTACCACCCTACCTGGCAATCTCTCCCAGAGCAACAAGAGACCTTTGCTCCTCCCCCATGCATTTCCAAATTCTGTCAAGGATGAGAATTCCCCCTGAGCACAGGAGCATATTCACCCTAACACAACTATGCACAATGGTGCCTGAGACCACTAATAATAGCTCTTTAAATCCTGCACTGATGAAGTAAGCACACAGAGTTTATTTTTATATTTTTAAAGAGAGTAACACATGCATATGCTGCAGAGTCAACAGAGACTGCCTGCACACAGAATATAGAGACATCTTTGGCTGTTGCTTCCAAGGACATGGCTGTGAGTGTCTTCCCTTGTGTGTCCTCTGCTAACACCAAGAATTGTGGTTTTATAGCAGGTGACCCTCTGTGGAGGGCACAGAAGGTTAATTAAGGGATCAACAGCAGTAACAGCCCTTCTCTTGCTGTGCTGTGTGGAGCTACACCTAAGTTCTGCATGTAAGAATCAATTCATGGTGTAAAAAGAGATCTAAGACTCACATTAATCCAAGGGTGATTCATAAACTGAGAGATTGTCATCCTCTCTGTTGGGTCAGTCTTCAGTAAATGGCGAATGAGCTGCTTGGCTGAAAAACAGAACCAACAGGGCATGGTGTAGTCTGGGACTGCATTCCCAAATCACCTTGGGAACACAAGGACCTACTGAATGATGAAACACACATATAGAACTGAAAACACCTCCCAATTGCTGTGACTATGTTAAGAAGGCATGTACACCTTACTGTGTTTAAAGGGGCAAAACAGGAAAACATCCAAAACAAGAGGCAAGAAGGAAACAAAAGGACTGGGGATTCCAGCTATTCTCTCTACATCACCAAACCATCTGCTTTGAGAGCAACAACTGGAGGTAAAAAAAACACGAAGCTGCTAAGCTGACTGCCTCAAAGTTGGCAACAAGCTGGGCATTATGGGCTGAATGAATACACAAGCTGATGTTTAGAGAAATGATGGAAAACAACAACTAGCACAGGCTGTGGGAAAAAGGGGCAACAAACTCTGACAACTGAGAGGCCACTGAAAAGATAAAGTAGTCAAAGAAATGGATTGCACAAACAGGCTTTCTGTGAATATGAGATCTGCCAAAGCAAGAGCAATAATAACTGAGATATGGTGAGAGTTTAGACAAGAGTTTCATTAATGTGGGTGGACAATGTATGCAGGACTGGAAATCCTGCGTCCAAATGAAGTTATTTAGAAGGACTTAGACAAAACTTCCTTAGGGAATCTATAAAAACTTTTAAATAATAAGTCTCTTTTAGGAACATCACATGCAAGATGACTACATGCTTGTAAGAAGTTGCCAGAGGTACAAGTTTAGTTTGTTGAGAGAGGTAGAAAAGGATAAGAACAGGACAAAGCAGGGAAAAAAGCAGCAACCTGCTGAAGGTGCCTCATCAGCCTAAAGAACACCCACCAAGATGAGATGATCCTAACAGGATCAAAGGTAGAGAGCCCCCATCTCCATCCACACATACAAAACCCTACACACAGTCCAAGTGCATGTTCTCTCACTGAGCTCCTCCAGTCTGTTTTTAACTGCTGGAATATGAACAAGACCCAAAGCAGAGAAAATATTTAGCCAGAAACCCATGACTAAACATCTCCCTCAACAATGTTCGGCAGGCTGTGCTGCACACACAGCCACATGATCCAGTGAGGGGTGCAGATGCTACAGAGCACAGCAGGGTCCAAGGATCATTTGTTACTGCTGAACAGCAGACAAAACCAGGATCACAGCAATATAAAGGCTTGTAAGAAAAACAGATAAGCCTAGACATTGCTGACTCTTCAATATGACAGGCAGGTGAGACTTCCAGCTTATCAGAGTAAAAGGAATCAGAAAAACCCACTTTCAGTGATTTGAACCCAGTAGCTTTTGATCAATACAAAATGAGTTGTTGATCTTGATTTAAGTGGTGGCTGGCAAATTCCCACATCCCAAAAAGCTAGCAGGAAAATTTGCCATCCTTGCTGGCTGGATCACCAAGGAGGGCAAAGACTGAATAAGTTCTTAAGACAGTTTGCCTTTCTTCCAGCTCAGCTTGCATTGGAGTTCTCCTGGCTGTCTCCTTTCTCAGGATTAGAGACTCCTGTTTCCAGAGGGTTTAATATCAGCATTCACTAGCACTAGCTGGATTTTGAAAGAAGGTTTTCAGTAGTTATTTACTTTTTGTACCACTGAGGTTGCTGGCTGGTATCTGAGTTCCCAATCATTCTCTGCAGCACCTTACAAAAAATTGATTTAAATTGTAGAATAAAGGGAAACAAAAGCTCAGACAGATTTTTAGAAATAGTCTCTTTGTAAGCACTGCAGCACTGCACACCACTACGCTCACACTCCTCAGCACCAGGGAGGATTTATACCTTCCTCTGATACTTCAGCCCACTCTGGATTGGGAAATCCATATTGCCCCATCCGAATTCTTCTCTTCATTCCTGGAGAAATGGCTTGACCGGTGTTTGAGTAGAATGGAGGGAACCCACACAAGCTGTAAGAGTAGACAACAGAATTTTCATAACAAGGAAAGTCCTTTCACCTCTTAAAAAGCTTTATTCAAGCTTACATTCTACTGCAGGCTGCATGATCCCAGTGAACAGTTACTTGTGAGTGCAGATTTAACAATTGTGCTCTCTTTCTGTTCAAGTTCTTCCCACATACTTACAGAATATACGTGATGACACCCAATGACCACATGTCACATGATTTGTCATACTTCTCAGGACCAAGGACTTCTGGGGCTGGGGAAGATGAAAACCACAAGTAAGCAAAAGTATTTCTCTTCATCTCCATCACCTTATAAGTAACGGCACACTTCAACAACAGGTATCAGAGGCATTAAAAAAACGCAACTCACTGCAGCAACTGGGTAGCACTTTGGATTGACAAACTTCTAAAGGTATCTAAAGTAGCTCTAAAAAGGAGGAGCAGAGCTGGAAAAATGCCCTACTCCTCACCTTGGTGTCTCTGCTCAAGGGAGTACTAAGATTACCAAAAAGCAGAAGGAGCTACAGCTAAATGCGTACAGGGAGACACTGCACTGAGAGAGGCAGGAGCATATGTTCCAGCAATCAGAATAGAAAGGCCCTACTGGAGCTGTGATAAAATTTTGAACGATACCTGGGTGGTGTGTTTAGCTCCAGCAGTTGCAGGGCACTGTATTTTTCTTTAGCCTCCAGAGCATTATATTTTTTCCACTAAGTAACAAAATTAGACAGAGATACATTTAGAGGGGATTTTCTTTTGTCTCCTGGGGCAGGTAAACTCGCAGGGAGCTTGATTTTGTAAGGAAAATTATTCTCTAAACATATGAGCAATCATGCTGGTTTATAAAAAGGTGTTGAGAAGGGAAATGTCAGCTTGTTTATACACAAATAAAGGCATAAAAACATACGTGTGTAAACTCCTTAACATTTTATCACTAAACCCAGCTTACAAAAATACAGAAGAAGGCATCAGAAAAAGAGAATTGCTAATGTGATTATCTGCTCCCAGCGAATAAGTCTCTTTCAATACAGAAAACTATATAAACTTTAATCAGAGAAGTAATTTTTTGCACAAATTAAGTCCTTTTTCCAGCAAAGAAATTCCAAGCATGGACTGCCCCAGTCAAACCATATGATGAATGACTATTAACTCAAAACTAAAGTGAGTGCATAAAGGACAGTCAGCTGTGGCATTCATTACACAGTGCTTCAACTTTGGACAAAATGAAGGAAAAATTCTGCTGTGATAAAGTCAAGTTGGTTCTTTATTACTAATGCCTCAATTTGCCAGCTTAAAGAAGTTTTACAGCTGAGGCAACACTTCTCTCTTATTACATACATTTAAGCTATGGAAAGTTTTGCACAGAAACACCTAAATATCATGAAGCTCAATTCAAATTATGGTTTTTATTGCACCATTCAGAGGAAACATCAGGATTACTTCAAGTGGATTCAGCAGGAATTCCCTCTCTCTCCTTGTTTCCTCACTTGTTTCCTCTGCCACCAAGGCAGAAAGCAGGAGCACTGAACTGTACTGGAACCAGACCAGGTTTGGACTGGATCCCAGTTTAAATCCTGGAGGCTAACACTTCACATTACATCCACAATAGAAGATTTCCCACCCACTGGAAGGGAAGGAATGCCTGAAACACAGAAGAGAACTCACCCACATAATAAGGAGTGTAACAGGGGGTCTGCAGTGCATTTACAGTGGTTTCTTTGGCAAAGCCGAAGTCGGTGAGTTTGAGCACGGTATCTTTGTCTTTAGATGTGTAAAGCAGGTTCTCAGGCTGGAACACCACCATAAGAGGATAAACAGGACAATGAAAAGATGTCTCTAATGAGCTGACAGGTCAAACTCACCACCAGCATTAACATCTTACTTCTATCACAACCCCACTGAACACTCAGAAAGTTCCCTCCCAACATGCAGTAATTTTTCTCAGACTAAGCATCAACATCCTACTTAGCAAGATATTTGGGAGAGCAAACCAAAAGACCCTGTCCAATAGGCATCCAGTCTGGGTTCTTGAACCTCTCCCTGCTCCCTGAACTTCCTGGGACTGATCTGTGTGATGACTGATCTGATCCCAAAAGGGCAGGACAAGGGAAATCCTCAGCCAAATCCCCATGAGCAACTGACACAGCTCCATCAAAATTAACTGATACAGACACCATCCCTTTGCTGCTCCCCCCTCCTCTGTCTCCTGAAACATGAGTTAATTCCACTGTTCTCCACACTCCATGCAGGCAGAAGTGGCAGAGAGGGAAACACAAGCTCTTGTGCCCAAGAACAGACAACAGGATATTTCCATTATGTGCAATTAGTTCAACCTGTTTCCCAGTTTACCCCCTGGTGATAGCATGATGTGTCAGCACTCCCTCCAGCTAAGCACACAAACATCTGTAGAAAATCCACCAGCTCAGAGCTGTGGAATTGATCTGATGCCTCAGTCTGTCATTCCATCCCTGCTCTCCAGCACATTCCATCCCTTGCTGTGTCCCTGTGCTGGAAGTGCTGGGGAGCAGTGAGCTTGGCTGTGCTTGTGCTGTGCACTTCAGAGCGTGAACACAAAATACAACCCTACAAACTGCCAAACCCCTGCAACAAATCTGCGCTTCAAACTTTACCTCACTAAACACTGGCAGTAACTGAGATCTCCCTATTTTCCCAAATATTCACACACTTATTGAAGTGGGTTAGATGCATGAAATTGATATTATTCCTCTCAGAAGTTTTCCCTTTTTCTGAAGGGGGTTTTTGCTGCTTGGGGTATCTGTGGAGGTTTTTTGGGTTTGGGTTTTTTTTATGCAAGTATGATGTTGAAAGCAATTAATAACTGGCAAAGACTGTACACAGAGGCATCTATAAGTTACAGGTTCACTTGAAGCAGTGCTATTTTCTTGCTAATTAATGGATTGCAAGTGGGCAGTACCTCTTTAACCAAGCATCTGACTATCATGAGATTTTTCTGCATTCCATACACAACTGGAAGGCATTAGCACACATGAATATTCCAACCTTGGACTAGTTGCAAATTGTGAGCAAACGCTTTTTCATACTGGCAGAGGAACAGGGACACTCTAACCATGTGACTGCACTCCCAGTTCTGGTAAAACCACTGCTGCCCAGGTTTTTTCCTGCCATGAGTTCTATTCCCCAGCCCACACACCCTGGAGCCTCACCTTGACATCTCTGTGTGCGATGTTCATGGAGTGCAGGTACTGGATGGCTGTCCCAATGTCTCTCATTATTTCAGAGGCCTCTATAAATACAATTTTAGAGAAAGGTCACATTAACATTCCCACTGTAACTCATGGACATGCTTGGGAATGCTTATGGCTTACAAACAGCTTGCTGGAACACGGGGCAAGCATCAAGACTGGAGAAACCCTAAAATTAGCCCTAACAGCTGTGTTTTGGGTTTGCAGGCACCAAGCCCCCGAGTGCCTGGCTGCTCAGTCTCCTCCCGAGCAGCTCAGACTCCTCAGGAGCTTGGAAATTCGTGCCTTCATCTGCTCCCCAAAATAGCAGCAAGAGCAGAACAGGTACACAAGCAGCAACTGTTAAGAAAGCGGCCCCAAGCAGAATTTATCTCTAATTGTCCAGGACATGTCCTTGGTTGTTTGAGACAGAAATTTAACTTTCAGCTTCTAGTTCAGGGGTAGGAGGATGATCCCTCAGATTTCCTAAAAATAGAGCAAAGTACAATATAGTAATTTTAGGATAAGCCACATCTTAATTCCTCATTATCTTTAGAAATTTTTAATCAGGAGATAAAAAATCAACAGTTCTATTCAGCAAAGCCCAAACTGCCACCTTTGAAATAATAAGTTTCAAAAATTTAACACGGCCTCAATGGGAAATTCCAGTGGTGGAGCTGCTTTGCAACAGTAGTGCTCTGGGAATCTGGAAGGGTTCAGTTACAGAGGGAGGGGTTTCAGAGCAGGGAGGAATGACATTCCCATGTGAGCACTGTATCACATCTCCATTGACAGGGAAACAATAGAAACTTCAACCTTACCCTCTGGGTTCTGCACAGGCAGAATTTCAACTGCAACCTGGAATCCTTTTTCACATGGCTTGAGATTGAAACTATAGCATCTCAGACAAGGACAATCAGAATGCAGAAACACTCCTATTCTTTGGGGAAAACCTTGCACAATCTCCTCCTTCCTGGTCCTAATGGGAAGCTGTGGCTGTATAAACAGGCAGTGAACCTGGGGAATCCAGTGGCACAGGGCTCATTTACCTCAGGAAAGAATGAAGGTGGTTCTTTTTTAACCAGGTGATTTATGAGTATTTATAATGTATACAATGCTATATAACGTAGAAAAATAATGTTTTCAGTAGAGTGAAGTGGCTAATGTTCATGGAACCAGTTTTCTCCCAGGAATTAGTATTTTACAAAAGAACAAATAAAGTTTCTAAAGATATTCATTTTCCCTGCACAAGTCTCTTACAGCACTAAGAATGATTCATCCCAAGCTAGGAAACACAGGAGAAGAAAACAGACTGGCCTCTACACCAGACCTGCAAATTAAGTCACAGTCATTTACAAGATTGGGTGTGTATTTTTCTGCTTCTGATCATTTTTTCAGGCCAATAGTTACAAACACTATCACCTTACAAACATTAATGGTTTTACTCTGAGCAGAAACAAGCCCTTGTCTGCTGTGAGGGGGCAAGGAAAATCATGGTCAAGCAGACCTGTGGTTCTCTGTCAATAATAAGCAGCAAGGACAATAAAAATGGCAAGACTAGTCTGATACAAGCTCTGTCCCTGCCTATGGCAGGGTTTTACACTTGCTCAGTCCCTCCTGCAGAGAGGCAGGTTTGTTTGCAGTGTGGTTAATAACATTTCCTTTCAAGTAGTGCTTGGAAACCCTTGAATAGGAGATGTTTCATCAGATGTGATTTGCTCATTAGACTCATGACCCAACAGTGTGCAGTGATGCTGCTTGAGGGACAGCCAGAGAGATCACAGCAGGAGCTGCACTGATCACGGCAGAGGTGGTCTGGCACAAGACCAGGGATCAGAGGAACACACACTCTCATGGTACAGAAATGAAAAAGCTGAACAGATTTGTACAAAGATTTGTCTCCAAACCTTCCACATTTTGCCTGAACTTGGCTAAATATCACAATTCCCAGTTTTCAGGAACTTTTCAAAATCACTCTTAACACACAGTGGGAAAAACAACAATAATAAAAACAAACACCACCATAAATAAAATCAAAGAAATGTTCCTAAAAGGAAACAGGGGACAGGGAAATGGAGAAGAAAGAAAAATCTTTCACAAACTTTAAAATGAAACTTGTGATGTTTTACCTCTCTCAGTGAAAGCTTGGTCTCCTCTCTCTTGGATCCTGCTAAAGAGCTCTCCTCCCTCCATGCTGAAACAAAGAACACAAAACCCCCCACCCTATATTAGCAGAAAGGACAAAATTAACACCTGACTGTGCATGCATATAATCTCATGGAACCACAGCAGGAACAGATAAAGATTACAGGCTGCCTCCTATGCCAGTACTTCCTAAACATCACACTCACATCAAAGCAGAAAGCCATTTTGGTACGGCATAAATAAAAAACAAAATAAGACCAGGGAGTTTTGACAGTTTCAGTTCAATGTACCCTGTCACAGGGAGCATGACGCACGATGGGAAGTCAGACATGCCAGCACTGGGAGGCTGACAATAATCTTGTTTCATGTAAAGGACAGAGAGAAAGAAAAAGAAAGAAGCAAAGACACCTGATAGAATTATTAATTTGCTCTCAGCAGAAAGGACAGTAACTGTGGTTTTGGAGACTAGGGGAGAATAGGGAAAGCTAGAGTCAAAATAGTTACAAGAAGACAGATAACACTGGATCATTGGATTGACATCTGAAGTTGGAAGCTGATCACAAACAAAGCAGAATGTATTGGTACAGACATCTTTCAAAGGTGTATTACTCAGTCAATGCTTTAATGAGGACAATTGCTGTAGAGCACAATGGAAATTTATTTTCTGGTAAAGGTTCCTCATTCTGCCAGCACACAGGATGGCTGGAGCAGCTGCACATTTCCTTACCAGTTCCATAAAGGGAACAAGAGATTTCCTTTGCAAACCAAAATTGTGCTGCTAAGAAATCCCCCAAGTGCCACCTAAGCCAACACATTCTCCTACTCCCTCCATCCCTTCAAAGGCAGTGCCTGCTGAGGGGCTGCTGCTGCTCCATACCATTCCATGACAATGAGCAGGCATCTCTTCCCATGATGGATATTCTCATACACATCCAGGACGTGCACAATGTAAGGACACCCTGAGGCTCGCCAGTGGTACTCGACTTCCTGCCGCGCTTTGGGGTTGTCGTACAGGAGCTGTGGAGAAAGAGCAGAGAGCAAAGTCAGCCAGGCACCAGCTAGCAGCTGGCACCAACATGCACTGGGCGCTCAAAGATGAGCTCCAGAGGGGAAAACCTCCTCCAGCCAAAGGATGAGAATCCACCACAACATTTCCACCTTCTCTGGGCTGTCCTGAGGAATACATAAACAACTGGTCCCTTGGAACTGGAAGGGCTTTGAATGACAGTAAGGAGGGTCTTGAATCTGAGGTCTATTTTACCCACTTCTGGATGAGAAACAGCAAACTTTTCTTATTTATGTGCAAATTCTGTTTTCTTTATTGACTTCAGTATAGACAATTTACATCACCGGGAAAAAAAATCTTACACCTCTTTGTTGCTTCAGCATCCCTTTCAGCAGAGCAGACACAGTAACACGGCAGGAAAGATCTGTAGCCCTTCATACAATGTTGGAGAAGTGCTCAGGAACAACTGGAAAGACAGCAAGTGCTTGTCTTCCAGGCAGGGAACAGGAAAAGGTGACAGCTACTCTGTTGAAACCCAGAAGCTGGGAGTTTTGAACCTGCTCTGCTTTCTGGCACTGACCCTCAGGGGAACACTGCTTTTGACCTGAGGCCTTGGAGAAGGCTTCCAAATTTGAGTGATGGAGTTAAAATCATGGGTGTGTAGTTTGGATAGAAGTGTGTGGCGTCACATGGTGAAAGGTCTGGAATTTGGGTTTTTTTAGAATATAGTAATGGATATGGGACAAGATGGAGGTTCTTGGGCATTGTCTCTTTCCTCCTGTCTCCTTCTTCTTCATGATTTCAGGCAGTAGTTTTTGGTTGGATAAAAAATCCGGCAGCGTGGGTCACAGGAGTTTGGTTATTGGGTCAAAAGTATAAATAATATAGATGTTAGCTTTTAATTGGATAGTCAGCCTTTAAAACACCTTGTAACTAGCTAGATTCACCTCCATTTTCTCACTTTCAGCTTGCTAGCTAGAAGTGCTGAAGAATTCTCTGCACTTTACTTAGGATTTAATAAATAACCAAGTCCAAACGAGAAATTTGTCTCCTTTGTGTTTTAATCCTGACTCTGAGTGAAGGCAGAAGAAAATGAAGACAAGCCACCAATTAGGTGGTGCAACAAACCCCTTATGCTACTCCTCTGCTGAGTGCACATTTTTGTTTTTCTGTGAACGATGGGAAGGCTGCAGGAGGGGACAAGAGTGCTCAGGAGGGCAGCTCTAGCTGAACGTGCAGGAGCCCTCAGCCAGGCTCCAAAGCTCCTGCACAGCACCAGATTTTCAGCAGAGCCAGGGGCTGGAGGAGCTCTCCGGCCAAGTTCATTGCCCTCCCAGCCAACCTCCCTCTGCAGGACTGTCATTGTGCACCCAGAGCACAGCCTTCTGAGATCACTGTCTGCCTCTTCCTTCCTGCTCCAGCCTCATTTCCAACACAAATAACTTCCCAAAGAAAGAGATGCCTCCAGCTTGGACAAAGAGCCCACTAGTGAGTCCAAGAGCGGCTGCTTTGCTTCTTTCAGCCATCAGCCCATTCAGCAGCCTTTCCTTCACAGCCACTGTGTTCTAGCTCAGTGGGACTGTCCATCAGGATTTTCCCCTCTGCCCTTCTGAGTTTGGGCTGTTGCCTGGAGGTCTCTTCAAAAGTTCATTAAATTACATGTGCCACAATAAAGCCCAAGCACTCTCAAGGCTAACCAGGCCTTACAGTGTTTATTGCTTGGGTATTACTGGATTAATGCCACTTCTGAGCAGGACACTTCCAAAAGCTTCTCCTCCATCCTGTGCTACTGATCAGACATTCCCATTCTCTATACTAATGTAACTGCACTATCATCTGTGTCTATCGTGCTTGCACAGTACACAGGGATGCTGCTTTTCAGGTTTGTACCAAGTGTTCATGAAAATTGTTTCAGAGAATTGAATTCTCACTCTCTAAGAGCTTTTACAAGGCATTTTGATGCACACAAGGATGCTGCAGTTTCTTTTCTCCACCCTTCAAGTAAGTTTTGTACACTTCTTGGTGCCAAGATTGAATGTACTCATGTCAAGATGACACCTGGAGGAGCAGAGAAAGGGAAATGCAAAAATAAAAAGCAGATACACATACCAAGTAACATCTGATATACCAACCGTTAGCCTTTGGATTTCTCCTTCTGAACTTCAAAAATAAATCACATCTTCTCCTCATGTCTAAAACTGGAAAGCAGAACTGTACCTTTTAAGACATTTTAGAGACACAGACACTTGTAAAATGAAAGCCATGCAGGGTTGAAAGCACCAATTTCTGCAAAAATTTAGGTGATCATTTAGAAACACAGTGTAAAATTTTAGACTTGTGATTAAATATCACAAACTTGCAAGAACCTAAATGGATATTTTGCCATCTTCCTGAGCCCAAAGAGTGACTGTGATTCTATTGCTGCAATAGCTTTGAACCAGGTTCCCTGATATTTTATGGAAGTGCAGAGGCAGCTGTGAACAAACCCAGAATTTTAGATCAGTTTTCCAGTGCTGCTGGTTTGAGGGAAGAGCAGCTTTGGGAATAGGAGCCCCCAATCACTGCTCTAAAGGGGTTCAGCTGAGTCACAGCATGTCACAATAGGCTGTGGGCAGGATCAGGAACCAGCCCAATCTGAAAAGTACACAAACCCCAAGAGAAAGGCTCCATCTCCCAATTTCTCATGAGACTAGATGACACAAGCACAGCAACCTTGAGTGCATGGTCAGACAGCACAGTTTAAACCAGGAGCTGCTCAGTACAAAACTGGAGTTTTGCTGGAGCTCAGCATCACCGAACCCCTGCCTAAAAGCAGCAGATGAAACAGGAAGGTCACGAAAACAAAGGTGAGGGGTGGAAGGTAAGAAAGCACAGGATGTGATTCACACAACTGTCCTGAATATCTGAAAAAGCTGAGAGGGAAAAGAGCAGCACAGTGGGAGTGCTCAGCCTGCTCCTGAGGAACGCCAGGGCAGATGCCAGCAGACACTCCAGGATGTGCTGCCAGTTCAGGCCCTTGGCTGGGGCAGGGAGGCCTCAGCTCTTATTCTGGGGCATTGGCCTCACTTGGGCTGGGAAGCATCTGCCAAATAAACTCTAAACTGCAGTTTGGAAGGCTGGCTCTGTGGAATTTCTTCCTGCGCAGAATTTATTGACAGAAAAAAAAAAAAAAAAAAAAAAAAAAGAAAAAGAAAAAAAAAAAGTGACACAGTATCTTCTAAGAGCTTTTCCATTGATTCAGTGTGGTGTACACAAGGAAGGACAGCAGGAACCCTCATACCTTAATGGTCTGATCTATACAGGAAATAACCTCAGGGCTCCAGGGAGTGGCAAGTGATCTTCTGGACTCGGAAGCTCTAACAACGGAGAAGGAGGATATCCATGGGCATGGGTAGGGAACAGGCTGAGCACAGGAAACAACCACTTTTCAGTGACTTTCTCTTTAATATGCACTGCCAGATTACACAGATTCCTGTCAGACCTGTTACCTGCTCCCTACACACAAGATTGACCTCCACTATGCTTTTTTATTTATTCTAAACTTCAGCAGTTTTTCCTAGCTCCCAACAGGTGCTGTGCTTGGATTAGAGGTGTTACAGGCTCAGTTCTCATCTACTCCATGTGCTACAATAAAGCAGCATCTGACACTGCAACCACACCTTTTATATGCAGCAGTTCCAGAATCTGAACTCCCCTTCACAAGACAATCAGTTTTCTAATCTCTATGCTATCTTCCTCACAGGAAGGTTTCCCATTATTAAAACAGAAATGGAACCTGCAGAAATTTTCAGTCCTAAGGGTTCTCAGCATGTAATACTGACAGGCACTTGTACCTAGCTTATTTACATTTCTAGCTGGGAAATAAAAGGTCTAAGGGGCTAAATGTAAGGGCTTTTTGCTTGCTTTCCTCTTTGTGTGTGGCTGTTACAAAAATGCTGAATCCTACAAATAAGCCTTGGGAACTGAATTCACGCTGATGCACAGAACCTGACACCATTTGCAGCAGAGCAGTTCCTCCAGTCACTCTTTATTCAAGAGGGGTAGATGGCAAAAAGAGGCTTGGATAATGTTTCTTTCATCCCCTCCGTCCCCTATGCTACTAAAAGAAAAGTGGGAAAAAAAGAAAAAAGGAAAGAAAAAAGAGCTATCAGTATGGTTTTGGACATTTTGTCTTTTATTACACCCTTATTATTTCCAATATACCTCTTATTTCAATGTTAACAATCTTTATCTGTTTCCAGGTTTCTTCAGAAGGGATAAAGCCATCCTTTGTGTCAGAACACTCAAGGAATGGAAATGATCAAGGTTTCCTTCCTCATGCCTCAGCAGTGCCTGCCAGTGGAGCTGCAGCAAGAGCCACCTGTGTGCCTGCAATGGCAGCCCAGGGAGTGGGGATCCACTCCTGCCAATCTCCAAGAAAGCACCGATTTTCTTCTTTAAAATGAAAACAACACAACACACTTCTCCTTATATTATTTAATACTGAAGCATCAGTCTACAGCTAAGGGCTAAAACCAGGGCGGGCACAAGTAGAGGGTCATCTGTAAACCTTTCACTTTGCTGCTGTTATTTCAAATCCAGCTTAGGCTGTTGGAAATTAAACCTGCTTGGAGGCTTCATTGAAACTGTCATCCTGATTCCAGGAGAGCTGTCCAAGCTGCCACCACAGCTGGCATTCCCTGGCCTCTCCATGGGGGCTCAGACAGACAGCCAGTCCCAAAGGTGGGCTTCTCCAAGCTAATAATAGCACAACTTTCCATCACTCCTGTCTGTGGTGTTGAAACCTTTCCCTCACCCTGCTGAGTGGCAGGGTTGCACTGCCTGCACTGAAGGACCCTTCTCTATCCACCTCTCCCCTCCACTCTTCCAGTCCCTACTCAGCTAATCCTGGAAGTGGCAAAAGCTGCAGCAGATCTCTGGGACCTTGCCAGCACAAGTGAAGTGGAAAGGGCTCAGGAAGGATTCTCTGCACATGGGTCAGAGCCACGCTGAAAGCGGCTCCCTACTGACACACACAACTTCCAACTCCGTATACACATTTTAAAGGGAAAACAGGAAAAAAAGAGTAGAATGGACAAAGATAAAAAGAACAGGTTAATGTCACATAGGATGGATTTGAACACATACAAAGGATCTCAGCCAAGTCATTGCACTCTAAGTGCAGATGTACGGTTGGCCAGGGAAATGGGTGCTCTAAGACCCCAACCACTCACATGTTATATCTGGGAGATTCAAACCCTCTAAGAAGGGTCTGGGAAAAATAAAAGAGCTTTTGTCATATGGATCTGAGAGTACTGTCCTCTCTGTCCTCAACCATGAACAACTAATGTAAGAGGTTAACAGAGTTTGCTTTTTTTTTCCTAAGAGTTTGAGCACTAGGCACACAGCAAGTCTGCTGAAGAACTTTGCTCACTTCTGCTTCTCCATCCCTAGCGTGCACACACCACATAAATATTACTTTGCCCCAAGCCTCTCCCCTGCAGTGAATCAACAAGGCCTCTCAAAAACAACTTTGGTGTGGTTTCTGAATTTTATTTATTGTAGCAGTACTCAAATCACCACCAGGCACTCTCGATGACTCCACAACCTGAGGTAAATAAATGAGACATAGCACTATTAATGCTCTAATTACACATGCAACTAGCCATCCACTCTGCAAAGGTCAGCTGTCTTTGCTCATAAATGTTAGTGGAGATACAGCGAATGCAACTCAAATGGCAAAGCTGGGAGCCAGGATATATTTCAAAGGTATCCCCTTGCACACGTGAGATTTACATAAAAGGAAGCCATAAAATGAGCCAGAATGTCCACAAAGAAAAGTGACTTTCCTGATTCTCTGATAGTCTTACATGAATGTATTTGAATTGCAGTGCCAAACATATGCAACTGTACATTCAATACCATGGGGTATATAGAGATTTAAATAAAAAGCATGCTATGTATTTCCTAGAACCATAATATTACTTTGTATTTTAATACTGTGCTTGTTCTATGTAGATTGAAAACTATTCCCACTGGCACTGTAAGATTTCAGCTATTCTCAGTTGTGACAGGCTACAAACCAGCTGCATGTGGCTTCTGTTGTATTCAAAACACTGCAAATGGATTTTAGAAGAAAAATAAATCATCAACAGCTACTAACATGCTGCTACCAGACAGGGACATCCTCAAACACTTGTTTTTACATGAAGGCCTAGAAATCAGCTCCTCTCTCTACCTTCTGATAACAATTTCTACCACAAGATGCTGTTTAGCCAGCACTGACAAATGCATTCAACATCTGCACTCAATATTCAGCAGCTGGGGAGACCTGCTGTGAAGGCCTTTCCAAACCCAGACACAATAATCTATGATTAAAATAAAATAATCTCTACTTCTGCCACTATTTTCACTCTTCCTAGATTTCCAAATTTAGGAAAAGGAAGTCAAAAATCCCAGCTGAACATTAAGACATTTCTTACAATTTCACTCAAGTGCGTGATATGAGGTTTGCCTATGAAAAGGGAAGGAAAAAAGAGGAAAAAAAAAAAAAACCCCACAAAAAAACACCAAACCAAAACAACAACAAAAAACAAACAAACAAACAAAAAAACAACCAAAAATACCCTCAACACAAACTTTACTCCTGCCAGCCATGAGTTCATAAATTCTCATAAAAAGGAGTCAGCTGACTTGGCTCCAGTAATTTATATTGGCTCCTTGGCTGAGCAAAATGAATGGGCCTTGCTTGTGAAACTTGAAACCTTGCTGTGTAAGAAAATTCCAGCAGTTCAAAATACTGTGGCACTTCCTCACACCTTCAGCCAATCAAACTTGCCCTCTGCTATGACTTTAGCTATTCACAGAGCACTAAATTCAAGACTACAGTCTTGATCTTCCACATGTCTAAGATCTTCATGCCTTGAATCAAAGCAAATAAAGGATCACTTGAAACTTTGAGATGTACCCTGTAAGCAAACAGTTTTGACACCTGCCATAATGAAATCTCCCACAAGGAGGACACACTCTGCCTAGTCCAGGACTCAGACTTGTCCTGGGGCCAGCCTGAGACTGAGACACACATTTCCATAAGAACTATGGCCACCACAAAAAAATCTTGTATTCTCTGAAGTTGTATTTCCTTACCTCTGACATTCTTCTGTGCTATGACTGTGATGCAGCAATACCTCCAGAACACACTTTTCATGGCCATGGAATGTCTGTGCCTGGATGTGACTCTCTCACATGTTTCCCAGTATTGACAGCCACAGCTCCTAAGCTCCATCTTAACCATCCCTAATCCTCCCATCTCCCAATAATACATTATCCCACACCATTTCTGTTATATTTTGCCATATTTTTGTCTTACACCTTTGTTTTTCTTTAAAAAAACAAACTCCTCTGCAGCATAACTAGTAGTAACATTCTACACGTTTTCCACAGAAAGAAGGAGAAAGAGCAAATATACACGTTATTTCAAGTGCTCCAATTTCAGTTCTAACTGCCATGAAAATCACCTGTTCTGATATTAGTGAGCCATGGCACAGCTTTGCTGGTGTAGGATGTGGCATAAGATACTAAGAAGATCTAAATCTGGTGTTCTCTTTCCTAGCCTTCACACTAATCAGCAGTATGAAAATTAACACAGATGTGATAATACTGAACAAGGTAGAAGCAGAAATTAGGAACATGCTTAATCTCATTAACCACAGATAACAGCAGCTCTGAGAGAAACCTGAGCTATCCCCCAGCCTTTCTCTGTATTTTGTGCATGTGTGACTACAGTCACGAAGATTAAATCACTCAAGAACTCCCAGGAAGCTTTGACAGAGGCTCTTTGGGTTGCCTGCTGGATTGCTGCTGTGGCTGTTTGCCATCTGTCTGTCTTTTCAACCTTCTCTGCACACCAGCCCCATTTAGGGACAGCTGACACCCTAATGAGCTTCCCCCCATACCTGCAGCTCTGTTCTCCTCCAGGGCCCCACCATCTGGCAGAGCAACTCAGAACTGAAGATACTGTCCTGTCACACCACTGCCCACATACCTAAACTCCCTTTCAGCTGACTTCCCACCCCCTTCCACATGAATTTCAGGTTGCCATCCATGCATGCAAAGTTTGGCAATGTGCCACCCAGAGCCTCTGCTCTTTCTCAGACAGAGCTGTTCTTCCTTGACATCTCCTTCCTCTACACCCACCCTCGTGCATTCTGTCGCATGACCAAGCAGTGCCTCTGTCCTGCTGCATCATCTGTCTCAAGTATTCCTAAATCATCCAAAGAACCCAGAAATTACCAAAAAACTTGCAAATCATCTTTCTCCTATTCCATGGGGCTCATCTACTTTGTTTAAGCATTACCTTAAGGGGAGACTTGCTAAATCCCTGACATCACAGGCACTGACAGCGGCGCTACCACACATCTCTCACAGCAGATACTGAGATTTGACCCAGTTCTTGGGAATCTCACTGGAGTGACTCTGGCCAGTGCAACATCAAACACTCAATGCTAAAAGCTGTCACCTGTGGCAACTTAACTCTGCAAAAATAAAACAAAGCCTAAAGCCTTCAGCAAGGACACTGTGAGATTTCTGTAGTGCTTCAAATCGCTGCTGTATGCTTTCACACTCGTGTCTGTGCAAGCTCTGCCATCAGCAGTTTCAAGCAAAGATCTGTATCTGTTTCTAAGGCACAACTCAGTACGTAGCTCTGTGGATGGAAGCTTAATGGTCCTCCAGGCATAAAGATCCCTGGAACTGCTTATTGTGTACAGCCACAACATGACAGAATAGTGTGACTGTGAACAGAAACAAAACTCTGCGGCATTCAGCAGAGCTAGAAATGCAAAGGAAGCCGGTAAGAGAAAAAGTAGATTGTTCTTCCAAGACTTTTTGTGCTTATTTTGTCTGAATGTACATTCTAAAGCTAAGTAAACCAGTACACAGGAAAGGCAAGGAAAGAAAAGAAAAATACTCCAGGGGGAGGGGGACTTCAACAGATTGAATCAACACAGGCAAATGACACTGCAGTAAAACTGATATTTATGTTACAATTCTCATTAATGGCTTTTCGTGGGTGCTCTGGCTCAGCCACCCCTGGTTACAGCTCTGCTTTGCCACAATGGCAGCAGAATCCAGCACAACTTTCCTCTCAAGCCCCACAGCACACTCCCGGAGCAGCTAATGCCTTACAGAACTCATTACTTGATTAAGTGCTCCATAATACCCACAATGCTGGAAAACACTTCTTGGAACACAGCTGGGATCTGCTGGTTCATACACAGCCATACACTCCTTCACACTTCCTTTCAGAAACCTTCAACATCCTCCCAGCCACCTTTAATCAAGATTCCCTCACCAGGTAAATGTCCCATCCTCCTAATCCACAGCCTCTTGACCACAGCTCCCCCTTCTCCATCCAAACCTGGCATCTGCCCAACCCATCCAGGCTCCCACCCTGCCTGTCCAGCACCCAAGCCCTGGAGACTCTCCTGCAACAGCTGAGAACTGTTCCCAGCTACTCCAGACAAGCAGAGTTTATTTCCCCAGCGATCCCAAGGGAAGGGAACATGTTTCCTTCTGCTGCCCACTTTGTGTCAGTTTTCAGTCACCTTGTCTACTCTAAAGATTTTCCCTATACCAGGACATGATGTGGAGAGAGAGGTGAGAGCAAATCCATGTTCCATTTCTTTCACAGAGGTTGGAAAGGGATGGTTCATGTTCCCTGCAACCAGCTGACAGGAAGCAGTCAGACACCACAAAGGTACAACAGAGCAGCTTAAATGGAAGGGTGGTTTTTTTGCCAAAATCAAGAGCATTTCCTTTACATTCCTGAATAATTTCGTCTCTCCCCCTGCCTTGTGTTGGCTGCCTCATGACTGCACATGGAAAAGGAAGAGGAGGAGGATCGCAGGAGTATCTGCAAGTCTGATGTATTGATGTCCCGTTTAAAGCAGCACCATGCTGAGAGGACTGCACAGGGGTCAGAAAAAAATGAGATGTAGTAAAAGCACTGATAAAAAACAAGAATCATTCCAGGAATTAGATCCTTTTCATCTTTCCAAGCTGAAGCATATCCGTTTCCATTCCTTAAGGCACTGTCCTTCCCCTCCTCTCCCTGCAGCAGTAGCTGCCTGTGGTACACTGCAATGTTGGCTCACTTCCACAAGTCAGCGTGGCTGAGAGAGCCTGGATTGAGGCAGGGGGAGGAGGGAGTGACAAAGCTGGGGCAACAGAAAAGGGACTCAGGAACCACCTGCCCGCTTCCAAATAACATCAGTACCCTGCACACAGCTGCCCCATGGAAGCACTCCTGACTCCTGAGGTGATGCTCTCACTGAAGCAATGTATGTTCATCCAGAGTCATTCCCTGGATGTGACCCACCAGGGAACAGGAAAAGATCCCTGCACTAAAGCTAACAGCAACAAACTGTCCAAGTGTGCAGCTGCTGCTCCTTCCAGGGGAGAAGGCACTCAGCCACGATGCTCTTCCCTCTGCTTGGGAAGACAGATTCCCAGGTGGAGACTGCAAGGCTGAGGGGAATTTCCAGATTTTGAACATCATGCCACACCCCAGAAGATCTGGATGACACCTGCTTAATATGCAGGACTTTCTCCAAGATCTGCCAGGTAGTGGTAATTTCAGCTCTCATGGGCTAATCCTTCTCCCATCATCAAAAATGCTTTATTTATATATGGCCATATAACACTTTCCCAAGTAGGAGCTGCTTTGAAAACCCTTAGAAACTGTCTCTTGATCCATCTTCACCATTTCATATGGGAGGGGGTTATTTGTTTGTAAATTTAGACACACATTTCACCCTCCTGCCACCCATTAGTCTCTAATGGAAGTTACACGGGCTGCTCACAACCAGCAGAGAGCAGCTCCAAAGAACATGTTAGTGTCCCTGCACCACAGGCTTCTCCACTGCCAGGGCTCTGTTTTGGGTCAGGGAGAATCCCTGAAGGTCTAGGGAAAGAACATCAAGACAGTGATACATTGCTCTCATCACACAACTGTGCAGGGAGAGCTCAACCTGGCCATCAAATGTGATCTCTTTCATAACACTTCTTAATACTAAATGATGATATCAACTACTGCAGGACCTGGAGACATTTTTCAAACCTTAATGCATTAAAACTCAAAACTCCTGAAGTCTCAGCTTCTTCTTGAAGTGACTATTCTAAACTGAGACTGCGGTATTTTGAACATGGAGGGTGCTCTGCTAGAATTCATAATCATCACTGTCTGTAGTTCCAACTGCAAAATTTGAACTATTTTAGTCAAAACTAGAAGTTTCCACATGAAAATATGCAGCAGATTGGTAGAAAAGCATTCATAGATCCTGGACAGAACCACAAAGAGACTCTGGATTTCCAGATCAGGTAACACTAGCACAGACAAATTCCTGTTGAGTCTGGCTGTAGAAATCCATTCCAGAGCCTTGCTCTGCCTGAATTAGATGAGGGTCTTCCACTTCACTACCTGAGTCCCTCCAGCCCTTACAGAGAACTCTTTGCATGCCCACAGTGTGCAGTGTCTCCCAGTTCTAACACCTGAAACACAACCTGGCAAAATAGGGAATAGTCCTGAATTCCTCAGAGCTCAGCTGAGGGGGGAAACACTGTCTGTTTTGGAAAGAGCATGGCTATTCTCACTTCTCCTGAGAAGCTGCAAAAGTTCCTGGGTGTCTCTTGGTGTGGGGGATACAAATTGTTGTACTTGATAAAGTTTTCATGCAATCACAACAGCACTTCCTGCTCAGTTTTAAGGGAGGTATTTTCAAAACCAATTGTCACACAACAAAACAAAAGGTGAGCCTCAGCAAGAAAACTTCCTCAGGGATACATGGATTCATTACAGGGTGAGGGGGTTTCAGAAAAGAGCCTGAAGAAGGAAGACATCCATCCCTAAGGCAAGTTTCATGAGTGGCAGAAGCAGAGAGTTACACCCAGGACTCTCAGGGGATGCCAGGCCAGAGCTGCATTTACTTGCTGGATTATACACTGCCATAGCAAGAACGACTGGAAAAACACTCCGGCTATTTCCCAAAGGACTGGCTCAGAAATAGCTGTTTCACTCATGTATCCCAGGGAACTTTCTGTGAAAAGATCACAAGAACTTGGGACTTGGAATGTGAAAGTGAAGCCTCCTCATAACTCTGTAACATGCTTACCCAGGCAATTTCTAATAAAGGGTGATTCAGCCTCTGAATCAGAAAGAAAAATTATCTTGCCTGTTGAGAAAGATGGAATAAGGTTTGGCTGCAGGAACAGGACTGAAGTCTGGATGCTTAACTCAAATGACTAAGTGCCTATTTTTCACGACCCAAATTCTGGCTATCAAACCCACAAACCAAAAAAAATAATCTAATAAAAAATAAAGCCTCATATTCAAATTAACAAATTATTTATAGGAGGTAAAAATGAAACCAAAACCAATCCAAGAATGTGAATCAACTGAAGTGAACCACAGAGCCTGCTATCCTTCTTTAGACGTGGAGGAAACTTGAAATTCTAACAAGTTCAAATTCAAGTTTTCTGGAAACCACAACCCCAACTCTTGCTCTGGCTGGCTGCAATTTCTGAAGCTGCACAGTGCTCCTGTCTTTGGAAGCTTGTAAATAAATTTTCCCCACCTTTGAGCTCTGTGCAAGTCTGCAGGCCTTGGCCTTGAATCCCTGGCTGTTTTGCAATGTGTGCAATAACTTTGTTTTCCTGGATACAACCACACATACCTTGCAAAAGGTACAAAGCCAAACAGATATCTGGCAGAAGAAAAAGAAGGAAAGATATTTAAATCCCAGTGCTCTCTGGCACTTGAAAGGTGAAATTTAAAGGTTGCATTCTGCAAAGACACCATCAAATGTAAAGATTACAGATTTATAAATAGTCTACAGTGTTGTACATTTTTGCAGTGTTTCTCAGTCCAGATTTCATCTAGGCCATAGATGATAACATTATCTCCTCTGACTATGCAAACCTTCCAAATACATTTGTTCTTGCCTGTCCTAAAATTCAGGGCACACAGTCAATAGTCACATTCCTTCTCCTATCTTTCCCATCTCCACGCTCTTTGCCTGTTAATACTGTTGCCATAGATTTTCTTCTTATCAATAATCTCTTGCATTCAGTGGGGATTTATTATTTATTGTACCTTTAGCTCAGATATCTTGTTTCCAAGTCTTTATTACTTCTGTAAAGTCAGTATAGAATTCACAGTGGTAGCTACCAATTCAACACATATCCACAACCCCATGTCTCCCCTCCCTCTGTTCCAGCCCTGGAGCCTCCCACCTCTCCTGCAAGAACCCAAAAAGGATCCTTTTCATGGCTCAGAGCACACAGGGCTGCTGGTTCCAGAACTCCAGAAATGTTTAATTTTTCAGTTAAATTGATATTCTTTTACACAGTTGAGCTGTTAATGCCAGGCCATTAAAAACTGGAAAGGAAAACCAGCCTACACAGTTTATTTTCCCACCAGGGCCATTTGCAGTGTGACTTGTGACCACTGCATACACAGAAGCACCTGTAAAAGAAGCTTTGCCAACTCAAAACCCTGCAGTTCTGATCAAGTTTAGGCAAACGAGGGAACTTTCGTAAAGAAAAATGAAGAAGCAAAACCTGAATCATCTTCTTTGCATGCTCCTAACTAAAAACCAAATCAGTTAGCAGTAAAGCAGACAAGGCCCAGGTTGCAGGTTTCACTGGAAAGGCTTCAGAGAAACAAAGGAAGAACAGTGAGGCTTTAGGAAGGGACTGATGGCAGAATCAACAATAATCCAAGCAGCACTGAACTCCTGAGCAGCATTCCTTGAAGGCTGCTGTGTGATACTCTCTCCATGTGGCATTGACTCCAAGTCTCCTGGCCCTGAATTGCCTGGAAGATTTCACCATGGATTTTTCTTATGGGATAATGTATTTACATACAGGCAACCCAGACTGCTATGGCCTGGTCAAGAGCTTAGGCTCTTGCCATTAAGAGACTGGAGTCAGGAATCTCAGATCCTTCTCTGAGTCACAGACTTCTTTCGGGACAAAACCTGTCTCTGGATGTCACTTTCTCACATTTTACTGCAGTGGGGTGCTCTGGCATAAATTATTTGGCAATCTTTAACAGAGATGACAGAAACTGTAATAAATCCTAATAAGATAAATTCTGTGCACACAGCAGAACTGAGCAATTCCATCAGTTCTGCTGTTTCTCTAAATCGTTTTCTCTGAACCATTTAATACCTTTTCAATAAATACATAATAAATAAAATGTCGCAGAAAAAAAGGGAACCATTTGTCCATCTTCTACTTGCTAAGAACAGGCCTTTGTGATAATTACCAAAAGCAAAATATGGATTTTATAATATGGATTAAAGATTTAAATGGCCTTTCTAACATGAGTGAACTTCAGGATTAAGGTGCTCAAGTACCCTGAATATTGTTCCCTTTGTGTGTATTAAACACAGTATTATTACATACTGTTACTCATCCTTACAGCAGAGCACAACCTGAACCCAGTCAGGATGCAGAGTGACAGCAGCTGCCATCTGTAGCCTCCGCCATCTCCTCTGCATTCTCCACAGACTGGAAAGCGCAGTGTAAGAGAGAAGTGTCTTGTGGTTTAAGCACAGCTGAATGCACTGTCAGAAATCTGGATTCTCCTCTTGCTCTGCCTGATGTCTCCTGTAATGCTCAGGAAGTCAGCTGAGCCACGCAGGGACTCTCTAATTGCCTATTCCTCATTTCTCTGGACTGCAGCTGGATTTGCCAAAGTCCTGCCAGCTGGGACACAGCTTGGGTCTAAAAAGCTCCACGGAGTTCAAGTTCAAGTGTGTGTGGGGGGGGGGAACAAAACCAAGCCACCCTCATATAAGGTATTTCATACACAGCTCACAAAATTCAGTGGAATTTTACAAGTTTAACCTATTTGCCTGCTCCACATACACAAAGTAGAGACAATGCAAACTTATCTTAAAGCCACGTTGTGAAAATAACAGTGATCCAGGCATTAGAGTGAAAACTCCTCAAAGCACAGCCAGCAGGAACTGAACAAAACAAACCCAAACCCTTTTTTCAGAGCAGGTCTAAACTAATCTGAAATAAAGAAATCTACACACTGAATAAGCTCAATGAAACCAGCTATTGAAATAAATCATTTACCACTCTAATATTTTTGTTTGTGCACTGAAAAATCCTTAAGTGGGATAAAATACAGAGTGCAAGATAGCCAGAAGTATAAATACAGCATGGATCCTGACATGTCCTACTTCTGAGTGCTCAGTTTACCAACAAAAAACTGCAATTTTTACGAGGGGGTTTTGTGTATGTGAGAGCAGATTGATCATTACTGATATGGAACTTGGCTGAACTTGGGATGATTTTAAGGGTGACAGGCCAAGACACGCCTGGAACAAAATTTACCCCTCAATAAACCTCAAATCCAAGTAACAGGCAAATCACTGGTCACTAAATTTGTAGTTTATGTAGTCAAAACAACTTTTTTCCTCTAGTCTTATTACTGTAAAAAGTTGAAAAAATTCTGCCCGAACAACTCCTGCAAAACTATTTCAGTTCAGCACAGGAAAAATCATCCTTCAAATCTGCCAGAATGCAAAGATGTGTGAGGCCATGCAGACCAAGGCAATCCCACCAGGAAGCAAAGTCCTTGGTCCTGCAGAATTCTGCCTCTTTCCAGAGGCACACTGGAGTTCCCTGGAAAGAGCACTCATAGCATTGACCTCACAATAGCATCATTTTTCCTGACGTCTATTTTTTTTTTTCTTTTTCCACAAGATTTATCACATTAGTCACAGATGTGATGTTTTCACCAAGATAAACCACTCTCTCAGCTTACAGATATTTTGCCTGAGCAAAAGGACAATGACTTTGGTGGTTATTTTTTGTTCCTTTTCACAATGAACTCTGATACTGCCCTAGAGGCTAATTACATCAGGAAAGTAATCAGCATTCTGAGATGCCTTTTCCTGATGCAGTCTTCAAACTACATCTATTCAGCTTTCATCACTGCTCTCCCTTCAAACAGCCCTTATCCAGAATGATCTGCTTTGGAACAATTCAGATGGTTGATGTTTCCTTCACAGGCAGTATCAATCACTTGATGCTGAGATTTGCAGGCTGCAAAGGCAGTTCCATCCACACATTAAGTGGTTCCAGCATTACTGTAGTGAATCAGATCAACCCTGATGCACCAAATATAAATGAAGGTCTCTACAGAAAGTTCTTAAACTTCTGTAATGCCACTGTACTGCCATTAATTAATCCCCACAAGGGAGAAACTCAAATATCTGCATGCATTAGGCTCAATATTCTACTCCTGCCTATTTCTCCCATCTTCTGGAGAAGTACGTCTTCCACTTTGTTTTGATTTTGTAACATCATATTGATGACTTTACTGTTATTAATCTGTACCTCATACTTCTGCTTGAAAAGCATCTACAAAAGCAGAGCAATCAATGACTTAATACAACCCTCAGCATCTTTTACTTGAACTTCATTAGTTTTGCTCAAATGAAGCCTAATTTTTCTGGTGTAGTAAAGAATCAAAGACTTGAATAAAAAACTTGCTACCTTTATGAATGCCTGATTGAGCCAATAATCAAAACTAGGAATCATCTTCATTTCAGCATTATATTACACAAAATTGTGCCTTTAAAAAAACATGCAATTTTCTACCACTCTGATTTTGTTTTATTTTAACTGAAATCATAAAATCAGTAATTGTTAGAGCCATTTATCTGATTGCTCCCTTCTTTCAGTAAGGTCATTACATCCATGTCTTTCAGCCCCACTATACTTATACATACTATATATTTATACTCAATTGGTTTTATTTTCCTCAGTTCTACTGGGCTATACCAGATCATTTGTGTACCTTCCTTTTTTTGTCTTACAAAGTCTATGGGTAACTAACTCAATGCCTCTTTTTCTCCCATTTCAAGCTATCAATAAAATAGGTGAAATTAGAAATACTTATTTCATACTTCCTGACTTGTGAGTGACAAATAATACATTATATTTTAAGAAGAAAATTTTAAATAAATGTAATCAAACTAAAGAAGTCTGAGATTGCTTGGCCAATTCTATGGCTTTTACAATACTTACATCTCTTTCTCCAGCAGAGACCCCAGTTGAACAGCAGTGTCAGGGAAGGGGAAGCAGGCTGATGCACAGTGCCAGAAGCAGCCCTGGGAGCAGCCATGCAGTGCCAACAGCTGGATCAGGTTTCCAACCAGCAGACACAAATCCTTGCTGCCTTCCCTAAATGAGGCTTACAGACTGAATTCTGACACTGTGTTCAGTGTTGGGTCCCAGCTCTCATAGAATCAGAGCATCCTGAGTGGGAAGGGATCCACATAGGAATAAAATCGGGAGTGCAATGCAACTGATAAAGGGGCCTGATGGAGCAGAAACCATGGGAGAGACAGATAAATACACAGATAAATGCTCCCTGGGCAAGAAGTGACCAAGAAACATGGTGGAATTTTGTGATAAGATAATGTTACCAGGTGATGTGATGCCATGAAGAATGTATAACCAATGGGAAATTGTTACCAAAAAATAAAACCCTATATAAGTGCCATACAAGTAAAACCCTATACAAACACCTTGTATACTCAATAAAGTTGGCTTCTGATCCAAACTGGGACGTCCCCATCTCTCCGCTGCTGATAGATCTCTTCACTCTCAAGACCAGTAAGACGACTTAAAGCAATGACATGAAGTCAGGGGAGGTTTAGGCTGGACATCATCAAAATGTTCTTGCCCCAGGGTGGGGCACTGAACAGGCTCCCCCACCAGGAAATGGGACCCAAGGCTGCCAGAGCTCCAGGAGCATTTGGATAAGGCTCTCAGGGACAGGCTGGGGTCGTTGGGGTGTCTGTGCAGGGCCAGGAGCTGAACAGGACTATCAGCCATGGAGAGATGGGGACATCCTAGTTTGGATCAGAAGCCAATTTTGTAGAGTATACAAGGTGTGTATATAGGGTTTTACTTGTATGGCACTTAGATAGGGTTCAATTTTTAGTAACAATTTCCCAATGGTTACACTTCATGACACCATCTTATCACAAAGTTCCACCACATGTGTCTTGGTCACTGCTTGCCCAGGGAGCATTTATCTGTGCCTGTCTCTCCCACGGTTTCTGCTCCACCAGGCCTAAGCTCTCAGGCCCCTTTATCAGTTCCATTGTGCTGTGTGTTTTATTCCCTATACAGATCAATAGCCCCTCCTAAAAGATGTTGAGAGCCCCAGTGAGGTCTCCCCTTGAGGCTGAGCCTCATAAGGAACACTCATGCTGGGAGACTGAGCTAGACCCATCATCCACACCAGCCTGATCAGCCCAGCTGCTCTCAGCTTCGTACCTGGGTCACCCCAGCAGAGAAGCCATTTGAGAGGTGTACTGGAGACATCTCCTGAGGGGAACAGATACACACATCCCAAAATACTCCTTGTCCTCCTGCAACACAAGCCTGTCCTTTGGAGTTGCTGTGGGCAGTGATTGTGTGATTGTCCTTGCCCCAGAAGAGCTCCAGGCAGCAGAACATTCCCAGCCCAGGCTGCAGAGAAACAGCCCAAGAACCCTCCCCACTGCCCCCCAGCCCTCTAACACTGCATGGAAAAATAACAACTGATGGAAAAAGTGCTTTGGGCAAACAGCAGAAATACTAAACGTGCCTCATAGCTCCTCCAAGCCTTCCATGGGAACACCTGAACAGGTGCTAAACTTTGGCATATTCTGCTGAATAAAAGCCTCATACATGCAAATTTTTCTACTCACATTTTTGGCAAATTTTAAGATGCAAAATACAATGCTGTGTGGATAGACAGGAAGATGTAAATGTTGAAGTTGGAGCACAGACCTCATGGGGACAAAAATGAAAGAATGAAAGAACCTTGGGTTACTGGAGGGTCAGGGGCACAGTTATGTGGAACAGCAGCAGCACCATCTGCTTTGGGATCCTCTTTCCTATATCCTTGATTTACAGAATGTGCAGAATGAGTATTCCCCTAAATGCTTACTGACTTCTACTTTCACAGTTAGTGAGCAAACAAATAGAGCTTCAAAACTGAACTCCCAGTTCAAGCCAAACTCCAACAGGCTTTTCAGGAAAAAGGCAGAAAGGCATCTAATATTTTTAGTTTAGTTACTCATCCTACAAGTTTGGGTTTGTTGTATATTTGCAGCTACTAACAAGCCTCTAGTGGGCTACAGTTCCCAGTAATTAATGATTATTTGTTCCCTTTTCTCTAAATAATACAAATTTTGGCTCTCATGTTCTTACACAAAGATATATACAAACATGAAAAAAAGGGCAAGCCAATGTATTTTATTTTGAGCTAACAAGGTCCATGATTTCAGAAAACAAGAAACATGCAACTAATATATCAGAGCTTATATTTCTATATAACTAGTAGAAAAATAAAATTAGGGGGAAAAGGCTCACTAAATGAGGAGTGTATCAAACTGTAAAGAAAAAGGACAGATAATAAGTTCTAGCTTGTCTCAGAAAAAGTTCAAGTGCAAATTCTAGTTTTATTTTGAAGGCAATTTTACTTTTTTTCTCTTCTTCAGTGCCTTATTAAAATAAGTTACATATTGAAAACACCAAATTTAGTAGCTTGGAAAAAATTAGCAGCAAATTTAACCATACTTCAGAACTACAATTTCTATTTATTAATTGCTAAATGAATTTAAGAAAAAGGGAAAACGTAAAGAGTGATGTCTCACAGATCACTTTCCCCTTATATAATCATTAATAAAAAAACTGAAGTTTTAAGGTGGAAGCAAAAGTTGACATTTACTGACATTTAGTAGCTAAACTGTAATCCTTCCAGAGAATGAATAGCAGAAAAAGGTGGGGGTGGAAGAGAAGAGAATCAACTTCTGCTCTGATTACACAGAAGAAAAAAGCTAAAAAGCATAGAATAAACTGAATGAAAGCACAAAACCATGAGTATTTGCAGATTAAGTTCTCCCAAACAAGGGGGAGGACGTCAGAGTTCCCAGAAATACTGATTTTGGGCTCCCTAAAAATATTCCCTACAAAACAAGCTGTCAGCTCTGGACCTTTGATGTCCATCAGTCCCACCAAAGTGGGAGAGATCTTTGCTCCTGATGCCTGAGCTGCAGGAATCAGTGACCAGTACCCACTGACAGCTCACAGGATTTTATTTGTGTGGTTAGGAAAGTGCTTTATAAATGTAATTAACCCATTTCCTAAAAAGAAAATTAGAAAACCCCCACAAGCTCTGAAGCAGGGACAGCAACTGTTCTGTGCAGATACAAAGCACCAGTCAAGATTCCTGTACTATCATGCAACAAAACGTGCACAGGAATCCAAATATTGCCACAGTCCACAGGTAGAACATACTTTAATGAATAACTTGCAGATTTAGATCAAATGTGGTATGAAAGTGTAAATTATTTTATTAAAGTTAATTTATTTTTTAATTAAAGTGTAAGTGTCATTTGAAGGCTTAAACAGACACCTCAACCAGCCCATGAATGGTTTCAAGTTAAAAAGTTGAAACTGAGAGAGTTCTATCCTTTTGCAAAAAAACCCAAACCTGGTAGACTTGGGAGCTTTAAAGGATACGGGTCTTCAGAGAAGGTGAGGAACCCTTGGCAATAAGAAGCAACATAAACCAGAACCTTAATTTATATTAATAACATATTAACGGTGCTAATCTCAGTCAAAGAGCATTTAATGCTCTTGTGCACATAAAGGGGGAGTGACAAGCAGCAGTCTGCTGGTAATCCCCTACACAGCAGGAAACCGGGGGATGATGGGACACATTAATGTCATTAATTTTAATATAAAACAGAGCAATGCTCCTCTGATGAAGGTGGTGTGCTGTGCACACGAGAAGTTGGTGATCAGTGGTGATAACAACACCTCCCCTATCAAGCCATCCCTATTTTAACTTGCTCAAATGCAGATGGAAGATCAAGTTTAAAAGACAGAATTTTCCCTTTGGGTCTGCCCAGTCACAGCATCCTCAAGAAGCAGCAATAAACACCTGGAACTTGCATGACTGAGTTAGAAAGCAGCTGTTGAGCATACAGTACAGTCCCAGCACAGAGTGGCCTCAGGTGCTGGAGTTTAAAGGGTTTGCAGAAACAAAACCAGAGAACACCAATCTCCTCAGGAGATGCTTGGGACAGATGGGGAAGAAGACACAGGAGAAGCTCCACACTGAGCAGGATCATGGATGCTTTCCCTCACTATCCTCAGAGGTTTCTGTCACACAGCCCTTTCTCACCCTCAGCCCTTTCTGCCCATCCAGAACCGCCCTCCTGAAACCTGCTTCCTTCTTGTGGGATGGAGGGAAAATCCTACAGTTACTACTCATATTGCCAAAAATGAAGATTGCCTCAAACAGCAAGAACCATTCAACAATAAATTACTATTGCTGTGTTGGTTGTTTTATTGAACCAACATTTGTGAGAACTTTTTCCTCATTTTCCCTGGGAGACTTGGCTTTTGTGCACACAACACAGCATTCACCCTCCCTCACATCTCCACAAGTGATTCAGACAGCAGAGAGGTGAGGAAGACTCAGAATTAATTGCTCTTGTATGAAGTGTTTTCTCATACATATATACATATACACAGCAGTATACATTAGTGCTGTTTTCTCCTCCTGAGTGCACCAAAAGGTCAGTTTTTGCAGATCTTGAGTGCCTTGTCCCATTTTCCAGCAGTAACAGACACAGAGGCCAGTCCAAGCCAAGGCAGTCACAGAGACACCCTGGCAAGCAGCGTTTCTGAAATCCAGCTGCAAAGAAGAGTCAGTCTCACACTCCCTCTGCCTTCAAGAGGCCTTTAACAACAGCACCTCAGTACCAGGAAAAAGTTATTACAGGGCTAAGAGACTGGAGAAAAATTCTACTTGATACCAATGCACCAGAACTGGGACTGTTTCTAAATTAATTGACCTTTCCCCACGCACCACTCTCACTTTGTCATTCTGCTTCTGTGCACTCTGGTGCCAGCAATCTTGGGAGATGCTACTTTGTAGGTTTTCAAACATTTAAAAAAACCAAACCACAACTTTAAACCTTCCCAACTAAACACGATAAATCTGGAAAATCACTTAATTCCAGTACACAAGGCAGCAATGCGGATATTTTGCCCTCTGTAAGCATGACTTAATGTACACGAACTCTGATGCAAAGCCAGATATTTGCTAAGAAAGTGAGATAAAGAGTAAGACTACAACCAGCTACCAAAGTAGTTTGGAATTCTATTCCAAGTTCCAGATACAAAGCTTTGCCTTTAAAGTCAACAGCAGATATGCAAAAATGGAATTAAAACCTGCACTGGGGTGCACAATTTCCTTATTTATTTAAGTCAGTTTAAAGAATTAACTACCCATGCCTCTAAAGTTTCAGATTCTGGTTTTAACTGTCTTTAGCAGCTGAAAATAAAGAGCAGAATGTGCCTGAAGAGAAGCTTGAATAACATGACACTGTTTGTGTTTCCACAGGCCAAGTCTCATAAAGTGCCTTCCTGCCCTGCCCTTCAGAAAAAGGGTGGAAAAGGAGCTAAATTTGAATAACTGTTACAAAAAAAAACCCAAACCCTCTTTCACCTTATGTTTACACCCAAGCTTAGACAAGTACAAGTTGCCCAGGAAGACACACCCTTACATGAAACTATTGTGCAAGGGATGGACAATACCAGAGGCACAGCCTCCAGCAGAGCTGGGGCCACAGCTCCATTTCCCTCTCCTTAGGAGGATTGTACCCCTGCAGCAGCACTACACTTCACACTACAGAAACAATAATATGCCTTCTGAAGCTCTAAATTTCATTATTTATCCTGACAGTTTTGTATTTATCAGTTGTAACAACAGGATCTGGAAGATCACAGTCAAATTTGTACAGTATATTAAAACTACAGGGGGTTTCTTCACATCTGAAATGCTCAGAGCACTGTTTTCTTTCAAGATCTTCACAGCATCACAACGTCTCAGCAATGAATTTTACAGGTTGACCGTGTTTTAGAAATTCCTTTTAAATAATGCAATATTCTAAGGTCAATAGCAGCAAGGCTCAGTTCCCACCCTAAGGAAATAGGTGCCTTGGAGAACCCAAGCAAGCAGGTTTAATTGGAGCAGGTTTCACATTACTGGGCAAGGTGAAAGAATTGACATTTTTTTGTGTTATCATTCACAGGCAGACATTGAACATGGCTCCCCTTTATCACAAACCCACGGCTATAGGGTTTGTATGTATGCAAAAGCCCTATTCTGTCCACAGAAAAACTCTTTTAAAAGCACAGGACACAGCAGCGCCCTTGGAACAGAGAGAGGGCTTGAAAGAACAGGAAGCTTCAAAGCATCAAGGAACCATCAAGCCCCATCTACCTCCCAAGTGTCAAATTTTGACTGTAAATTGATTGGAAAGGGAAGAGTAGGATAAAATGAAAGGCTTTCACTCTTCAGGAAGACAATGGGGACGTTGTGCTGTGGCGTGGCTGCAGCAAGGCCGGTACCGTGGCACAGCAGCTGAGGCAGAAGGCGCAGCCCCCTCCCCTCCCTACCTTGCAGCTCTGACATCTCTGGTGCTAACAGCTCGTTGCTGTGGAAACCAGACTGCTTCTGACAAAGCCACATTGACTAAAAAGCAACATGTGGGAAAATGAAATAAGGCCCTGAGACAAATTAATCCCTTACACCAAAAATAAATATAACTTTGGTAAAAATTAAGCATGTAAAGGGGAGTATTTCTCAGTGTTAGAACAACAGGCAAGGAGAACACTGGCAAGGAATTTTAGAGACATTTCATCCCTGAAGTACATGGTCGATTCAGGGCTAAGGAGAACAGTGGAGTCCAACACAGAACACACGTGTGTGAGGCAGCTGCTCCCCTTTGAAAACAAAATTCCATCCAGCCCCACCCCAGAGTCCAACAGGAGCCAGGGCTGGTCCCATCAGCACAGGGGCTTTTGCAAGGCCCAGCCTGACTCACACCTGGGCAAAACACCCAGCCAAAACCTCAGCACAACCGAGTCCTGCCCATGGAGATCAGGAGCTGCTCCACGCCCTGCCATTCCCAAACTGTTTATATATGCCAGAAATGCCATCCAAAAAACCCATAAGCCATCCTTTTTTTTTTTTTTTTTCCTGATTTCTTCCCTTACAACAGTCTTAATAAATCTATCCTCAACCCTTGTTGACTCAGATCCCAGGAGCTGCTTTAGGGCCTGTTACTTGGAATGCCAGCATCCTTAAGAGAGTATTCAAGAAAAAAAAAAAAAACTGGGAAAAAGCCCATGGAGAAGAGCCAGAGTTTGAACTGGCAAGACTTAAGATCTGTGCACAGTGCAACTTTAATAAAACTGTGTCCTTACCCAGATCATCTGAAATTACTCATAAAGAAGGCACACTCAGGGTGGTTTGTTTCGTTTTTAGGGTTTTTAAAAACAAATTCAGCAAGCAAACTTCTCTGGAGGAAAATTTAAATTTTACACAAATTTAATATTTGGATTTTCCCTTAATACAGGCCGTGACAGCTCCAGTGCAAAATGCCAGGTGTCACAAAGATTCAAGAACTTGGAGGGCACTTGTGATTTACATGCTGAGCAAGAATCCTCTCCCCCTTCACTCCCGAGGTATTAAAATGCTGCAGCGTTACAGCTTAATCTCATTTACAGAGCTTTGAATCATCTTAAGTGCTTAGGAAGTCTGTGTAAAATACCACAATCCCTGCAGTTTATACACCCTAATCCAGAGAGATCACACCACCAGCTTTCACTGCTGCTGATGGGCAGAAGTTCTCACGGTTTTCCATTAATTAAGCAGATTATCTACTCTCCACCTCCAGCACTGGCCACATCCCTGCCACTTCCCTTCCCATCAGTGTTGCTGTGTCTTGGGAGAGTGCAAGAGCCACATGGACTTCAAACAACTCTGCAAGACCAAAAGTCATAAAAGACATAAAGCTCTGCAGACTGTTGCTAAACAAGTATTACATGCCATCCTAAAGTCTGCTGTTCTAAAGACACATTTATCATGGAAAACCTCCAAAGCAGGGAAACATATTCAGGTCATATGAGAAATGGGAACTTCTTCATGGTCAAAGAGCAAAGGCAAAAATATTTAGGGGTGCAAAATGCTGTATGATGGCACAAATCAATCAAAGATTGTAAATTTTTTTCAAGAAAAAGATAAATCATTGTATACAGTGAAGGGATTAAAATGGAACGGTCCTCATGAGCAAGCTATTATTCTACTATCTTCCTCAAATTCACATTGGCTCTGGCTTCCAGTAACAGTGACACCTTCCTTTTCAGTGCTTCCCATGAATTTATCACAGAATGAACATAATCTCTGCTTTCTGCTGAAACTGAACTGGCACAAAACAACAACATTTATTCTCAGGCCAGGCCACTCTTACACAGGGTGCTACCACAAACATAGAAAAATACACTAAGGAAAAAGGGATGTGTGTGAGCTGTGACATTCAGGTGTGAACCTGATTCTTCCCAAATGTTATCAGGTTTTTCCAACCTGGGAATCTCTCCACATGATACCACTATAAGTAAATGCACCCGAAATACATTTGTGTCGTAAATTAAGTTTAAAATTCTTGCACATTACTCCTTTTGCACTTAAGCTGATTTGAAAAATCCAGTTACCTGTAAGGAGCCTCTCACTAGCATAAATCAGCGAGGTTTTCCTTTGGTTAAAGCGAGGAGGGGGAGACAGAGAAGAACCTTCTGCTTTAGAGGAGGGTTTCTGACCAAGCACACAGGTGCTTTGCTTTCAGCACCTTCCCGCAGTGCAGTAAGACACTTATCTGCAACTTTATCAGGTCTTTGAACCTGGCCAGGCGGGGAACACGCCTTGATCTTCCTGAGCTTTGTTGCCATTCAAGTCAGGCTATAACTTGTGCCAGCTTGCTGGGAGACTGGGGAGAACACAGAAGGTGCAAAGTAGCATCAACACAGTTTTGCTTTTTCAAGATGACTTAATGTTTTATAGCATTTGGCTTTCTGTTTCTGCTTTTTAGGCTTAATGAATTGCCATTTAAAAGAATAAACTCATTACATACGGTTTCATTATTTCAGACTGAGCCCATCTTTTTATTTTTTACATTATTTGCTGTATTTCAAATAAAGAGCAGGCCTGTCAAGAATGTCAGATCTTCAAAGAAAATTGATAAGTCCTCGTTTTTTAAAAATTAACTAGTCCAACTAACACTTTGAAAGGTGCCAGTCTGGCCCCAATAACTACAAAGTGCTCAAAGACTCTGGTCTTGAATGACTCACTGGTTTAAA
Source organism: Sialia sialis (assembly GCA_009812075.1). Lineage (NCBI taxonomy): Eukaryota > Metazoa > Chordata > Aves > Passeriformes > Turdidae > Sialia > Sialia sialis. Next base: position 573,083 of record VRYO01000638.1, on the reverse strand, counting down.
AACAATTCTTGTAGCAGTAGAAATGACCCACTTTTTAATCAACTGGAAGTTATTTTAGGTATTTTATGCATATTTACATAATAGTCACCAAGATTGGCACCGAAGGATGAAATTCAAGGACCAGTCTGATGCTATCCATATTTTAGGCACTCCTCCGTAGACAGGGCTGCCATTTAACTAGAACTCTTCTGAACTCATATTCAGTCTGTGCTGTATCCAGCTTTGATCTACAACACAGCACCCAGACTTTGTTACTCAGACTGTGTTACTGACACTCAATTTACTCATGAGCATGAGATAAACCAGCACACTCTGCAGGAAACATGGTATGTAAGAGGGAACTATGGAACACTTCAGTAGAAAGTGCCAATTTCCTCCAGAAACGCACAATCATTCCAGAAGAGCTGCTTCACCCTGGATAAAACCTAACCAACCGTTACACTTGGTTACCCAAATTGTCATCACAGTTCTAAGCTTAGCACACCATTATTCTTCCTTATGCCAAAAATGCTGAAATGTTTCATCCCTAATCTGGCATAATTACCGTCTAAAAATGCAAGAAGATTGTTACCACTTCCTATTCTACAAGTGATCATCAATCTAAAATAACCTTCACTTTGACTGTGTGCAGTGCTCTCTCCACTGCTGCATCATTTTCCATCATCATCTTACATCAGGCAGCAAACAGGATATTTTACAAGTACCAACCATTTAAATAACTTGCAAAACATACTTTGGACTGTACAGTCTCCTGTTTGTGAGCAATCATGACCTTGTTTCAGGATAAACTAACTGAAAATAGACTATCCCACTATTAGCTTTTGTCATGCAGAACTACTTAATGTAATCAGAAACATTAAAATTGAGTGAGAGACAGAAACATAGCTCAAGACTAAATGAAACTGAGGCAGAATTCCTGTCTCTGTCCACAGCAACTCACCTATGGAAAGCAGAACATTCTCGATAGTCCTATGTGTGGGTCTCAAGAATCATTTTGGGAAGGACTTATTTTGCAAAATTTCTTTCTCCATTAACCATTTTCTTTCCTTCTGAGAAGAAAGTTATGCTAATACTCTTATGCGTAACAGCAGAGACTCCTACTCTACAATTATCATTTCTATCATTCACTAAACATTCTGCAAACCTAAAAGGCAAAGAAGGTGTTCAATTTTGTGTTTGCTTTTTGCTTTATTTAACATTTGGGCTATGCCTATTTGTCTTCAAATCAGCATGTTACAGTCACTTTTCTGCTGGCACTCAGCAGCATAACACATTTTCCATGAGGCAAGGGAACTCACTATTTATTCTAGAGGATAAGGTCTGTGTGTTAGATGTGGCACTTTTGGACATGGCTCCGTGGTGGACTTGGAAGTGCTGGGTTAATGGTTGGACTTAAATGATCTTTAATTTTTTTTTTTCCACCTAAACAATTCCATGAAGTAGCAGGTCCATTCATACACCCTGAACCTGGGGTAACTGGAGGCATCTGCAGTACACAGGGGATGAGCCCAATGCTTAGGGGAGCAGCATTTTACTGCTGCTACTCAGGAGTTACTCATCCCAACAGTGCCAGTGCACTCATAACCAAGGTACTCAGCTTTCCTGAAGTTCCAAGGGTCTTTGTTTTGCGGCTATGCCAGAATTGTCCCTCCCTTCCTTAAGGAAAGAAGCACCATGTGTTTACTGAAGATGAATAGTATGGCAATGATACGTAACACTGCTTTTACATCCCGAAATATTCACCAAAATCCCAAAGCTGCAGATGCAGAGATGCCCCAGCACCCTGCAGAAGGCTCTCTACCTCTCTGTTCTCTCTATTTTTATTATTTCTTAATCCCAGCTCTAAGCCCTTCCTACCCTGTTCCACAAAAATAAAGGAGATCATCAAATACACTGAAGTATTATTTTGACACCACTTAGCAGGAATTTGTGCCAAAAGAGAAATTAGGGAGAAGGAAAGAGAACAAGGAGATGTAGGCTGGGTTTGTTTTTTTTTTTTAATGGAAGGCAAGTCCCAGGAGTTCACATTTATCCTCATAGGTAACCAGCTAACTTGGTCTGCTCCTCTCCCTACAACAGTGAGGAGTGCAAACACTAGAAAGCACTCAGGCTGATGTCAGCATTAAAGAAGTGGAGGTTAAACTTGCCCTAAAGCCCCAAAAGGTAAAGTGAACAGAAGGGGGCAAGCTGGGAGAGGAGATAAAAATAGAAGAGTGACTAGACTTCACTTGACAGCTATTTCTGGATCAACTACGGAAAGAGATCTGAGAAGCTTTCTATTTGTAAGGGAGACAGAGACCAAAAACATAGCTGCCTTCTAGAAGGCCACAGTCCTGCACAGGAGTTTTGTTTATGCTTCTACTTTTCTAAATCTCCGTGTTCTCAGTATTTGGAAACAGTGCTGTTCAGCCAAAGCGTCATTATAAGGGAGAAACCAGATGAGATTTTCTGGAGCAGGACAGCAATGCGTGTGGCATTTCAATTTAACAGAAACAAAGCTGACAGCACACTGTAAACTGGGCAGCAAATGAAAATGCCAGGCAGAGTAAACTAAGCCACACAGCATTTTAGAAAAATAGTCAAAACCTTGCAGTGTCTTGTATTTTCCCACACCAAAATGATTAGTGAAATTCTAAGCAGTTCCAATTATGGATATGGGCTAACAAGAACAACAGGGACCTCCCAATTACAGCATGGAGTGCTTGACTGACATATGGCTCTGGGGATGAATATTTTTGCCTGTTCAAGCCCTTTCCTCTTGAGTACCTCTGCTAAAATTCCTTCAATTGAGTAATTTCTATCCAGACCCTGGCTGTGCTGGCTCTGTTTCCATTAAAAAGAAAACCTGCAGGCAGAAGGCAGTGCCATCTGCCCAGCCAGGAGCTGCTTTAATGGGCAAGTTTGATGTGCAGGGGAACAGCCTATTACACTTTCTCTTCAGCAGCAGGAGTGATGTTCTTCCTTTCCCAGGAGCAGGTGACAGCAAGCACTCTCATGCCTGAAGTATTTGTCCACCAATATACATAAATCTCAATGGTTATGTGCAAGCAACCTCCAGAAAAAAAATCCATCCAGCATCCCTTTTTTTTTTCATGTTCAGTCTATTTCTCTTTACCAGTCATACCAGTTGGGTTTGTTTTGTGACAGCTTCATCAGCCTCCACTTTCTATTCCTGTAAGTGAATGATAACCCTGCCATAATACCTGAGCAGTGGCAAGGCCCTGTTGTCCCTACGCAGAGAATTCTGCTCTGAAGCCATCTCTGAATATTTTTTCCCAAGCTTCTTGTCCCTTTTACATAACTGCTTTGACTGGATGATTTGCTGTGAAGTGTCATCTGGAGCAGGTTTGGGACTTGTGTGGCCCAGTTCAGGTTTCACAAGAAACAAAGGGAAAACTTCCTCTGAATATTTTCATCCTTGCAAATATCTTCAGGGCTGGGAAAAGATCTTTCTATTCTTGCCAATTAACCAAGCAGAGTTTTTATCCCTCCTTGTTGGGTAATCTTCTCACTAGACCATCTTTGCAGAAAGCAGTGGATTCTCTCTGGGCTGCTGGCAGTTTTACTTAATTGCATGTTTAACTTTTTATTCAGCACTTAAACCCACAAGGATGAGAAATGCACACATGCAAGCAGCAAACTATTATCTGCCATTCAAACTCCCTAGATAACTCATAAACATCTTAATATTGCTGTCATACTTCTGTCCCTTTCAGAAGAAAAGTGCTCACATTCCACAGCTGGATGGGAAAAGGATGACAAACACATTTACATGGTAAGTTCAGTGATACATCAGCCATTGCTGACCTGTAATGACTGGGGAAGTGGAACTTTGGCCCTCAACATATATTAAAAGTTCTGAAAAAAAATCAGCCAACTCAATAGTGCTAAACACAAACAGGTACTAGAGACTCCATCATAGGTTCCTCCAATCCACCAAGTAGAAGACGTTCTATCAGTGAACAGCAATTTCCATTCTCTTCTCCCTCTCCCCAACTCTGAGGGCTAAAAAAAAAAAAAATATTTTCCAGATGCTAATATGCATTGGAATATATTTCCTACTTCATTCCAGAGCTACAAAATTTGTACCAGAACATACTTGTTGCTACTGGATTGCCCTCTGGAAAGGCAACTTGTTTTAAAATGCTTCCAGCCCTTATGACTGCAAATCCTTTGAACTATTAATGATCTCTAACCAGCAACAAAGCCACTGAACTCTTCAGAAACAGCAGATCAGCTTCAGCATTAACTATTATCCTTCATCCCAGTATGCTAAGTTTAGAAATTAATGTTGCTAGCACTCCAGAAGGACCTGATTTATGGATCACCTCAGAGATGCAAAGATGTGACACTCCCCACAGCAGGTGCAAAACCCCAGTACCTGCAGTCTGTTTGTCAAAACCTTCAGCTTCCCTAAGAGAAACTTCTGTGAGTCAGATATGTGAAGCTAACAAAAAGAGTGTGATAAAGTACGAGACTGCTGGAAACATGTGGATTGATCAACAAATTATTGTATTATAAGCTTTTGTAGTTCCTCTATTAAAATTTTTTTCTGTACTGAGCAGCCAGATATTTCCAGGCTTCTCTATCACAATGCAAAGGCTTTGGTGGGGCAGCAGCTCTGTTTGGTAGAGACCATCTCCAAACCTTGGCAGAGCCTCCACATGACCACTAGCAGATCCACTCAGCTCCCAGCACACATGGAGTGTGTTTAGGGAAAGGAAGGATCCCTGAGAGCCTCCTGGACACAGCAGATTAACACCATCCAGGAATCTGTAACACCCATAAGTAATTCTCATGAAAATTACTTCAGCTGCTTTTAGTCTTCTGGTTCTGAACCATCCAGGTTCTAATTTAGGCTGCCTTTTTTTCCCTAATAATGTGGTTTAAGAACATCAGGGAAATTTTTAACTTTAAAAGCTGCAGAACAAAAGGCAAGTAAGCTTTATGCTCTCTAATGAATAGTTATTGCTCCATTTATTTAAGTGGTACTTATCACCATAAATATCTACTAAACTCACTTGCCAAACTGGTGTAATCAGTGCTTTCCCAGGAAATACCCTTTGGTAAATGGATTGCAAATAAAGTAGGAAAATAAATGAACAACTAGAAATTCTCCTTAAGAAAAGGCTTCAAAAAGAGGAGAGACTGAAGATCAATGAACATTTAAGTATTTCACAGCTTAGGCCTATTCACTGCAAAAGACCCAAAATAGTTTCCTTCGTGAGCATTGCATAATATGTTCATTCAAAATCCAGCAAGTTTTCTCCCAGAACACTCCAAGACACAGTTCCCTCCCTCGCTTTTTTGTCTTTTAAATATGAACACAAGAATTTCACAGCTGATAATATTATTCTGGAAACCACGCAGAATATTCTAGTAAAGCCTCAAGCTAGGGCTCCAGTGTTGCAATAGCAAAAGTTTCCACATATCCAGATTCTTCACACATTAATGGTTGTGAAAGGTAAGCAAGAGAACAAGTAGCTTTTAGAGGGTTCTGGGAGTGAACTCTGGCCCCTAAACCATAAATAAGGAAAAAAAGACAAAACACACATACCTTCAAAGCACATTTCTGGCCTGTTTCTTTGTTGAAACACTCCAGTACTTTGCCATTGATTCCTAAGCCTAGCACACGTTTGGAGAGTTTGTAGTCGTCTGTAACTGCATGTTTTTTTATCTCTAGTTTGACATGGGCTGTTCCTCCAGGCAAGGATTTCACGCTGCTCTTGCTCTCCACGTGACTCTCTGCCTGGGATTCCTGTTCACCTTCACTTTGTTCCATATCAGGGAAGAGTCTGGGATGGCAGAGGTACCCGACAGATTGCTGTGGGGTATTCTCAGCAGAGGCCCTTCTCTTAAGCAATCAAACCCAGCGCTTCAAACAGTCCATTTGCTCGCCATCTAGTCCTGAGTAAAAATGTAAACAAGTGTTAGTAATTGATGCCAATTAACTGCTGTCCCACCTCGCCGCTTTTCTCTTAACAGGATGACAGAGAGGACAGAAGGGCAGGGTCACCTCAGGAAAGCACACCTTGGCTTTAGAGAGCAGTCACCCCAGCTGCAATACACACAGCCCTCAGTCTGCAGGTGTAAATCTGCTTTTACTGCAAAAAGTAACTGAGTAACTGCTGAGTGTTGGAATAGCACCACAGCTAAGCTCTGTACAACAAAACAGAGCTTCGAGCTTATAAACCTACATCAACCACTTGTTGCCTCAATGTTTTATGTAGAAATTCTCACGATGGTCCCCTGCCTCATCCCGACACTCCCAAATTACGCAAGAGAACCACGAATACCTAGGCAGAACCCCAGAGCGGCACTGCCTAGGCAGGCACCGAAGCCTGGGACTGTGCTTTAATTGCCTGGGTCCACAAGCGAGGAGCAGGGACCACCAAACCACCCAAGAACTGAAGTCCGTGGAGATGCCATGGCGAGGCTCCCTTGCGGGGGATCCCGGGGCGGGTCCCGGCGCCGGCAGCCCCGTTACCACGGGCAGAGCGGCCGCTCGCTCGGGGCCCCGCGCTGAGGCGGCGGAGGGCGGCGAAGCCCTGAGGCGAAGCCGGGAGAGCGGGGAATTGGCGGCGGCGGGAGCCGGGCGGGGGCAGCTCCACGCCGGAGCTCGATTACCTGCCTGTGGCGGCGCGGCCCCAGCCAAGGCTTCCCGGAGCGGCTCGGGGAAGGCGGGCTCTGCCTGGGTCCGCCCCGCCGCCCCGGGCAGGTGCGCGCCGCGCCGCCCTCCCGGCCCGAGCCGCGCCGGGCTGCCCGCCGAGGGACCGGCCCGAGCCCCCACAGCGCCGGGACTGGGCCGGGCCGGGCCGGGCCGCGCCGAGCGAGAGAGCCTCGCGTTAGGTTCCGCTGCTCGGGTTCCCCTGAACAACCCCCGCGGTGATTTTAAGGTGATTTAGGGCGGTGATTTGAAGCACGATATTAATTTATTGGGGTACACGGCCCCGATAGAGGGGAGAAGCGCGGCTGCAGCGGCGGCTCCCGGCCGGTACCGCAGCGCGCCCGCGCGGTGGCACCGCCGGCCCTTCCCCGGCGGCTGCTCCGGGAGGCGAGAATCGCCGCGTTCCTCCAAACGCCGTGTCAAACGGGCTGCTGCAATGAGACTCCATAGCTGGCGACCATCCCTCAGGCGCTTGGCTACCCAAAGGGTGCTCTCGTAGTCACCAAACGCCACCAAAGACGCGGTCAGGGCTTCTCGGCACTTGCGGGTGCACAGTCAGGATACTGAAAGGGATGGTTCCCACAGAAACTGTCGCCCATCACTGGTGCACAGAGTGTGGTTCCAGGGATGTGAAATGCTGAGCTTTTTTCCTTACATGTGAAGATGAGTCATGCATCGAAATGGAGCTGTATTCGTATCACTGGAAGGAGCTTAAAGTTCACATGCTTTACAAGTTAAAAATATATATTTGTCATTTTATGTAACATAATGACATCTGGAGTTCTAACAGTTAGGAAAATAATTAAAAGGGCTAATGAGCCCTTTCTCCAAGGAATAAAAAGTAGTTCAACTTAGCAGGATGCAGATCTGCAGTACATCACCATGTGACATTACGCTACAGCTATTCTGCCTCAGGTTTCCCTTCAAGGCTCTCAGCAGTTCAGCTGCTGGAGGGCCTGGTCCCTGATTCAGTTCACCTATTCTGGGCTAATCAAATCCCCGAGGAAAACAGCTATTTCCAATCCTTTCAGGTTTAGCTGTCAGCCGTCTTAGTCTTTGCATCACCTCCCACTGCAGCAGTCTCAGAGAAATGTATATATAACTGTGAGTTCCCAGGTTTCAAACCTTCAATAACGTGGTTCTGTGGTCACCAGCCTGCTCTGATTTTCCTTCCCAGACTTCTGCCTGTCTTTGCTTTTCTGTTTGTCCTGTATGGTAACTTCCTTCTCTTTGCAACAGGTCCTTTGCAGTTAGTCCTCTTCTCACTCAGTCACTGAGGGTCGGACCCTTCAGAAAACTTCTACATCTCTCTGGTCTCTTCTGCATTTTATAATTTGAAAACCATACTTGCTCACACCCATCTGTAGCTCCTCTCCCTGGCCCTGCTTTGGATCTTTCCATGTAACTCTCACCCAAAAGCCTGTGGCTGCCCAAAGCAGGCAGGGGTTACACTGACTAGCACATTGAAGCTGGTGGAAGGCAATTTATGGCTCTATTATAGGAAGTATTAAATGTTGCAAAAATTCCAAGTAGATGTCTACTTAAGGGGTTGCTATTTTTTATAGTGTGTCAGAAGTAAGGAATTTCATTAAGAAACCATGACTCTTTCTAACTATTACACGAATGAGTTTCTAAAAAAATAAGCTGTGCATGGAAAGTAAGGAGGAAAGATGAGGGAATGAGACAGGATGTGTGAAATTAGTTGGTTCTACATGTCTCAGCTATGAGCCATCTCCTGATGAGAAGAGTTAAACTGGGAGGATTCAAACCACAATTTTCTAGTCAGAAGGGTATCTCACTGGATAAAAAGCTTGTCTGGGTTCACCCATATGCTCTTGGCAAAGTTCATCATTTTGCCAGCAGCCAGTAATAAGTTTAAACAGAGCAAAACACCTAAAACCCAATGTGAATAATGGTTAACAAGGCCTTACTTCTACCCTGTGCTTATTTCAACCACCACAGACTCCTAAAAAACTTTTCTAGCATCAGCCCAAGTATCAGACAGCCTCACTCTCCACAAGGATGACCACAAAATAAAAAGCAGCTCCTGAAGCCTTGAAGTGCTTGTGTCAGGTAGAGCTCCATTAGCATCCTCTGGAGATGCAGGCCCACTGCAGCTCCTTGAGCCAGGGGACATTTTCATTCATTCAAAAACAGATGGTTTTATTTATTTTTTGATGTTTGCTTTTTGAAGTTAAAATAAAAAAACCCTAAAGCAATAGTAGTTTACAGGCTAAGAGCCCACTACAGCAAAAGTTCTTTCATCTTCACAAAAATCTCTAACACTGTAAATTAAACATTAATCCTATTTTTACCAGAAGTCCCCAACAGCAATAACACAGAACAACTTAAATTTCAAAAGAGAATTTGGTATAGCTCAGTTATGCCTGCTTTGTCCCAAAATATAGAAGAAAACAGCAAATATTAAGGTCTTGTTATTTCAATAAATTTTGGGCCAGCAGCCCTTTTCCTCTATCCATTGTTTTAACTTGGTGAAGCTTTTTATTTTAGCCAGCACACAGTTTGGATATGTTCTCCCTGATTTTATCATCTTGGATATCACAGATATCTGCCTTAGAGACAGCACCACTCTGTTTAAACAGAGAAGGTTAATTTTGGCTATTCCACTGGGTATTTTCACTGCCTCTTTGCTCTGCTGTAGCAATTCAATAACTGGGATCAAAGACATTTCAGACAGTCAAATGTCTCATTTCCTAATAAAAATGAAATGAAATAACTGAGTTTGCCATCATCCAAAGAGCTAGGAAAGCTGATGGCATCACATGTTCTCTGAGGGATGGCATATCTTGAGGAGTGATACCTGAATGGTACAGGAATCTCCCTTTCCTTATATAAAAAAGTGATTTACTAGGGGGTCAGCCCTTTGATAACAATGTCTCATGGAAAACCCAGCAGCTGTGATAAAGAAATTATCAGCTGAGAACTAGTGACTTTTTTTTTTTCTGAAACTTTGCTTTGAGTAACAACTCTCTATTTTTTTCTGCTGTTATGAGAAATCCACACTCATGAGATGCATGACATAGATGTCACCAAAGAGAAAATCCTCTGTACTGTCAGGTTGAATTGAGGACACAGCTTTGTCTGGTTGGGCGGTTGCAACAACCTTATTAAATCCCCTAGGAAGTTCTTCAGAAACTGCATCTGTGATATTAAAAGAAAGAAAGGGCAGCTCTACAGAGTAATATTTTGATTTGAAGGAGAACAAAAGCAGCCTTTTGTAGGATCTTTAGTTTAGTCTGTCATGTACACAGAGGTCTGAAACACAAACTATATGCATGTTTTTTTGCCTGTCTTTTGGCTCTGCTCTGGAGGTGTCTGTCTCAGACTTATCAAAAAGGCATGAAAAAAACCTCAAAAAGCTCATCAGCAAACAGCCTGGCTCTTTTCTCTCCTGGCTGACATAAAACTAGGTTTATAAAACTCTTTCACAGGCAATTATCTTAACTGATGCTTTGTTGCTAGAACAACTCATCTTTTATTATCAACACCCTCTGTCCTTGTGTCCGTGGGATTATAGCACAGTTTCCAGGAGGAATAAAAATTCTGGCTATAAAACTGCTTCTAGTTAAGGAAAGGGAAATCTCAAGAACACTATTCTCACCATCTGGAGAGCCTGACTTTCATTCCTCAAGATTAATTCCTCCATGTTAGCACAAGCAGGTATTTTCCTATAGAAATACACATGAGGATAGAAAAACTGCTTTTTTTATGCCTGGCCTCAGACACCCTATTACAGGTACCTCATCTTGGTCATTGAGAAGGTTTTGGAAGGCTCCATCCATGTTCCTCAACAGCTCATTGATGGGGGAGTCAGTTTCAGCAGATAGGAAAAAGAAAACCACCACATTTTTTTTTCACAGAAGAATCATAAATCAAAAGCATAAAAAACCTTCTAATCTGTCTACAAGAGAGGGTACTTCATTTTATGCTGCAGTGGAGCAGAAGAAATTAATCTCTTTCATTGAAACACCCTGCAACCAATGGGTATGACAGCATTGCCTGGAAGTCCTGGGGTGGCCTTCCACACCACTCAAGAATACAATTTTTTGCAGCTTTCAAATCAAGCAGCAGAACTCCTAACAGATGCCACACTGCCATCACCTTCTAGGTCACCATGTGCCACAAGCCTTGGGACAACAAATATGCTGAGTTCCTTATAATAACCTAGGGTATTTTTTCACAGCTTGAAATGAAACCCATTCCTTTCTGCACACCCTACTTGTCATGGAGCCAGCCCAGATGTCCCTGTATCCATGATACAGCTCACCCACACCCTGGAGACTCTTCCATTGTTACTCACAAGGTTGGGAAATCAAAACCACAACATTAAATGCACCACCTGTTGTTGACTGCAGGAATTGGTGTGTCCTACTCGGATAACGAGCTGGCCCCTCTAAACAAGGAACAGCTGCTTGTTGTTGGTAACGTTGGGTGACTCAGTGCAGTTCCTTCAACTACAGCTCAGGATAAGGGCCAGGCAGAAGCCAAATGCATGACTTTCAGTCTTTCCAGCTACTGGTGAAGGTAAATCCAGTCCCCAGGCACACAGACCCCTCTCAAGAGTTACGATTTTGGATGTCACTTTTCATTTACACCGACTCTACAAGACCACAGGAATGTCCAAACGCCCAGCAGAAGCCGTAACACCCGCAGTGGGAAGGAGCTCTGGCCAGCGCTTTTTCCAAGCACACATTTAGCAGCAGATGGTGCTCTTGTGCCAGTGAACTTTCCTGAGGGACTACTGCCTCACTATTTCTGCATTTTCTTCCCTGACTATTGAGAGCTTTCTTTGATATCTTCCGTAACTAAAGCCTAGCACTCAGTGATACCACTCAACAATATTTCTTGCTACTGCCTCTGTAATGTCCTTGTTTTTCAAGAGAGTATTCTTGAAAGTCGTTTATATGAATATAAACTGGGTTTAAACACCTAATTAGTGTGAATGGCAGCAATTTATACTGACTGTGCAGGGCCTGGGACATTGGCACATCGGGCACACCGTGCTGTTCCCCTCTTGGGGCACTGCCCTGTGCCCGAAGAGTGCCAAGGAGCACAACGTTCATGTCGAGTGATGAAGCACTGCTGAGCGCTCCTGACTTCAAACCGATCACTGACTTTTTAAATAAAACAGCCCAGGCATTAGCCTGAATATTTTTTTGAGGTGGTCCCCTAAAGAAGCTTCCGATGCAACTGCAAGCTCCTTTCCTAGATGCGCACACCCATGAGCTGCTTGGAGATGCTCATCCCTGCGGGTCCGGCAGGACCGCGGCCAGAGCGGCTCGGCTGCGGCGGGTGCGGCTGGAAAGCAGCGCTGGGAGCAGCCGCTGCCCGCACAGCGCAGCACAGCCCGCTCCTGCGGGGATGCTTCTTCCTCTGCACAGTCCTGAGCGTCAGTTCCCTTCCGCAGACACAAATGGCTGCTCAGCCCCCGCACAGAGCCTGCACAAAAAGCTCCTCCGGGCGAGGATCGCTAGATGGAGCCCGATTCTAAGCAGAAAAGAGATGCAGACAGCTCCTCGCTGCCGGTGCAGGGCTGCAGCGCTCCCACCGGCACACCAAGCTGGGATCTCAGACGAATTAAATACTTTCTGAATGTGCAGGCTCACTGTGGTTTGCCGGAGGCAAGAGCTGCTCCCACCTCTGTGGTCTAGATCTGTTCAAATCCATCGTGCTGCTGCACCACGGACAGAAGGGATTTAGATGAGAAGGATCCGGTACGCAGGTGTCCTCTGCAACCCTGAGCCAGGGCTGCAAAGGGGCCTCCGAATGATTCTGAATGTTGTGCTTGCTGTGCACAGGAAAGGCGAGGATTGGAATTCCTCTGCCAGCCCCTCGCCTCCTCTGGGAATTTACACACATTCAGAGGAAGAGTGAGCTGAAGCAGGAGGCTCAGAAGCAAACTGGTCAAGGAGTGCCTGCAGGCTGACATTCTCACCCTGAGGCCCTCAGAGGACTTCGATGGATGGATCAAGATACTCAGATGGCCCTCAGCACCTCTCTCTTCGCATAGCTGGGTATTATTAGCAGGCTTATTACTGCGCTGCCCCTGATTGAGAACACAAAACGGATGGAAGTGTGCAGGAGGCTGAGCAGCTGCCAAATGAAACTGCAGGGAGTGAAAGGCTGAGTCAGGAGCCGAACACAGCCTGTCTGCTCTCAGGCTCATGTTCCCTTCTAACCTCACCCTTATCAGCATCCTGCCTTCCCCTCTGCTCCCGGCCCCTTCTGAATGTTCTGAATGGCAACATGATTACTAATATTTTTAGGTATTCAACCTACTCCAATGGAGGTGGCAGACAGACCACTTTCATTCTTTGGTATCTCTAATAAGCAAAGAGGTGGCAACTCGTGGAAGGAAAGACAAAAGCAAGCAAGCTTTTATTATAAAGTGTTTAAAAATAAAAGGTTCGATAACCCAAAAAGAAACCGAAATATTTCCTCGTAGTTTGCCAGATTTTAACTCGACAATGTTCTATAAATGCAGGACAAAACGGGGTGGTGTAGCCTTTTCCAGGAGACTTTGCTGAGCTGATACCTGATTCCCAGGAGACTCCCAGGCGACCAAGAAAACCTGTGCAGCGTGACAACCGCACAATCACTGCCCAGAGCAGCAAACCCTGCAGCACATCCTACTCCCTGGATTTCACTGGAAATTGCCCCAGTCCCTGTTCGCCCCTCCCCGCTGCACCGGTGCTCAAGCGGCCCGGAGAGGCGCCGCCAGCTCGGGGAGGATGCCGAACCGCTGGGAAAGGGAGGCATAAAATGACACCCAAGTACAAATGCTTAAAAAGCAATGGAAGGAAAAGCAGCCCTAAGTAAAGGCGGGGGAGGCGCGGGCAGGAGCGGTGGGCGCTGCGGGCCCGCCCCGGGCCGGCCCCGCGCATGCGGCGGCGGCGCCCATTGGCAGCGCCCGGCGCGCCGGCCCCGCGTTCCTGGAAAGTTCTTGGAAATGGATCAGAGGCGTTTCCACGAACACGCGCGGCGGTGGCCCCACACGGCTCCCCCTCCCCTCTCCTCTCCTCCTCTCCTCTCCTCTCGCTGCCCGCCCTGGCTGCCCGCCGGGAGGGCTCCGCTCCGCTCCCCTCCCTCCCCGGCCATGGCAGCGTGGACGCGGACGTGCTGGACACAGCTATTTATACCTTCTCTCTTTTTTTTATCCCCCCTCCCCTCGTGGCTGATATAGGAAGAGTGATGCGAACACAATACGATTCCAGGAATCCCTCACTTCCTGGAACAGATTAAAAGGGACACACAAAAGATTACTAAGGAGGTTTGCCTTTTTCTTTTTTTTTTTTTTTTTTTCTTCCTTCCACGGAGCTTCATTTCTCCGGAGCCAGCGCTGAGACAGGTCACTGCTCCGGCTCTTCCCGCACTACTCGGGGAGATCTTATTTATTGGTACTTATTTATTATTATTTCAGAGTGCTCTGAAGGAAGATCAGTTCCTCTTTAAATATTTGTAATTTCCTTTTTCTCTGGTTATTTTTGAATTTTTTTTTGGCTGCTGTTTTCTGGAAAGCAGAACAAGAATACATTATTTTTTTCTAAAGCACTGAGAGTGCACGCATTTTCTTGGCCAAAGTTGCTGAAGTCTTTGTCGGACAGCTTGTCTTCTGCTTGGCTTTTCCTGTATCTGAAACAACCTGCAGAAGGGGTTTGCTGGGACTCGCCAGCCTTCTCTCACCGTGAACCCCAACCACAGGCTGAACTCGCTGCTTCGGGGAAGCAAAGAAGGCAAGAAGAGGAGAAATCATTTCCCACCTTCTTGAAGACCTAATGCTTTTCCCTTGGTCCGGGAGTGACATGATCCTCTGTGTTCAGGGGTAAGATACTTTGTGCCTTCTGTGAAAAGCTGTGCTTTGATAATCGTAATTGGGAAGGTTCTCTGGCACAGCTTTTCAGCTCGTGCGTATTGCCATGTGTGACTATAATGGAATGGGAATGACTTTGGCCGGCCGATTGCTGAGTTCTGTGTGTCTGTCCTGTGTGTCTGTGCTTTAGATTCCAAGGCCAAAATCACAGAACCACAAAGTATTCCTGATTTCCATGCTTTCTACTGTGAAAAACGACATGGTATTCAAAGTCCTTGGGAGAGTAAGAGTAACTTGGGAGTGTGTTGTTCAGTGTGGTGGACACAGCACCAGTGTGGACACCAACCCAACACCATAGGTGCTCTCTAAAGTCCTCTTGGAATCAAACTGCTTACAGGGAAAAACTTCCCTGGAGTTTAGGTGCTTTGGTCTATTTCTAAGGAGATCTGTATGATATATTAATGTCAATTTTGTGAAACTTTAAGTGTATGTACACATACACAGCTTTCTGTAGAGTGGCAGCCTCTGCCTTCAGGAGAACAGGTGACATCCAAATGCCTTCTCTGGTATCAGTACTGATGTGTTGGCACTTGAGTGTCCCTGTGACCAGCTCAGTTCATCAGCAGAGGAATACCTGGTGTGCAGGAATCACCTGATATTTTTACACATGCTGCGTACTTGGAAATTGTGACCATTTGTTTCAGTCTGAGCCGTCATGTCAGATTTTCCTACCACTCTAGTGTCTGGTGGATTTTCCTCAGAGTAAAATCTTCCTTGTCTGCTTGCAATGACCGAAGCCCGGGGATTTTTCTGCCATTTCTCCCGCCAGAATCTGTTCCACAGGCAAGGAGAGCTCGTGCTTACCACCAATTTCCTACTACGCAAGGGGGGTTGCTTTCATTCTTATTTTCAGTCTGCAGCTTCAGTTCCTACAGCCATGGCAAAGGAAATTCAGTTTTCAGACTGGCCTTTAGGAAACCTGTATCTGAAGCTTTTCTCCAGGGTCAACACACCAGAGCTGCTACTGCTTCCCTTACCCACCAAGAACTTATTATGGGGTCAGATGTGTAGATTTTTTCTTTTAATGTCTGTTTTGAAGACCATTTATTGCTCCATTTTCATTATTCTCTAGGATCTCATATATCCTGGACTCCCTACTCTCCGTCCTATTCAGACCAAGCTCCCACTGGAGTGCTGGGATGTGGCTGATGGAAGGGAGAGCAGCTCCAGACTTTTTCTTGTAGTATTTATACTGTGTTACCAAGCTCATCAGCACAGTAACTACAAAGCCAACACTAAATGCTGTCAGACATATCTGATTCTCCTGAACTTTCTTGCCATTCCAAGGCTTTCTGAAACACTAACTGCCAAAGCACACGCAAGTTCATTTGCTGTTTCTCTGGAGAGTGCACCCAGACTCCCAGCTGGACATGCCAAATTTCATATGGTTGTTTGCTTCCTCCTCACAGCTGTTGTACGAAGACTTTGCTCTATTCAGTCCTGATTCTCCATGTCTTTCCTCTTCTTTCTGTCTTACAAGAACTATTAGCAAATCCTTTCTTTGCCCCACCAAAGGGCTTTTTTATGTTAGCAAACCTTATCCCAGCAGACTCCTTGTAGCCCTCCTGCAAATGTTGTTGCATTAAAGGCAGTAGTCTGCCATTACTTGCTGATCCCTCTGCTCTCCCATTCCTGTGCTTGGAGCTGCTCTGTTCCCAGCAGCTGCTCTTCTTTCTTCAATGTACATACAAAGTTGTATAGGACACCAGCACCTCCCAGTCTGTCAAAATTTCTAATCCTTCTCTTTGAGCCTACAGCTGCACTGGGATGTTTTATAGGGGCATAGGGCTGGTATAGAAGGAACATAAGAAAGGTGTGAGCCCAGCCCTTCTCTGGCTGCAATGGAAGGGTCCCCACAGTGCCCGCACAGGGTCTGGGCTCCTCCAGCCTCATGTGGCACCAAGTGTAAGGCAGCAGAGCATGAGTACAGTGGGGAAAACTCATCTCAAGCACATGGGCTCTGTAAAAGAAACCTACTGACAAATTCACACAGTTGCTGTGATTTTTGGAGGGCTGAACTGTGAACTGGTACAGCCCTTGAAAGTAACAACTTTCCTCCCACTTTATGGCAGACGTTTCCCTGTGTAGCTTTGCTATCTCTTCCTTCCTTCCTCACCTCTCAGCCAATTCCTAATTTCCTCTCTGAAGCTGGTATATAAAAAGAAAAAACCATTCCATGCCACGAAAAGTTTTCTTTATGTTTCAAACCTTTCTGGAAGGGTAGGCCAGAAAAATTGTCCAGGAGAAAATAAGTTCAGAGAGATCTGGCACTTGGACTGCACTATTTGAGTTCCAGGGAGTGAATGGTGCAGGACTGATTTTCCTTAGTATCAGTCACAGTCATTTTCAGTTCAGGGAACAGTTGGTATGAGAGCCACTGCTCTGCCAGCAGGCCCCAGACACCCTCTTTGCACAGCACCACTTGGTAATTAGGTTCAGCACAGGCAAGGATCAGAATCACAGAACGTTCCAAGTTGAAAGGGACCCACAAGGATGATCCAGTCCAACTCTGAATGACGTGTTTGGAGATCAAATCCATGACCTTGGTGCTATTTGCACCACGCTGCAAGCAGCTGAGCTGGTTTATGGTCCTCCTTGTGCAAAAAGGGGGTAATGGAGAATTGGGAATCTCCTTTACCCAAGGAGAACAGGTAGCTAGGCATTTGTGAAGACCATGACATGAAGAGGGAGAAATGCAAGTATCTTGAAATATGGAGCCCTCAACACCTATAAATGTATCTCCAGGAGCATTTAAAAGAGAACTCAGAGCTTTCCCAACAATGATCTCCAGGTATAAAAATATATCCAGATGTGCAAAAGCCCCTGAAAATGCAGGTTCTGTGACCAAGGGTCCCTGGTGAAGACAAGGGCCAGCAATCACTTTAATTCAGCCTGGCTTCCTACCCATTAATAGAAATTAAGTAACACAGATTAGATGGCATCAAAGCCAAGCAGGTATCCTGCTTCTGAAATGTGATTTGACACATAGAAAAAGAATGTTCCCTGAATACCAATAGAATAGCAGGGGGTGTGCTATGTGTTGCAAAGGCAAGGAGTATGTAGATTTAAATTTATCAATGGTTTTACAAAACCTACTCCAAACCTCCATGGTTTAATTAGAAATGCAGCGATGTGGAACTGATCACAGTTCTCACAAGATGTGAAGGTGCTTTCAGGTCCTCTCTAACCTACTTTCCTCCCACATCCCTTCTTCTTGTTCACTGTCCCCCGTACTAGAGTCTCAGCAGTTTGAAGTGGTGGAGTGCAGCTATGATCAGGTGCAGATCAGTTTATGAACGTTTATTTATGTACCTGAAGTGTCCCTATTCTCAGAGAGCACAGGGAAGGAGGAAGATCCAAAGGGAAGCACTTATGACTTCAGAGTCTCCTTCTGCTTCTGATCAGGGATGTGGGGAGGTGGCTGCACCTTGTGCCATCACTGTCAGCTCCAGTGGTGCTGTGGGTGTCACACTGAGGACTGAGTGTATTTCTCTCTGCCATCTTTTCTTTGAAGTGTCTGAAAGAACATCTCAGGCATGTTGGGGATGATGGGGGGGATGTAACACAGGACAGGCAGCAGCACAGAGGACACAGAGGCAAAGAGCCTACACACACTGGGACAGAAACTAAGTTTTGCTCAGGAGCTTGCCTTGGAATGAAGACTTTCCTGGCCTCTGACATCCATCCTCCCCCTGGAACTCTGTTTTCCTTTAGGAATCTCCATGCAGCAGAGAAGGAGCACCAGGCTCTGTGAAAATGCATTTAGATGCTGAATAGCTACTCCCCTTTAGGCCACAGAGGAATACATGTTCTGGCAGCCTGGCCATGGCAGAGCCTCCTCCTGCAGGGATTACAGCCAGCCACACTGACTGCTCCATCCAGCTGCTGAATGGTGGGGTGGGTGTAGTGCACAGGCTTGGCTAAAACAAGAATTCCCACTGTTCTCCTACACCATCAGCTCACTCTGAGTTCTGACAGATTCATTTAGGATCAGGTCATCCTTGAACAGAAAGTGGGTAGGACAAAACCCAAGCTATTCCCAATTCTGCTTCTAATTATATTGTAGTAAATGACAATCCCAGAGGCAGAAACAGCAATGCTCCAATACTGTAATCATGTAAGTGAAGCTGTAATGTTGTTATAAACCTTACTACCCCTGAAACTATGCATTAAAAGGCAATATCTAAAAATAGCAGGTTCAAATCATCCTAAATGGCAAGACTGACCACCTTTTATGAGGCCAAGTTGCTGTTTGTAAGGGCTCGTCTTTGGCTGTGTTCCTTCCTCCTCCCTTGCCTCTCACAAACAATGGTGCTGAGGACCTGTTTGTAAAACATAACATGGTGTAGTACAGTGTAGCCTGCACTGAACAGACCCAGCAGCTGATCTGGAGAAAGGAGAAATAGCAGAGTGTGCCTTTTGTTTCAGACCTCATCCTTTGCTGGCGGAGGAAAAGCTCAGGAGACTGTCACTCAGGGGCATTGAGGAATTTTCAGAGCCCATCATGCAGCCTCTCCCAGTTATGGCCTTCCAGGAGGAGTCTGCACCTGCCCTTGCAGCTCCAGTTCCAGACAGCAACCCACCTCAGACACGAGACCCTGAAGAAGACCTTCTCTGCATTGCAAAAACCTTCTCCTACCTGCGAGAATCTGGTAAGACTCAATTGCAAGGTCATAGAATCAGAAGGGTGCAGGGACCCAACTCCACAATCTGAGCACCAGGGAGAATCTCCTGATCCCACTTCGGACAGGAACCTGGTTCTGTCACAGCCTGGCTGGCTCTTGTGCACACAAGTGTATCTGCAGTCTCTACAAACTTATATAATGAACTGATTTATTGTTTTATGTTTTGTACCTGAATTGGGAGAAAGAATTGCAAAAAGCAAATTGCTTTTTTTTTTTTTTTCTGTAAACTGCAGCTGCTACACCAGCCGCCAGCTCTTCCCAAGCCCCAGCACAGCAATGACAAGCATAGGCAGGAAACCCTTAGAACTTGGTCTTAATTTATGAAGGTCTTGCCAGCTCTGGCTCTGGTTGCTTCCCAGGCCCAGAATGTGTTTGTCTTCAAGGACTGCCCGTCCTATAATACGTTCTTTCCCTAACAAATTCCTTTCTCCAGGTTGGTACTGGGGTTCCATCACTGCCAGTGAGGCCAAGCAGCATCTGCAGAAGATGCCTGAGGGCACGTTCCTGGTACGGGACAGCACCCACCCCAGCTACTTGTTCACCCTGTCCGTCAAGACCAACCGAGGGCCCACCAACGTGCGCATCGAGTACACCGACAGCAGGTTCCGCCTGGACTCCAACTACCTGTCCAAGCCTCGCATCCTGGCCTTCCCCGACGTGCTCAGTCTCATCCAGCACTACGTCATGTCCTGCAGCACGGAGAGCAAGAGCGAGGCTCCCTACCCGCCGCCGGCTCCCCTCCCTCCCCTGCAGAAGGAGATGGCAGCAGCTGCAGTGCACCTGAAGCTCATCCGGCCGCTGTGCCGCAAGGACAGCATTCCCAGCCTGCAGCACCTGTGCCGCCTGCGCATCAACAAGTGCACGGCCGACGTGGAGCAGCTGCCCCTGCCCCGGCGCATGGCGGAATACCTGAAGCAATATCCTTTCCAGCTCTGAAGGGTGGCTGCTCTCTCTCAGGCACAAAGGACAGAGACACAACCACGAGAACTTTGTGTCTCCGTCCTGCTAAAGGTGGGCCCAGCGAAGGCCTGATTGTCAGCAGAGACTGCATCCATCTTTCCTCTCCCTTCTCTTCACATCCATTCCAGCCCCAGGGAGGAGTGGCTTGTTTCACTGAGCAGCGGGGCAGCAGCTGAGCTCTGACCCTCAGGCTGTGCTGGCAGTGGCTGTGAGAAGCTCTGTGGGCATGGCCACACTACTTGAACGTCAGAGCTGCTGTGATACCGGACATTGTTAACGTTGTTATTTTTGCTATTTATTTCCATGGCAGTTTCTCTCCTCATGGTATTTTTAAAGCACCTTTTACTTTATTGGGGTTTTTTTTGTTTCTTTTGTGGAATTAGAGATAGCATAAAGGCTCCCAGCCAGCTGGCAGCTGAAGCTCTGTGGGAATTTGGATTTGGATTCACAGGCAAACAGCTTCTTTTTGAGCCTGTCCCTGTGACAGATTACAGGAGTCCACATCCAAGCTCTCCTAGGCTTCTGGGGTATGTGAGACTCAGATGACTGTATCCAGACCCACCTTGACAGAGGTAGACTATTTGTTTTTCCTTCCTTAGCTACAGAGGGTATCAACCTCAGAGCACAGTGGGAACTCCCAGAGATGTGCTGCATCACACGTGGACAGGAGACTTCTTTGAGGAAGCTCTTCTTCCTTGAGAGCTCTAAGCAGAGATCTGGATAATGAGGTTGGGCCAGGGAGCACTCATCCCATTTTTTTCCATCTTCTCCATCTCCAAAGGAAGTTTGTGACAAAACTTTTCAAAACAAGTAATTAGAAACCAAATTTTCTCATATGCAGGCAGAAAGATTTAGTTTCAGAGCACCCTGTGTTTGGCTTGTGTTTTCAAAGTGCTGCTCCTAACCTTGCCCTTGCCTGAGACACAGGACAAGAGCAGGGGCTCAGACAGCTCTGCTGGCTGCACCAGTGGCACGCACAGCTTCAGAATATTTATTTATTTCTGGGGTAACGCTTAGAGGATCTCAGCCCCCAGAGCTGTCTTTGCTCCCTGCTCCCACGATGCCAGACTGCAGCTTGCTCTGCTCCTGCCAGCATTAGTCACCGGCCGCACGGCTTCTGCCAGCTCCAGGCTGGAGCACACTCTGGAAACCACAACCAACATCTCCGTTTGCCAAGGTCCAGACCTCTCCTCCCCCCTGCTCTGACTTGCATGTTTGTTATCCAGAATTAGGCTTCTGCCTCTGGGGTTCCTTCTCACAGCCCATCCCTTTCACCCCCTGCAGATGAGTCTCTTCCCCTGCTCTTTTCACACAGGAGGGACAGGCAGCAGATGGGATCTGCCCCAAACCAGCACAGACAAGTTGCCTCTTCCTGTTCATCTGCTGAATCTCATCATCTTCCCAGCAAATTATTATGTGGCTTATTTTGCCCCTAAGACCCCCTCACTTGTTCTAGCATGAATGAAGGATTCCTTGTTCATCCCTCCCTGGGACTCTCGCTAAGGCTCTGTAAATCAGAATGGACAAACCCCCAGCTATAGCTGAGTGTTAGAAGAGAAGATGGAAAAAGATGGGATAGTGACCCAGGAGACAAGCTCAAAAAAAGGATTTCTTCCACCCTATCTTAAAGCTGCCAAAAGGACAAGATGTGCTTAGTCAGTGTCCTTTTTATTTTTCTCTCCAGATTTATGCAAGTTTGTGCTGTTGCAAGCTTCGTTTTTGATACTTTGATGATTGACAGTGTGCACGTGTGATGTCAGGTTTGCTTTTTTGGTATATCTTTCCCCCTTCCCCTCTATGGCAGCAACTGTGGGAAGGTACTGAATGAGAATGAAAATATAGAAGGCAAAAAGGAAAACTTAAAAAAAAATAATATAAATTATAAACCACTGAAAAGGCTTCCTTTTATCTGAACACCTCTATCTGCCTGAGGACACTGGGAACAAGGAAACCACAGCTCTCCAAGGAGCAGCAGTGATCTCAGGAAGCCCACACAGTTCAGCCACAGGCCTGGTAACTACAGATTGGGAAAAATCAGTTGGAGAAGTGCACAGCAGGAAAGGGCAGGTTGTTCAGCTCTCTGAAACTTGCCTCCTGCTTGATCTCTTCTCTCTTGGGGGTGACGGGGAGGGCAAGCTGTGGGTTTGACTCACTGCCCCAGGAGAGCCCAGGAGCTCCTGGTTGACCTAAATTGAAGGCTGTGAGCTCCCATGGGCAGGGACCAACTCTGTTCTGTGTTTGTTCTGCATTTAGCACAGTAGAGATCTCTAGGTGCTACTGCAATACAACAAATAAACAATACAGTTACTCCAAAAAGTCAGTTTCTTCTATCTTGAGACAGTTTGTCAAAAATCATTTGACTCTGGATTTTAAATAAACATTTTAAATATACTTTAAAGCCACTCAATGTAAAAGTCTTTGGTAAAATCCAAATGGATGAATTAATTTTCTATTTAGACAGCTCCTCCCCAAAAACACAGGTAAAACTCTTGACCATTTTTTTTTTTCAAACAAGACAAAAACCCTTTTAACAACAAAAAGGCCCTTCAGATACTGGGAGAATAAACACCAAAATTCTCAGTGTGGTTCATACTGCACACAGATGGGCAGTGGCAGATCCCAAGTCCCAAATTAATAAGGACTGAAGGCACATTTTTTAATGATGTGGAAGAACACAGGAATGATTCTTGTGTTGTTTCTGTGTGCCACAGAAAATGAATACAGTGCAAGAGAAAGAAGACAGAACATAAATGGGCAGACAGTGCTTTAGGTGGGAGATGCAGAGCGGATCCATTTCCCCCCAGTAGAAGGCAGTGGGCTGCAGTGTCCCTGTGCCCTGGCCCTGCAGCCTTTGCCCTCACATCACCCGAGACACCAGGCAGCAGGTGGGGAACTACAGGGACAGAGGGAAACAGAGGACACCACATCTGTCCAGCTTCTGAAACACTGAGGCAATGCCACTACTGGGAGGTGACTCCACTGTGGTCCCTCTGTGCTCCTCTTCCAGTAGAGATGTCCCCCTCATCCTGCTCAAAAGCAAGCACAATGTGCTCCCAACCACTGGAAAATGCTCAGAAACCAACAACAAACTGAAGTATTCTCCCATCCTTCTCCCTCTGTAAATCCACTGGCTTCTAAGTTCACGTGCTGTGCCTCCTATGGCATTCCCTAGCAAATATTGTTTCCACAATCTCATCAACAGGAGCCCATGAGTAGATTTCCACTGCACACCAAACCAGGAAACATTGGCAATGCCATAATCTGTTCCAGATGTTAAAAAAAACCAATCACATCCCTCTTGGTTTAACGGGAAATATGGAAAGAGAACAACACAGGGTACAAGCAAAACACAAAATAAGTTGAAACACGAAAACGAAAGATGGAAAAGCTGCATCCATCTTTAAAAAGAAACTTTATAAACTGGAAAAACCTGGAAAGAAAAATGCAGCGTTTCTGACACATTACTGAGTGATTTCTTAGCTGGGCTAAACTCTTCCTCTGAGTACACATAGGAAACCCTGCTGTGCCCTTTCCACAGGCAGAAGGTGAGGATTGGCATGAGCCAGGCTGGTCCAGAGCTGCAGTCACACACTTTTACCTCATCACCTGCTACCTTAACAACTCCCACTCCTGTACATCCAGCACATTTCATTAAAGAAAACAGGATCATGTTCTGTGAACTCCTGTGCCAAACCTCTGTGCAGCCTGAGCTGATCTTTACAGTTGAGTTCCCCAGCTCTGGAACAGGAGCATTTGTGGCAATGCATACTGGCCTTTACCAGTACTAACCAGTACTAAAGTACAGCTGCAACTTCTCTCCCAGTGACACCTGTATAGTTTGTGTAGCCAGTGCACAGTTTGGATTCTCTCTTGGTTTACAGTTTCTGTCTATAGATAGAAACATGGGTGTGGAGCCCTCACAGAGTCTGAAAAGCAGACTGATATAATTGGGAATAGAAATCTCAGTCCATGAGTGAAACCACACTCCCATGGCCCACTGCCACAGCAGAACTTCCCTGCAGTTTGTCAGGCACATATGGCATCATTTTCTGTCTTAAATCATCAGCCTTCTGAAAAAGCAACACATGCAAGGGTAAAATAACCAGTTCACATGCACATATCCCTATCCTTTCTAACTTACTGAAATCCTAGTCCTTTCCCCACATCCCCACATCGCCCAGCATTCCCCAATCCAAGGCAGGAGAACCAGCATCAGATCAAGTGAAACAGCAGAGTGTATTTATTTCTCCTAGGACAGACATGGTCAGGTGTTCTCAGTTACTGACCTATTACATGTCATTTCTAGTCCAAATTCCATTGTTAGTCTTACCTGCTGTCTATGAAATTAAGAGAATTAAAACCAACATTAACTGGACACTGTGTGGTGGGTCACTGTTTGGCTGTTCTGCCAAACATGTTCTTGTGTTCAAATCTGTCAGAAGCCAACATCACAGCCCTCCCTTATCTGTCCCTAATGGCTGCTGAGACCCTTACAATCCTGATGGAATTACAGTATCCTCTTCCCCAGCCCAGAAATCATCAGCAGTCCAAAGGTCTGGAGTGGGGGGTAAAGCAATATCCCGTGAAGATGTGCCAGAACAACTTTGGATGCCAAGTAGCATCCTCCAGCTCCCTCAGTTCCAGGCAGCATTGTCACAACATTCACACCTGTTGTTCAAATGGGAGAAAAACCCATCAGTCTGGGCAGCTCCTTACAAAAAAAACCCCAAAAAACCCAAAGAACAAAAACCAGAGATAAAAATAAGGTATTACTTAGAGATCTGCCCTGTCCTTGGGCAGAAACATTCCTCCTGTGTCTGTTCACAGCTAGCTCTGAATTTGGAAGAGGGAGGCCAAGGGGAGGCAGCGCTGCCAGCATTGCCCAACGCCCGGCAGCAGAGGCTGTGGCACTGCCCTGGGTGTAGATAACATGTGCAGACTCAGACATGTCTGCTCCCTGCCCACACCCAGCCTGCTCTGTGGGGTTTTTATAATGCCAGCTGCCAGAGAGCAGGGAACAGTAACACGTAGAGGCATGGCTTTATCTGGAGGCTAATGCTGCCTGGAATGAACCTCGTGTTGATCTCCCACTTCCTGGGAAACTCAACCATCATGTGGCTCCTGCTGCTCACCGCACACACAAGGGCAGCAAGAGGCCTTGGGAGCAGGCAGACCCTGCAACATCCATCAGACATCTGTCATCACCTCTTCTGCACAGCGAAAAACAAGCTTGGGGAAAAATGACAAAGTGGCCATAGCAATAAAATTAAAGTCTTTTAGTATTCAATTATGTGAACTAAGGAGTCGACACAAACATAGTCTTCCAAACTTTAGCAAGAACTAGTAATTTTTTCTACTTGAAAAATAATGTGTTGCTCAGAAGAAAAGGCTACTGGTAGGCAACACGTCAACCAGAGAGAAGAAAAGTAATTTTACTGGTTTTGCTGTTAGCCTGGGCATTAAATTGCAAAAGAAAACTATGGAAATTAAAAGACAATTTGGACTTAACATCATAATAATCTTAACAAAACAATTTAGAGTGGTTTTTTAAGTTTGGAAAGGGGAGGGAAAACAATAAAGTTTCAGAACTCCAGCTTATATTCACTACAGATGAGACAACAAAATAGGAAGTTTTAGTGCAACCCACTGCTGGCTTAGTCCTTCAATTCCCCTGTAACCAGTTGTGGCAGTGGTCACGGCTGGAGACAGGCTGTTGGGCCCATCGATCCCCCTGTTGCAAAATCCTCATTGGATTAATTTAAATATAGGAAAGAACAGACCCAGAGGAAGCAGCCTGACCCAGAGAAGAAAAGGTTCAGTCAGAACTGCTGCAGCCTGACACACCAACCTAGATTTGCAGAGAAGGGTTTTCTTTCATGAACAAGAACTACCTTCCTCCTTTTGCCCCTCTTCCTCAGACCTCACTGGCAGGGTTTTCCCCTCAATGCCATAACTTCCTAAATGCAGTGTAAATGCACTTTGCAGCAGCTCAGATTTGAGTTGCAAAACTGAATACAATGTTATTTTTTGTCAAAATAGCTATTTTAAGAGAACACACTATGCAGCCAGGAAAGACATTTGTTTTAATTACTCATAGTACTACTGTGACAATAAAAGCTTGAAATTATACTGGTTACTGCAGCATTAGTTTGCCCAAACAGATCATCAGAGACTTGGTATTTCTCAAAAACCAGACAGAAATATACCAAATGGAAGGACAAAGGAAGAGCTGGTCAATCAAAACTCAGTGGCAGAGCTCAGCCAGGACTGGAGTTCCTTGGACTCTGGCCTGGCCAGTAACTCCATCATGTGACTGCCTTGGTCTGAAAGAGACACTGCAACTTTCCCAACTGTGGCTCTTGGAGAAATGCTGCCCTTGCTGAAACAGCCCTGCCATGGAAACCTGTAAAACACAACGGGCTAAATTCCAACCAGTGGGATGGGAATTCTTTTACTTCAGGGCTGCATTTGGTCCATTTCATAGTCCTAGTTTTACAGATAAGAATTTTATCCTTGGTGAAATTCTGACATGAATTTGTCTTCAAGGGAAATTGTAACAGTGAAGTGCTGCTAATTTAACATAAGAAAACCCTTCCTTCACACACTGTCTCCAGCATGCAGAAACTTAGCATGGAGGTTTTTCTTTTAAAAGCAGAGGAAAAGCCCATGGTGCAGTTTACAATTAAGTTCTGGCTTTCTTGAATTAATCTATAAATACTCCAGTCAGAACATGTGCAATGCCACTTCGGGATGTAAACATCAGCCTGGGGAAAACTGAGCAGCCAAGCCTGAATTGATCTCAGCAAACTTGTTTCACCTTGGGCTTTCTGTGATGGCAACTCCTAAAATCAACAGATCTGGGTTACATTTGGGACAAAGAGACAACAAGACCCACTGCTCATCTCCTGGGATGGCCCTCACTGCCTGTTCCTTGTGGGCTCACTCAGTGCAAAGGAGCAGACATTTAACAGCTAATCAGACTATAGAGTCTTTAATGTCAGAGCTGTTTCCTCCCTACAACAGCAGCATGGTTTGAAACTAGCTTACAGAAGGCAGAGCTGTGTTTATACTTGTCAGAAGTTACCCAATTTGGCAAGGATTCTTCCCATCATGCAAGTGTCACCACAGTCATTGCCAAACACTGTAGAGGCAGAGTTCAAAACACTACCTCCAAGCCTAGAAATATGATGAAGAAATATGTTGCCCAGTGCACATGCTATATGTTTGCACTTGTCTCAAAGTGCTCAGCACTAATAAAAGGTGTTGTTATAATTAAAACACAAATCTGAAATAGCCTAAATCATGAGCTAACGTTATTTATTATTTCCAGGGAACTCTTTGGAAAATCTAACTTTTTGAAAATACTCTCTTCTAAGCCCTTGGTTTTGGAATACCCCTTACATTCTTTTAAGATTCTTTGTAATTCACCTCTTCTACTGCTGTTCCCTCCAGTTGGTGCCATGAAAATCACCTTGGCTGAGAGGCACAAGGCAGCATTTTGGGAAGGACAGGGACAAAACAGCATTGAAGGCTGGAGATAGATCACAGGGGCAGAACAACCTGGGTGTGGGCCAACATGGAGACTCCCCACTACTCTTTTCTTCCCAAGAATACAGGAGATTGAAGGCTTCCCCGTGCAGGCAGAACCTTTTGCTGCTGCTGCAAGCCTTTGGAGCAGGGCTAGTGTGACCTGCCAGGCAGCTGACTCAGGACTATCCACAAACAGCAGCTCCAAGGCAGAGCTTGCAGCTGCTGTACTGCCCTCCGTGCCCTGGGACACTGCAAACCAGCTGGGAGGGAGTTTGCCAGAGCTTGCTTGGCTGCAGAAGGTGTGCACTGTGTTCAGTGGGAAATAGCTGCACTCTCTCCTCTCAGTGGGGACACAAACCAGACTGGTCCCCACTACTCTTCAGTCATCTCTCTTCATCCACAGCAGCCTCCATGTGACGTGCTTGTGCACCCCAGGCTGCACACAGCCTTCTAGCTTGGCTCTGGGTTAAGGGTGGAATTTCCCTGTGCCTTGGTAACCCAGGGCAGGTGGGGAGGAGGCCTGGTCCACACTCACCCCAATGCTGGGCCCCTCCTGTTCAGGAAGACACCTGCAGGCAGGTTTGGCATCCCTTAGCTCTCTCCTGCCTGGCTGGAGAGCACAGCCTGAAAGAGGAAACTTCACCACATAAGCCAGAACGAATCAGGCATGCAGCTAAAAACAAAATAACTTGTGCCAGTGTCAAGTGACAGTGTCACACTGACTGGTGCAGTAAGTGAAGATGTCACATGCTGGCTTCTGTTTCCTAACATAGAAGTGCATTGGCATTAACAGAAAATATGTATTGATCATCATGCTGGTATTAGTGCTTATACAAACCATCATTCCAAAGGGATGGTTCAGCACAGCTACTGGAAATGGAAATACTCCTCCCACCTTGGATGAAAGAGGTGAGTTCAGAAAAGTCCACTCTATAACACAACCAGACAATCCCATCACATATTATCAATCCAGACCTACTTGACCAGTAAAAAATAGAAATAACGCATTGCCCTGCTTATGTTTCTCTACCCAGTTTGTAGGAGGCAACAAGCAAGATTTTACACATTAATTTTGCAGTTCATTTTGTATTTGCCTTTTGGCCTGTAATTATTCCAATAATTCACCTCCTTAATTTCAGCTCTTCTTAGACGAATTAGCTGATGGAAGAACAACACTCCTGTCAAAGAACTTCCTAAACCAAGGACAATCTTTGTCTTGTGAGTCAAAAGAAACATTCTCTCCTTATGCTTAAGTGAAATAGGAAACTGTCAGAGAAGCAGGTTTTTCTCCTCTCCCATCAGCAGCATTGCCCTTCAGCCTATTACTTACATGCGTTAAAAACCAAAAGGCCTGCAGGAAATACTGTGTATCCTATAGTGATGCCTATAACTAGCATCACTGATTCTTACAGGAACATGTTACAGGCATTGGTGGTCTCTCCTGGATGCCATGGAAGAGCCCAACAAACACCATGTGACACAGCCAGCTGAGGTCACACTCCTCACAAGGTTTACCATGCTCAGCTCCAGGGATAAATATAAATATATATATAAATATAAATACTCCCATACTTGGATCTTCCAAGGTGTTTGCTTTCCAAGACAGGTACTTCAAATGATGATGTCACAGAAACCAAGGTATAAAGGAATTATGTTTTTACCCTTTCCCTCAAGCCTTCCTGAGGCTGATGTAATCAGTGCAGCAGTGCTTGTTTGGAGGCAGCTGATGATTAAAGCCTACAAAAGGAAGCATTTCAAGTTCTGTCAGGGAACACAGACTCTTCATGTCTCCTTTGCCTTGTAGAGATTGCTTTTTGATGGAAAGAGAACTAAACCAAATGAGATTTATATGTTATGCTGCCAGCCAAAGGAAAAGGGGAAAACCCAGGCCCTTTAGCGTCTCTGCCATCAGGTATTCATGCCAGCTAAAACTGTTGCCAAAGAAAGAGCCCAGCTCTTTCCCCAGCTCTGGGGGAAGACACCCTCAGAACTCCACCTGTGTGAAGAATGCTGGAGAGCAAAGATGGTTTCCACAGACTCTCTTCAGCTGCATCTCCCAGCCCCAGTTTTAAAACCTTGGGACCAGTACATATGCCACGATGACCACGTTAAAAATCAACATGAAACATGTTCTGAAGTCCTGCCCCATGGACACAAACCCCTTAACTTTACCCTTATCCTGAAAGGACCATGGCTGAGATACCTTCCCAGGAACAAGGAGAAGGAGGGTGATACAAGGATAGAAGAAAACCTGTAAATAGTTAAAGTAATGACTATCATTACAGCAGAATGTCAGACACTGACAATCTGCACTGAAAAGTCTCTGGAATTTTAAATTTTTTGATTGTTTAGATCTATGAACCTCAGCATAGTTTATGAACTTATGAACTATGAACTTAAACTATGTGCATGTTCAAGAAAAATAAGGAAAATTAGCAAATAGAAGAAGTTTCCTCTTTGGTTCCTCTTTCTATTTTGCAGAGATGTTGGGCCTTTGTCTGTCCTCCCCATGACCTCCAGTGGGGAGGCAGAAACTAAAAGGCTGAGGACACCAGGACTCTCTCTACATCTCCTGTGTGGTACTTGACAGAAGTGCCTCAATGGGTGGAGTTCTCATGCTATTCTTCGCTTCTGCTCCCTGCGCTGGTGATCTTCCACATCAACAGAAAATACCTGTGTGATACAAAACTATCAGTGGTGACCAGCCTGACCTTGAGACACACAAAAGCAACCACAAGGCTCAGCAGCTGAGGATAAACTGAGATGCTAAGGGCACTTCAAACCCTACACAGTTACCAAGTAACAATCCTGTTTTCAAAGGCCAGCTGTCCCTGCTGAAAGTAGGTCATTCCTTCCACATCAAAGTCAAAGCAGCCCTACCAGAGCTGTGTTCACTCAAACCAGTTATTCTGCCTATGCCAGGCAGCTCCTACTGCTAACACTCAAAGCAATCCTGTGCACCTCGTCAAAACCCCTTTGAACACGCCAGAAGAGTGCCGGAGTCACCCCTTTACCCCCAGGACGACATGACTGCTTCACGTTGGGTCAGTGGATTTACAGAGAGCGGCATGGAGAGAGGGGCAGCTTTGGGCAGCCTGGGGAGGACCCTGGGTGAGGGGCCAGGGGAGCAAGCTGTGCTCAAGTCCCCCCCGTGCCTCCTGTGACCCAGAACCTCGTTGGCGCGCGGCTGGCAGCGCCGCAGCGGGAACGGCCTTTACGGCCAGTGGGCAAAGCGCCCAGCGCCACAGGCAGGGCTCGACCCGGGCCTGAAGAGTCTCACCAGGGCAGCCTGCAAACAGCCCCGGCAGCAATCGCACAGAAATGCTTATGGCAGCACGCAAAGGGGGTGGTTCTGCGCGCCCGCCCCGCTGAGCTCAGCCCCACACCAGCAACCTCGACAAAAAGCAAGTCAGGCCCAAAGTTACTCTGTGCAAAGGTGACTCTCTTGCCCGTGCAACGCTGCCTCAAGTCTGAGCAAGAGCAATTTGTAAGTGACCCAAGCTCCCTTCTGCCCTGCACTGCCAGAGGAGACAAATGCATCGGGGGGGTAGGACCATAAAGGAAAACACCTCCATGGTGGCTTCTCTTGTCCCCACAGCAAGCAACACCACATTTCTGATCTTGGCTTTGTACGCTTGGGAAGAAAAGCTGTTCCTGGGTTCTCACCACACAAAATCTTCCCTTGGACCTTTCCCTCTCAAACTGCAAACTCAGGCCTGACCTCTGATCCCAGAGCTCGCACCCTGTGCTCTGCTGCTCTTGCACAAAGCCCAACGCTGGGCTCAGCACTGCCCAACCCTTCCTCCCCACCGTGTGGAGGCTGCTCTGCTCACCAAGGAACTGCTGCTGCTCCCTGGGAGCTCACCCTGATGCAGCAGGAGAGTACCTGAACAGGTCTGACTCCTCACTAATGAGCTTTTCATGGAAAGTTGGATTCTGTTACTAATTACATCCAGTTACACCCTTCTCGTGACAAACACCTCTTCACCCTGTGTTTACTTGACAGAAGTGAGTTAAGAGGATTTGCCTGGAAAGGAACCAACTACAAACCAGCATTTCCTCATGCTGTCTTCATACAATGCATCTGATTAGTTTCACTTCCCTGTGCTGTTAAATGTCAAGTCCTTTTGTTATGAATATTAGACTTATTCATCTATATATATGAAAATATGAACACACAGATATATATGTAAGTACTATCCTTATTTTTTTTGAGTCTCCAACACTGACCAAAGGAGCTTGGAGAAATAAAATTTTAATTGTACTTAACCCCTCTGCTTGCAAAAGCACTTTCTGCCTTTTGTATATGATGCACTAATACTTTGTAATGTATGAAGAATTCCTCCCATATTGTGGAAAATGTGGTGCAGCTCCCAGCTAAGTCACCTAAGTGTGTGGAAAAGGGCAGGTCACAACCACTCTGTGCAGCAGTGGCTGCAGACAGCCCAACAAAAGGCCCAACAAAAGGCTTGATGTGGGAATGGAGGAGCCAGTGGGGGAAACTCAAGATCCGGGGGCAGGAAGCAAAAGCAGAGTCCTTTCTGATTTTCTCCAGCTGAGAAGCAGGTTTATATTTGCTGCTGGTTGAGCATGATCCATGGATCAAGTGTGACATCAGTAGCAGCATATCATTCTTCTGCTTAAACTTCAAACTTGTGCAGGCAAGAAAACTTTAAATCTTAGCGCCAGTGGCACCTGAAGTCTGCGGTGAGGCTCAGCCCACACTACAGGAGTGGGAATCAATCCTGAGTGGTAACTTCTCAGAGCAACAGTCTGTGTGCTGAGAGCCCAGCAGACCCTGCAGGAGGTGGCAAAGAGCCCCCCAGATCTGCTGTGTTCTGGTCTCAGTTTCAGACACAAGGTAATTAAGTCATTTCAGTGAGTTACATAAAATCGACCTCTTGGAAGACACCGAGCACACACAGAGCTTGCACAAGCCCCTCAAATCCAGGCTCTGCCTTAGTTCACTCTGACTTCTGACAAAGACAAGCTCTTGAGCTCAGGGCACCTGAGGCTACAGGCTCCAAAGGTTTGCAGCCTTCAGGAATGATCTCATACAAAGCAGCATTTTCCTACATGGCAGGTTCAGTCTGCACTAAAGCAGCAGCACCTTCCCTGCTCACACCTCAGGCTGCACCCACAGGACACTACACCCAAAGCAAGCTAGCTGGGGAAGAACCTTCCAGGACTGAGGTGCTATCTTTCCCTTTATCCCTGGTTTCCCCCAAGCATGAGGCAACAGATATTTAGTCCAAATAAAATAAGATACCAGTGATTCTATAAATATCAAAACATCTATGGGATGACTGATCCAAAAAGTTCAGTCCAGGCCCTGTCATCAGCCCAGCTCAGAAGTACAAGCGAGGAAAAAGGTGAAATCACAGCTATGAAATTTGCAATTCATATTCCTTTAAAAGCAGAGAGGCAGGAATAGTGTAAGTAAAATGTGAAAGGTGAAGGAAAACATGCTACAAATGTGAATATGATGTAGAATTACAAATCTCTAGTGTAAGGAAGGAGTGGATAAATTTATCTGCTGAGCCTTTGGGTCTCTGGAGATAAGCAGGATGCTGACAGCATCCACAGGTGCCCGGGGGCAGAGAAGCACCAAAGGATGGCCTGATGTCTTTACTGAGCAAGATGCTGCATTAACACCCTACTGATGTGACTGAAGCTGTGTGCAACACTGGTACTGCCTCCCTTTCCCTATCAGGCTGCAGCAAAGGAAATAAATGAGCTCTTCAAAGCCATGGAGGCTCAGGCAGCCCTTCCCCCATCAGGTTTCTGTGGAAAGCCCATTGCTCCCTGGGGTCATTTCCATTGCGCTTCAGCTCTTCCAGGAACTGAGCCATGCTGACAGCAGTCCCTCCTCTGCCACACACCCAATCAGTGCACCGAGGGAGAGATTTCTAAGGAAAAGAATTGAACAGCTTTATCACAAAGAAAAAAAATTAAAAAGGAAAAAGCTCTACCCAACTGAAATCATCTGCTTTGCTCTAAGAGCAAATTCTATGAAACACAGAAAACATAGAAATGAAGATGGATCAGCTAGAAATATTGCCTAGGGAAGCACACAAAGCTGAAAATGAACTTTCCCTGGAGTCTGGAAGGAACCACACCTCTCCTGCACCTTACACTGACAAGAGGGTCTCAGTTTGGGAAGCAATGCCCAGAAAAGAGGTAAGATGGAAGCCTCACACACACTTTTAATGAGAGCTGTGGGGCAAAAATCCACTCAGAATTCACCCTGTGACAGGAATTGCTGCTCAGTGTGCAAACCCATCTCTGGTGATCACACAGTGAATGGGGGAGGTAAGGCCAAGGACACTGAGCAGATGGCCTTTATTTGTGGAGCTCCAGTGGGGTGTGTGTGCTCTCCTGCTCGGGGCTGCTGAGCAGGTGGCTGTGAGCTGTGGCACTGCAGCACCTCCTGCCAAATTGGCAACAGGCAACCCCCCACTGCACCCTGGCAGCTTTAGGGGCTCAAGTGCTTCCAGCTGTGGGGTCAGAGAGGGCTGTGCCAGCGGGGGATCGGCCCCTGCACTGGCCCTTACTGTTATCTCAGATGGTTTGTACAGCTTTGAGCTGCTTAAACATCCCCTTGGGACTGACAAGAATCGATAAAGACAACTGCTAATGCCTTATTCCAGGAAATCGTGTTGTTTCTAAATGCTTCACCTGCTTCTGCTCCCTCCAGCCTTCTCCCAGACAGTCTGGTGCAACAGGAGAAAAGAAACTAACAAACAAGAGGGCAAACAAAGAGGGAGAGATACACAGTCTCAGGAGGGAATTAAGACGCTGGCACTGCAACATGTTGCAGCCATATGGTGCTGTGAATACCTTTGGAAGCTTTCTACGCACTGCTGGGCAAGAAATCCGCACAGAGCACTTCCCCGAACCCCAGCCAGTTCACAGGGGAAACCCTCTTCCAAGGACAGCACTCATTTCAGCTTGGACAGATGTCTCCCCTGGCTAATGAGGCAAGGTGCCTTCTGCACCTTCTTCAGGACCCCACAAAGAGACCAGGCCAGTCTTTAAATATTGCCCTGTGGCTATTCCCATTTCTGTCCAGCTACTCCACACTCCTAGCTGTGCCAGCCCCAGCTGTCAGCAGCAGTTCCATGGAGCCCAGCAAGTGGGATTTTCCACTGCTAATCTTGCCATGACAACGTGGCACAGAGAACACCCCAGAGGAGGAAGGGCAAAAGCTGCCTTGCTCTAGGAGCCCAAACAGCCTGTGGCACAACCCAGTTAGCCAAAGAACCATGGGCAGATAGTCCAGGCTGCAGGGGACACAGCCATGCTCAGTGCCCCAACCCCAGGCATTGCCCATAACTCACAAGGAAACTTGCTCAGGCAGGAGCTGCCTCTGCATTTAATATCTGAAAGAAAGAGGGTTCTTACAAGACAAAGTAAGTATTATGGTAATAAATTTGTATGTTGAGGGAAGGGAAGGTTTGCTTTAGGACTCCAGTTTCCCATAGGAAAAGTAAGCTGCACATCTTCCTTATCCTTCAGATTAGGTAACAAAATCATTAAAAAAGAACTCCTTGACAGCTCCTTTGAGGAATCATTGCACAGCTTGTTTGAAAATGAGCAGCTAGAAAAGCTGAGACTTGTTTCACCCTTTGCAGACGCACATAACAAACGAGTTACGTGCAAACTTCAAAGCAAACCTTTGCTAGAAGGTAAGTCAATAGAAAATGCAACAATGCATGAATCAAAAATCCCTCAAGACTTCACAAACAAACAAGATAATTGCTCAGCTTCTCTGCCACTGATCTACAACAACAGAAATAAGTTTCTGTCATCAAACCACCCCTCTTTTGTGGCAGTCAGCAACAGCTGAAATGCAGGGTCTATCCATGTAAGCAGCAGCTGATAACTGAGAGAACAATGACATGGAGCACTTGCATCAGTTGCAGGAAGGGAAAAGGAGAGAACAAAGAAAATCTCTTCTTTCTTTCCCCCCCATTTTCATACAGAATTTTCTGGATTCCCCTCAGCTTCATCCTGTCTCCTTGCTGCAGCAAAGCAACAAGTCACAAAGCCAAGGAGTCCTGTGTATTTTAAACACGTGCCTGAATCCAAAAGGAGAGTAATTGGTGAGCAAGGGAAAAGCATAAACATGAAAGAAAAGCTGATTCTGCTGTCTTCACTACATTCAGGCTCAGTGGAGATGCTCTGAAAGGTCTGGGAATAACTCCCTTAGAGCAGAGCATTGATCTCCCAGTTCCTCCAGGACTTTGCACAGAAAGGTAACAAAAAGGGAACTGAACCTGTATTGGGGAAAAGGAAGACTCCAGCTGAAGAGTCCACAGGCAATCTTTTCTTCAACGGCTTTATTCACTAGTACCTACATCAACTACACTCCAGCAAAACGTGGGGAGACCAGGAAGAAGCTGTGCCAAGGAATCACCCTCTCCCCAGCACCCACCTTTGTGGTATAAAAGCACAGTAGGGAGAGGGGTTGAGGGAGGGTGGACTGGAGGGGCTGAGTTCAGGATTTCAGGTGTGTCCAGGTGAGTAAGAAGTGAGAGAACCCCCTGCAGACCACAGGCAGGAAGGATGCTCCAAGTGCAGCTGGCAGAGCTGCTCCTACCTGTGGCACCTGCAGACCCCAGGATGTGGTGAACACCCCACTGTGCCCTCCTTCCACGTGGATTGCAGGGGGGCTCTGCCCACCTCCCTGCAGAGCACATGAACTTCTTAGAGGGACATGATCCTAGCACAGCAACTCTTTTGTTCTCTTTCTAGGAAAGAGCTAAGCCTTTTGATCTCCTACCAAAAACTGAAAAGCAAATTAAATGTTAATAAAGCCTTAATAAAGAGCTACTCTTCTGCATTTTAATTAGTTGTTCATAGAAACCAAACACATATAATAGACTAAGAAAATGAAAGGCAACAAGGAAGTTGCCATGGCTTTGATGGAACAGCTACTCCAGCAGCATAATCCTGTGAATGCATTAAGGTCTTTTACATGAAGAGTGAGAACAGCTGCCTCTCCCACAAACATGAGCATATGCTTCTTCCCAAACCCAGGGCATACGTGAGCTGAAAAGACTTTGTTGGCTCTCATTTTATGAAATTTTCTCCACAGTGGAAAAACACAGAGGAAATAAAGAATGAAGAAGACTCAAAAGCAGAATCAGAAAATCTGATCAAACATTATAAGCAGAATCCCAATAAATAAATGGGGAGAAAGAGGTTTGGGGGCTGACTGGTACCTGAGAAAGGCATGAAATGAAAAAGTAGAGAAACAATGTGCCCTAAAGTCTAGGGGAAAGCTGATAGCATTAAACAAACAGTCCCAGAGGACAACAGACTTGCTGGTTGGAGCATAATGTGACAGAGCTGTGGCTGTCAGCCTAAGACAAAAAAGAGCAGCAAAATTCAGGGGCAGAGCTGGTACAGAGCTCACAGATCTTCCAACAGTAGGTTCTATACTGGAAACTGTGCAAAATTATAAGATCCTAATGAAATTCACAGCACTGATGAAGTCTAGGCCCAGGGTACTTATCTGTTCTGGCTAGAAAGCCAGAAAATATGAGTCCTTTCCTCCTGTCTTGGAGCAACTCATGGTAGGTTAGCCCACCTCTCCCGGAGAGACACCTCTTCACATGTGCCCTACCCAAAAACTGAGAAGGCAGGCAGTGTCTGCAGCATTGCTACATTGAGAAAAGTGCCTTGGAAGCCAATATCCAACTTACCAACTTCCTCGATTCCCTGCTAATTTGAAGTCAACCCAGAGCAACTCAGTTACTGCATGTAAAACATATGTTTAAAGCCAAGTGCTGTGAGAAATTCACTCCTCTCAGGCTGCCAGGAGCATGTGAAATAATTTTAACTTCTAAGTGGGCAGTAAGAATAACATTAATTTGTCAGTGTCATGCTGAGTATTTTGTTTAGAAGCTCTGCAGGGCTCGAGTGAAGAGTTCCCATCATCTCCTGCTCTGGAAGGTGGGAAATGCAGCAGAGGCTGAACCTGGGACAGGCCAAGGACTGATGGATGTCATGGCACTGGGAAGCACAGAGTGTGGGACAGCAGCACCAGGCAGTGGTACTCACTCCATCTGTCTTGCTTCACTTATTCAAGGTCATGCGCTTGTGGGAGGTTTCAGGGTCCCAAAATCTCTGTCTGAGCTCCTGGCATCCTCTCAGACTCCTACCATGGAGATGATGACTGATGGCAGGAAATTTTGACCTTTTAACTCCATATCCCTTTTCTAAATTCCTGTGGTCACTACTGCTGTCTCTCATGTAGCAAATTCCTTCTCTCGATCCCTCAAGAAGCCAAACAACATTCTGTAGTAAAGAGCTGAGCGGGGCATAAATCTCCAGCCCCTCCAGTCTCTGGTAACCTTCCCAGTCCCATGGCCTAACTCCAAACTTTTTCCCCTGGCCACGGGGGAGCCTCAGGTCACTGGAGGAGCTCTTTTGCCATGCTTGGAATGGCAGCGAGAATTCCCTGAAGCGTCCCGCAGGGCCCGGGGCCGCGCTTCCCGGAACCGGCGCCCGCTGCCCGGGCCGAGCTGTTCCTAGAAGCGCCGGGGCTGCGTCCCCCGGGAACGGGGCACGGCGGCCAGGGCACAGCCGGCACGGCACAGCCCCTCCAGCTGGCCAGACAGTCCCTTGTCCTTCTGTCAGTGCCACAAGGGTTGTTCTGAGCCGCATTTCCCGGCGCTGCAGTGAGGGCGAGCCCAGCTGTGCGCACTGCTGCAGCGGCAGCTCCCACCTCCCCCCGGCTCTGCCACATCCCAGCTTTGCTGGCAGCAATTTCAGCCCCTGCAATTGAAAACGACTCTGCCAAAGGCAACAGCCACGCCTAGGTATCACACAAAATCCTTTCTAGCGTCAGCACACATTATACCAGGAAACATCAGCGATAATAAATAGCACCAAGATGGAAATCTGCCATACAACAGGGAGGTCTGAACTAAGCTGAGCCTAACTAACACAGGCAATCCGGGCTGGGCATAATCTCCAGTACCAACTGGAGTTGTGCACAATGACTACACACTAGGGCAGCCCTGGGCCCTCATTTTATAGAGCACCTTTTCTACCTCAGGCTTTTCCAGGAGCCACCTTGGCTCCTAACTCTGCTCTACTCATCTGTATACACAGCCAAGCACACACCTAGCTATAAAATTTATTTCTAGATAAATAATGTTTATAGCATGAACCAGACCTAGCTGGGACCAAGTTCTTAGCTAATCCCATGCAATTTTTCGGTTCAAGAAAACTCTGCCAAGCCAACAGAGAAGGAACCTGGCCACAAGTCTGGGTTTCCCCAGCACAGCGTTTAGCTGCAGACAGATTTAGGGTTTACAGAAGGAAACCACCGCTCTGAGCACCTGGCTGACAAATAACAGCCAGAAAATCCCAGAACATGGTGCATGAAAATCAGGAGCTGAAGGAAAGTAAATAAACTAAATGGATTTCCCTGCTGTTGACAGCACATACTTTTCCTTCAATAATCTGCATTGCCATGAAAGGTGATGATATTGTTCCATTTACTGTGTTTTTCCTGGCCTGTCCCCAAGGTCACAATATTGTGTGTTTATTTTGTTTTTCATAAGGTCAAAGAAGTGTATTTGGGTAAAACAGAAGGTTTACTATGGACTTTCACCTTTGGGATTTAAACCAAGTGTGACAACTGCAATGAAAAATATTTACAGCTGTCTACACATATTGGGGGGGCAATTTTGGAAGAAAGAGGGCTTTCAATCCCACATCCTTCTCAACAGCTTCCTTAAATATTATTTATTACACACACAAGAGGAAAAAGAAGAAAATGTCAAGATTTAGGCTGTACAATGATCCCATAATACAGTACTGATCTTTCAAGCCATGAATCACAGACAAGTGAGGCACTGCTCTGTGTGGAAGAACTTCAGCAATAAGCACTGTTGTTATAGAGCAGGCACCTGGGGCCTCTGTGCTCACAACACCAGTTTAAATGGGTGGGCAGAAACTGTAATAAGCAAGTGATGTGCAATACTGCCTTTTCCATGGCATCCAAAGAAACACTGGCTTTGCTTATCAGTTTATTTTCCTTGGAAACCTCAACAGGCTGGAACTTCACATAGTGCACACCTCGAGATGTGGTTTGTAAAATCAGGCCATTGAGCACACACAGTGCCCAAAAGGCACTCTGGCCTCCTCTTCACACCCCCATGGTCTATCTGGTGGCCTTTTCCTCTTGTAATGGCCAAGGAAATAGCCAGAAATCAAGAGGAGTGAGCCTCACACCAGCCCATTACTTGGCCTCACTTTTCCAGAAGGAACAGCTGCAAAGGAAACCATCCCTCACTACACAAGTGGAGAACAAACAGCAAAAATCCACATTCCTTGACACCTTGTGACAAGGTTTGAAAGACAGGTGTCTGCTAGGGCAGGCAGAAGCCTCCCTTGGAAATGAGAATGTAAACCCCCAAAACCTTGAGAGATCAGAACATGCCCAATGGGGAAGGCCAGGAGCTCTTGCTGAAAACCCACCCACACTGACTCTGCACAAACCCATACTGGCTTTGACCCAGCAGCACAATGTCTACAGTGAACCCAGGGAATGACTTCCCTCAGATCCAAGCCTCTTTCTGGCACAGAAAGAAAAGAAGAAAAGACAAAATACACCAACATCACCAGAGGCACCTGTCTTAACCAGTGGCTATTAAGCTGCAGGTCTTGGAGCAGAGGGGTTTCCATGGATTACTGCTGCCATCCACAAAAGATGACTAACTAGAGGATGCCTACTGTCAGGAGGACTTTCTGGTGGCAAGTCTTGACTTACTCATGTTGAATGTGTTGACAACCAGTCCCTTAGTGATGAGTGGCAAACAGTTTCCCTGAGTCTTTGAATGCCTTGGGTGGGAGCTGACAGGTGATGCTCCTCTTCCTCTACCCATACACCAAGTTATACTCACTCCTTCTTAATTTAGCTCCTCTTAAATTCCAAGCAGCTTGCTTGAATAGTCATCTCTAAAACTGAGAGTAAAATACAGCAGGTCCAGGATTGTAACCACAAACAGGTTACAGATTTATCCTAGATATATGAAAAGGTTAACCATGTCTGTAACCTTTCTGTACCAGTATCAGGTAAAGCAGAACCCCCTTTTTGAATGGCAGAATGGCAGCATCAGATGAGCTGGGCAACAGCTTTAAGGAAAATTCTCTGGAGGTGGGAGCTGGGTTTCATCAGCTCTACTATGAGGATCCTACGAAAAACTTAAGTATTAGGTATTAATGTATGGTATTTGTGGGATAGACATGTAATAGACAGTTACATAAAAAAAATATCTTCAATCTATTTAAGTTACAGCTGCTGTAACTCAAATTGCTGTTAAGTTACAGACAATATTGATAATACTCTCACTCAGGCACAGCACATGAGGTGATTTTACTGATGTGAGAGGAGAAAGACGCAGGAAGCACTCAAAAAAATAAATCCACCATCCTTTCTTCTTTCTATTTACAAACCCAGCCATTATTTTTCCTTACTCTTCACTCCAATCATGCTAGTCAAAACAGTGAAATTCTGAATCCCAGATAAACAATCCCTTATGCAATTCCACCATTCAAGCAACGTAAAACTGCACAAATTGAGTACATAACCCAGCCTTTACATATTAGCTTCTCAATACAGTGTGTACCATCACTGTTGCCAATTTGCACACACAGTGTTCTCAAGCTTGATAAATCATTGCTCTTATTTCTTTTTCCACAACTTTGTGCTGCTGCTTTTTCTTGCCTTTGACAGAACATCAGAGCTTCCACCTTTTCTCAGAAAATAAATGAATCAGCTGAACAAGATATTCCTTCTTTACTTCTTCATTCTGGATGCATTCTTTCTGAAGCCATCGAGGCACAGCTATAAATAATATTCAACTCTCAAAATGGTAACTGAAGTTGCTCATCAGTGCTGCAGCAGCAGACACCTGCCTTGTACCCTAGGTCCCATGGGATGGGAGTATAAGAAAACAAGCATCTAGGAGAGAAGAGCTGTTCTCCACAGCCCTCTTTAGTCCTTTTGGGTTCTCAGAGTTTAAGCATGACATCAACTGTAAGTCTGCCCCAACAGCCATAGGCCATTTCTGAGAGAACTCCTTCAGCCAGCACTCAGGTAACTGCTGAATTTTCCCAGCAAACCATGGTGTCCTAGGCTTACCTCACAGGACTTTAATTCTATACACATCACCAGCAGGTCTTTCTGCCCAGACAGCATAAAATGTAGAATCATTCCCCACAGAGCTGGTTTCCAAACAGGGTTTGGATTGCCAGGATTTGACTTTATCGATACTTGGAAATTCTCCACCTTTCACCCCCCAACTACACCTATCACAGATGGGCAGCCATGAGATTTATCACACCAGTTTATCACTCCTCTGTAATGAACTGCAGTTCCTTGCTGGGTTTGCTGGAACCAAGACTTGGGCAAAAAACTTTGAAAGCCTAATCCAAGCAAATTGCATCAATGCTCAGTGATGGCAGTGTGCCAGTGCTAATTACTTCACTGCCAATCAGTTTATCAGGAGCACCTAGCCAGTGTGCTCATCTCTCCAGTCCTCTCCTGTGTCTCCAAGTGCTCCACCTTTCCTTCCTCCCCTGCTGAAACATCTGGGTGGCACACAGAGAAACACCTTCTCACAGGGCAGTCTATAGAGACAACAAGGGCTCTAAGATGCAGGCTGTAATTAAATGCAGTGCAGAACAGAATGAGAAACCACAGCATAAAGGTAAAGATGCTTTAGGTCCAGACTGGAGCATCTTCTCTGATACTTAACATATAAACACGGAGCTAGTGCCTATGTGGAAGGGTAGGAGGCAGCTGGAACAGTGCAGCATGGGAGAGATGCATTCATTCTCCTCCCTTTCCTAGGAAGGCTAGGCAAATTAAATCAGGTCCAAGAACTCTTTCTTCTCCATTAACACTCATCCATCAACACTTTTTTTGCAAGACAGTACCTCCCATCCTCCTTGCTGTGGTCACTTCAGGCAGCCAGGCTCTTCCAGGAAATAGGGGAAGAGCAGAATCCCTCATCTGCCAACCACCAATCAGACAATGGGGCAAGAGATTGCAAGAGGAAACACTGTTCAAAAAAGGAACTCTCTGCTGTTTCTTGGGATCTGGCTTCTGTGTAGAATGACACACAAATAAACTCTTACAACACACACAGTGTGGAATTCAGATTAGGGAAGTACAGAGAGAAGCACAGACAGCTCTGACCCAAGCTTGAAAACCTGCAGATCCTCAACAGGCGTGTGCTAGGAACTAGAAGGAAAAAACAACCTCTCTTAAAAGTTCCTACTTGAGGAGCTGCTGAAAACCTGGTTTAAATTGTTGGGGATTTTTTGACACAGACAATCTCCATGTCTGAATTTGAGGTGGGAGGAGGAAGTAAATGTCCACCAACACAGCAAAGCAAGCCAGATCACACCAGGGACAATCCTGAGCAACTGATCCTGAATGGAAGAAATTTACTCATCTTCTGAAGGGATGACTTTAATTAAAAAAAAATCTCAAAACCAGACAGACTCTAAACTGTAATGCCATTAATGTCTTGTAGGCTTATTTTCAATACTTCTCATTCATATGATATGTGTACATAAAAAGAGGGGCAATGCACTTTTGTGAGCTTAAATCTTGGAAGGGTTAAACAAGAGCTGTTGATAAAGTCTCTAATTCTATAGTCTGGGTAGCAGTATTGTCTTGTACAGTAGAGGGAATGCTTCTTTACAGGCTGATCCCTGCAGC
Organism: Sialia sialis; assembly: GCA_009812075.1. Lineage (NCBI taxonomy): Eukaryota > Metazoa > Chordata > Aves > Passeriformes > Turdidae > Sialia > Sialia sialis. The sequence continues at coordinate 529,599 of VRYO01000638.1, read as the reverse complement.
CAACCTAAAGAACAAGTGATCAGGGATTACAGCTCACAGGACTCTGGCACACTTGATTCAATTTATTGAATAAAGCTTTCCAAAGCTGGTCATAAAATTCCCTTTCATCTCCTCCTGGATCCTATGCAGGGAAATACAGCTATACCTGAGAGTGCCTTTGCAATCCCAGAGGCTGGGATTCAGCTCCTAATCTTTCAGAGGCACAGTGGTCCCAAGGGCACAGGGGGCTAACACACACTGACCTGAGCAGCAGGGAAAGATGAATAAAACAAAAAACAGGGAACAGTTTACTGTAAGTTTGATTCATGAGTGAACACTTTGTACAGTCTGCCCAGGAAAGGCGGGCAACCTGAAACTGATGTAAAAATAGAGCCATTTTTAATAATTTCAGAAACAACCAAACCCCTATAACAAGTCCAACGAACTTCAGGTTGTCACCACAGTGTGTTGCAACATTTTAGAACTTCCCAGAACAAAGCCTCTGTCCCCATGACACAGCCATTTGCACAAAGCAGACACAGCCACTGCTGTCACACAGTGAATCCTGCACACACACAC
>VRYO01000638.1:496398-528041 GCA_009812075.1 Sialia sialis | reverse complement strand
GTCACACAGTGAATCCTGCACACACATACAGCCACAGCCACCAGTGCTACTCAGAAGGCAGGAATGGTACTTGCTCGAGCAGCTGCAGATGGGTGCAGCCACACACAGAGCAAACTGCATGTACAGGTATTTATTGAATTGTACCAGCAAAAGCTTAAGTAAGAGATATTTGCTGTCATGAGCTCAGCAAAGTAAAGAAATAAAATAAATACGCAGTATTGACGTATCCCTCTTCAGGGAGACGGTTTGGAGAACAGGGAGTCTGCTGATTCAATTTTTCCTGGGCTCTTATGACTCTGTGGTAGAGACAGGTGAACTGAAACCTGAGTAGGGTAACTCTAGCCAGAGAATGAGATAGAAATAAACAATATTATTCCTGGAAAGAAGGGATAGTAGCTGTCCCTCTGCCAAGGTGCACTCCAGTCCAGAGCCTATTAGCTGCAGATTCTTTTCTGGACTCCACCTCCCAGTGTCAGGGCAACAGTCCCAGGTCTTGACGTCAAAGCTGCTTTTTGTTTGCTGCATAGACTTTTCCCTTGTGCAGGTTTAGCAGACTGAGGCACAGGAGCAGACAGGCAGAGAGCTCCACTCTGACCATATCTGCAAACTCAACACAAGCCTCCAAGGAAAGCACCCTCCCCACATCACCAATGTCAACCATTCCAGTGGGAAAAAAAAATAAATCAGTATGTCTAATTTGTTTTATGACTGAGCCACCCTTTTGCTAACCTTTCTTTCAATTTGTGCCCTGGGTTTTATCAGCTGTGGTTTTATTTAGACTGTAAGTGCTGCCAATCAAGGACTCAGTGTAAGTACAAGACAAGGCTGTAACACTACTTCCTTAGCTATCACATATACTAGGAGACAATCCTTACAGACATGTGGAATAAACTCCCAGTGTTCCTGAGAATGCTCAGGGATGTCAGAGGGGCAATAAAGAATGAGACTGGGTTCCATCCCAAAATCCTTCCACCATTCCAAACTCAGGCCAGCTAGAGCCAAACTGGTTGTTTTCCAAAGTTAGAAGAGAAGTCTCTCCTCCTTTCTCCTGCAGGGTGACCTGCACACACACACAGACTATTCTTTGTCCTTGTTATCCACCTGACTCCCTGCCCCCAAACACCCAGTGGGAGCATAGGGGAATAGGGAACTGCAGCAGAAATTGCTGTGTCAGCTCAGGCTTTTCCCTGCTTTTCCCTTTAAGATACACCTATAGCACTCACTGTAGAATTACACCACTCCTAATACAAATTTGACACTCTATTAGAACCTATAGCTTTTTATCGAAAAGGTCAATAAACAGGAGAAAAAAAAAAGAAAAAAAAAAAAAGCAGTCACCATTGCACATAGAAATAAATGGGCACAACTGCTACAGATTTCCAAAAGCCTCCTCACATGCTCACAGTTAACATCTGACCATGTCTGTAATGCCTCCTTTTAACAGCAATTTGACATTGGCTGGGACATTGCACAACACAGCTCTTCTATTCCCCTGCCACTGAGCATCACCAGACCATCTCACTCCACCTAAAGCAGAGGCCAAAGCTCCTACTCCTGTTCTCCAAACACAGATGTGCTCAGAGGCTCTCCTTGTTCCCCCTTCTGAAAGCTGGGAAACCTTTGGTATGTCTCAATCTTGTAGGACACTCCAGCTGGTACTTAGTGATTCTTGCAGGAGTATTGTTGCTGGCTTTGTACACCTGTAATTGAGTGAAAAACATGACTAGTATCTCTGGCTCAGGCATGGGGCCAGCATTGCTGGAATACAGCATTCCTGGGCTATTAGTAGCTAACAAGATAAGCAGCATTTGCTCCTGCTAATGAATACAAAACCAAAACAAAACCCAATCAACAAAAAAACAAAAACAAACTTTCTATCTCTCTGATCTCTGCTGTCAGAACAACAGAAAATTCTATGCTCAACCCAGGCCAAAGTGTTTCATCTCTTGTAGAGGGTTGTTTTGGGAGGCAGAATGCAAGCTCCTGGTGTTTCAATAGAGTCTGCTTGTCCATGTTCTCCTTCTGACCTGCACAGAAAGCCAAACTTCCCAAAGAACTAACCCACATCCAGTTCCCTGGGACAAGCTATTCACTTACTGGTGTGAGTAAATCTTCATTCAACAACACACATCCTGGGTAGGAGGAGGGAGTCCTCACACAGTCACACTTCCTCCCCTGCCAAGCTACAAGCGCACAAATAAACACAGGAATCCACTGTTGATTTATTCTCTCTTCAGCTCCTTCCATTGTTTTCAGAGACGTCATCAGACACAAAATGGAAAGGCCTGCTCATTTCCACTTGCCCTCTACCAGCAGGGAGACACAAGCTGGAGGTCAGGAGGGTGATTTTCTTCTACTGACACACAGGATAGCATTGGGGACAGATGTCACAAGTCCAGCAGCAGCTACAGCCTGATCCAGAGCTCTGCAGGGCAGTGCTACACCAAACCAGGCTCTGACTTTCTACCAGCATGTCCTGGAAACCCACACTGCCAGGCAGGTCACAGTGGAGATAAGCAGGACTTCTTAGACCTCATATGGATCCTTTCTCTAATCATAAAAGCTTGACAAAATTGAACCCTGGGGATGACTGGCAACCTGAACTTATTCATGTCTCAAAGAACACTCTAGAAGTAGGCTGTGATGCAGAGAGAGAATATTTCCAGGTACTGAAGAGGCAGCTATTTCAGTAACTCAGCAATCCCCTCCCACTCCACTGAAGTAGGTGAGCAAGTGCACAAGGCTTATTCCAAGTGCTCTCAATGCAGGAGTCAGCTCTCAAGAACACAATAGAGCAAATGCTCATAGTTGAAGTGTCAGGGTGGAACAGCTGCATGGGACTGGTTACTGGCCTTCAGGCTGCTGATCCCTCACAGAGTTGTATTATCCAAGCTCTCCCTGCCACTACAAGGGATGAGAATATGCTCCAAAAAAAAAAAAAGAGATAATACCCTCGAGTATCTCATTACAAGAGAAACTTATAAATCCAGGGGTTTGAAGAAAAACAGCAGCTATGCAGAGAGAATCCCCAGATGCTGGAGACTGAGAGCTGGCACTAGCCTAAACTAAGAGCCAGCAGCAAGGCAAACCCACCATCATTGCTTGGAATAATACCTGGTTTTAGCAATCAGCAGGCTCCTGGGCAGGAGGTGTGCCCCAGCAGCTCTGCCCACTCCCAGCTCCTACCCCTTCTCTCCATTCCACACTCAGATGATGGAAGGACAAACTGCCAGTCACAGCAGGATGGTCACTGGTGCACTGAATTTGTAGATACAAGATGGGGTGTTGCCAAATTAAATAACAGAAAGCAGCCATGTAACTGAAAGTGCTCAGCTACATCCCAGCTGTCTCAGAGAGCCAAACAAAACCCTTTCCACCTCCTGAGCAGTGAGTGGCTCTCCACACCCTGCCTGCTGAGCAGAGCTGCCTTCCCACCCCAGCTCAGAACGGACAATGGCTCAGAGGCAATGGTTGCCTTGACTTCTCTTTCTCTGTCACTTTTCTTTTTTTCTTGTGATGTTGGTGAAAAGACCTAAGGAAACAGAAGCCCTGGGAGGAAGTGAGTCAGGAAACCTGTACCATGTTTCAGGGGAAGTGTGACTCAGAGTGCTAGGAGCAGAGCTCGCCTCTCCCTGGTGCCCTGGAGGAGGTGATAAGATTGTGTAATCCCCAAGATAACTTTCTGCACATCCTAATTCTGCTGATCCTCCCAGGGGAGGGGTGCTTCTGCCGAGTACTGTACATTAACTGATTTCTTAGAATAAACTGCGACAGCTCCCTGTGAGCTCATCATGTGGGAGGGGGTGCTGGGCTCCCTGCCTGTGCTCTTGAAAGAACCAGGAGCAACAGAAACACCAAATTTATTTTAAGAGCACAGCAAGGACCTGGCAAACCTTGTTTGGTCTGTTTGTTCTTCTTCAACACATGGTGTGAGCACAAGAGTACTTGACAGCCACAGAGGAACCAGTCATAAAGTGGAGGGAAGGATAAGAAAGACAGAATTTAAGAAGAGGACAAATGTGGTGGAGACAAGAAGGGAGGAGGCAGACTGTGCTGCTCGTGAATGGGGAGGGGATGGGACAGCCAGGAGCACAAGATACTGGAGGAAAGCAGCCAAGAGTGCAGGCCAAGCAAAGGAAAAGAGAAAGGCAGGAAGGATGAAGATAAGATCACAGGGAGAGTCCCTTAGGAGTGATGAGGAAAGTGCAGCAATAACAAAATGCCCCTAGGATGGAGAGAGCAAAGAAACCTCACACTGAGGGAAAGAGGCCTCTGTCCCTTCTGAGTTCTCAGTATACACCAGAAGCAGAGCTCATGTTTCTTGGTCTCTGCTCATCTCTAAGTGCCATTCCTGAAAAACAGCTGAAGCCTTGAAGCCAGGGGATGCAACAAGATACAAAGCATTGCCCTTTTCCAGCCATACAGGATTCTCTTTCCTCCTGGCACAAGCAGTGCCAGCAGTCCCAAGCTGTGCCACTACCTGTGCCACCAAGTGCAAAGGGTCTAGGACAGCAGTAGGCTTCTGGAAATTTCTGCTCTACAAGTAAAGCTCCCAGGCACCTTTGGGAGCTTGGTGACAGCTGAACTCTCAAAGTCCAACCCTCTGCTTTCTGGAGACCCAATGAAATAGTTTGGCAAACAAGCTGCTGAATATGAATGAAGAGAGAAGGAAGCAGGAGACAGCAGTGAGCAAACCATCCATTTCAGAGACTTTTACCCCCAGGTGAAGGGCAGCAAAGCTGCTGGCTGAGACTCAGAAAACCTAGAGCTTATTTCCCTTTTTGTCTGGACCTGAGACAAACCAGACAGCTACCCTGAGACAAACCACTTGTGTACCCTGGGCTTCCAGGCCCCTTTTCCCGCTTTATTTGCCTCACTGGTATCAAATACAAGCTTCCTGTAACATTAGACGGATCCCAGATTGTAAACTGCTGAATGGGTCTGTAATGGAAATGATAACGAGCACTTTAGGTTTCAAGCCTCTTTCTAGGACAATTTTCACAGCTCATATGACCAAATATCCCAGGGCTAACAAGCTTGGGAAGAACTGTGGATAGTATCTGTGTGCAGGGGAGCAACTGACCCTGCAACTTCTGGTTACAAAAGAAGAACATTTTTGTCATAAAATGGAAATCAAAGAAAATTCTTTCTTCACCCTTAAAAAATCCAGGCTGCTGGAAAACAAATTTGTTGAAAATTTGTGAGTGTTATCATGGGCTCATTCCTTATTTCACTGTGATCAGCCTGTTACTCAGAAATAGGATAACTGTATTTAATTTTGTGGGTGGTATCTGCAAGGCCACAGTGCAAGGACCAAATCCATCAGTATCATGACTGCTAAATGTGTGTTAGTTATTCTGCATCCTGCAAACACTCACCTACCTTGTGAGCACAGCATAGGGATGGAACTGTGTCCAGACAAGCAGATACACACAGATTTCTGTTAAAATGATGTTCTGGGGGCCTGACTCAGCTGCTGACACCTCCTCACCACACAGGATGCCTGCAGTCTTTTGCAGCAGCTCTGGTTTTCCCTTTGAATCTGTGCTAGAAGGAAAGTATCAGGTGGAAGTTGTTTTTCTAGTTAGTGTTTTTCAAGATGCTGCCTGGCCTAGATCAATTCCAAGAACTGAGGCAGTCAAACAAAGAAACCCTTACAAGCTGATCAGCAGCATAAGCATTGCTGCTCTAGCAACTTCCCACGCTGTAAGAAGAAAGAGCACAAACAAAAATGAGACCACACACAAGAGAAGGGCTGAGCTCTGCACTCAGGGAACTGCCAGTGACAGCACCTCCAGCCCCTCTTCCTACCCACAACTTCAGCACTGTGTCCCTGCTTCCCTGGAATACACACTCCAGGAGAAAGCTGCTGCTGCACAAAGCACAGCATTTATGTGAGCAGGCTGCTGATGGGCTTGGTCACTCAGATCACACCCCACAGTCTCTTCCCTGCCTCATAGGACTGTGGGGTGCTGGCTCTGAAGCCTGAAATTCAACTGAATAGCAATGAAATCCCTTTAGGGAATAGGATGGGGCAAAGCAAAGTCCTGTGGGGTCCAAGTACTTCAGCCCTTCTTCCTTCACTCTCCATGACAGAAAAAATAAATAAATAAACAAATAAATCATTCACTTCCATGAACTCTGCACAGGCACAAAAATCCTCTCAAGAAGTTGTCTCATTACATGCAGCTACCAGTCCCAGCTACCAGAAATGGTGGTTTGGACACCCCAGGTTACCCCAACACCTTCTCTCCTCTGGGTGTCCTGTGCCAGCTGCCCATGCTGGCACTCATGACAAATTTGTTTTCTTTCCCAGGTTACTGCAAAGAGGAGCTGAAATCAGGGACCAGCTCTCATCAGAACTCCACTGAGAGAGTAAAGCACCAGCAATGACCTGTGTCAGTTGAGAAGCCAATTTTAAGCACAGGGAAAGAAATTGATTTTTTTTTATCCCTTGAATAAAGAAAGCAAAAAACATTGAAAGAGAAAAACCTTTGGACTACTTCTATTAATTGCATCCATGGAAATGACACTAGACATGCCTATATCTGCCTGTTCTGGTCACTTTAAGTTGTTTCCTGATCTCATCAGACTCAGCTAAATTTGGCACTGGAGCCATGGCTGTGACATTCACAGCTGGGGAATAACAAGCTTTGAATCAGTCTAAGTAAAGAAGCAAATGAACCAGTGCATTTCCAGTGGTCTGGTAAATAGATTGTGCTTCTGGAGAGCTCTGCCTGGGGACCCCACAGGCACTAATAAACTCTCAGGATGCCCAGCTGAGCCACAGTATCAGTGTATCCTATACTGCTCAGGGAAACTGAGGCACTGGAGAGCCCATCACACAACAAGAAACAGAACCCAAATAACAGGATCATAAACTGTCAACTCCTCCTCCCTATCTGTAACCCTCATAGAAGCAATTTCATTTTACTGACTGGAATTTACCCAATGGCACAGTTGTTACATGGCTCTAAAAGCAAAAAAATCAAACATTCTGTGCATCAGTGCACAGCACCAAGGTGGAATTGCCCTCTCAAGGTTTTTCTTAACTAGGGCAGTTCTGGGGAAGTCTGTGGCTGAGTTCTCTGCTTTGCAAAAGGCATTTCCCTACTGAGCACAGAGGAGGACACTGGTACCCTGGCTGAATAATTGCTCTCCTTCAACTCTGATGGGCAAAAAAAGAAAATAAAATGAAAGAGGTGCCAGCATAAAGCTACATCAGGGATGCATTTGCTGATGGTGTGACACTGCATTTCAGAGTGGGTTCCAGACACGTGGCCCCTTTCTGAAAGGACACATTTTGTAGCCTGTCTTGGTGCAGAGAGGGTTAACCCTGGCTAGTGAACAAGCAGGATCAAGATCAGCTCATCTTTTCCACTGAAGCAGAGAGCTACAGAAAATGCTGGTTTTTTGATGCTTGTTGTGTCAGTGACTTCCAGGAACAGTGAGCTAAACTCAGCTGCTCTTCCCAGCACCAGCTGAGGGGGCGGCAGGGGATGGAACGTAGCCTGTTCTTGGAAGGCAGGAAAAAATAAGGCTCTGGCAGAGCTCTCCTCCCTCCTCTCCCCAGAAGATTCTTTTCAGCATCTATTAATGCTTCACAGTACAGCTGGGCTGGTTTTCCTTTTATCATCAAGCAAACATAAGAGCAATGCAAGAAGGCAATTTTCAAGCAGAGAGAGGTTAAGTTAATCAAATAAATAATCAATAAGCTCATCTCCATGAGCTCTCACATGCCCTATGATCTTGCTCAGTTTAGTGCATAACCTATCGTGCTCCTTAACATTTTCCTGTTAGATAAACACAGAAAGTTATAGAGACATCCAGCTCATAGAAACTATTTTTGGTTGTTTTATCTTCAAGCATTATGAATTCCAAGGGATGATTGGATATTTGGACTTCTCCCAGCCTAGCTGATGTAAAGGGAGCAGATAGTAACCTCATTGCTATTCTTCTGAGGAAACAAACATCTTTTAGATATGACAACTATCTGGCTTGTAGGTACAGCACTCTGAATGAGACTCAGGGAAATGGAGCAGTCACCAGCTGTGGGGAATGTGTGAATAGCCTTGAAGCACAGAAAAAAGAAAAACAGGAACCAGAGTGAGTTTGTTTCAGGGTTCCCCACAAGCTGCCCTAGAAAGACAAGGCAGCAGCACAGAGTTATGAAGAGAGGGAGAAATCTTGTTGCAAAGTTTGCAGTTTGGCACAGCTGGGTGAGAACTCACATAGTTTTTATAAAATTCAATCTGATCTTGCTGGTAAGCACAAGAAATCCTGTGCCAGCTGTGTTGGGAGATGTGACACTGTGTGCCTGTGTGTGTCTCAGCTGGGGACTCAGCAGTCCTGTGCCCTGAGGCAGCCCCCAGGGGTGGCAATGCATGTCCCTGGCAGTGGCACTGCCACCCCAGGACACTGCCTGGCCCTGTGCCACTGGGGCTGCCCTGGAGCTGCTCAGCTCACAGATAAGGCTCTGTCTCCAGTGCAATCAGTCTCTCACCTACGGCAAGCACTCCATGCTCTGGTTTTGTGTCTGTTGGGTGTTTCAGCTGCTGGACAGAAGGAAAGCTCCCATCTGCTTGGATGCTGGAGGTACCTGCCATGCCAAGGCCACACTCCCTGGGCTGGGAGACAAGCAGCCTTCATTGCTATCTTACATGGATTTTAAGGATACTAAAAACCCACCTACCTACAGAAAGCAATGTAGAGTGAGCAGCAAATCAAGAGACCAGGTTGCAGGCTGCTGAACATTTTCCTCTCTGATTTTCAGGTTCTCAAGCATCAGTTAGAGATTGAAGCACCCTGCTGTCCCTCCAGGACTTCTGAACTCCACAGCATGACACACCATTTATCTCTGCTCCCTTCAATTAGGAGCAGGAAGCAGAGAATTGGGCACTGGGCTCATTTTTAGCTGTGCCAAACTGATGACCCAGCTCCTTGCCTATAAATCAATGTAGATGTGCTCATTTATGCCCTGTGAGAAACTGGTTCATTAGCTAGAATTAAACAGAGGCCCAAACCACACCATTTAAACTTGAGCAGTGCTCTTGAACACTCTGTTCTGCCCTGTATCTGGGATTTGCTTGGTATCTTCCTGTATTTAGCATACAGTAACATAATTGAAGCAATAAAATTAGACCCGCAAATAGACTGGTTTCTCAGTACTTAATCAAGGACTTTTTCCTAGAACTGCAGAGGGCTGAAATTAAAAGAAAGGAATGTGTGGTAATCAGCCCCGTGGAGGCAGGAGGAAACCACCATGAGTTTAAACTCCAAACACGCACTCTGGCCAGCTGAATGTACCCTTGTTTAAATTAAATGTGGCTTTACAGTGACCCAGGCCAGGGTCACACTGCATGAACCACTTGAGAACGCACAGCTCACATACAGGGAGTTAGTGAACAGATAAAAATCATGGTCTGTGAGTCACTGAACAGCAAGAATGTTCTTGGAGCTCCCATCTATAACAGATGAAGCAAACAGCAGCTCCAACTTACCTCTGCAATAACAGGTACCTCTGCAGCAATGCTAATCTGTCAGTCCTGTCAGTTTGTCAACAGCAACAGGTAAAGAAAGAAGTGACTGAAAAGACAAACCCAGTGTGCAAACTGCAAAATGCATATACGAGGCAGCAGTCACACTGCAGCTGGAAAAATGGCAGGAGCCTGCAGCACAGCACCTGCTCAGATTCACTAGTAACAGGTCTTAAAAGATAAACTGAAAAACCTCATTTTCTGGCCTTCCCTTCTGAACAACGTAATTTTTACTGGGGGAGTGCTAAATAGGAGAATTACATTTAAAAAGAATTATTTTCTGTTACCAGTTTTGATGTGATTACTATGAAAAATATCCTCTTCACATTCTAACCTAACAACTGCTAACAGAATTAGACAAATAAAATATTCTGTAAACAGCAACATAGTCAGACATTTAAGAAGTGCTGAAATGCCTCAGAAACTGCAAAGTTTGTGGCTGACATCTGAAGCTTGGTTCTTATGGATTTCTGCAATATCAGCACCCCAAGGCTCCCAGTGCCACTTAGACATGCAAAGACTGACGCAGAGCTAACACCTGAGGGTGTATTTTAACATGTATTTCCAAGCTGTATTTCCTAGCTTTGGCAATACCCTTGAAGAGGTTACTTGTACCTCCCCATCTCCTCTGCTCACAGCCTGCAACTGTTCTGCAAAAAGATGGAACAGCCTGTCATGCTCACAGTATGCCCCAAAAACATCCTCCAAGCAGCTTGTGCCAAAGTTTTAGGACTGAAGCTACTTCCCAGATGCAGAAGCTATTGATTCCTGGAAAAAGTTTTCTGCATAACATGGGATCTCTGCTAGATCAGACAGATTTGGAGAGATTAAGAGTTTCCCTGAACTGGTTTCATTTACTGTATTCCCATCCCCAGAAGATAAGGACAAGCAGGGCCCCCAAGCTCACTTTCCTCCCTCAGCCTGCACAGAAAAAGCAGCACTGGGCTCTAAGACTGCATCTAAAAATCAGTGACTGAAAGCTTCAGATACTGAGAATTGATTACATAAAGCTGCAGCAGTAAAAGCATTCCTTGTGTGGGAAAGACCTTTTCCAACGCAGGTCTACAAAACATTACTGCATAATTAAGCTGCCATAAATACTAATAACTCCATTTGTAATTCAATTTCTAGTTCCTACCATTCATCCAATAATTAATATTGCTTTTACATCAGCATTAGAGATACCAGTCTGATAATAGGAACAAAAGATTAGGCTGAGAAGCTCATTTGTAATGAATGGAGATGAATAATACCAGGTGCAAAGTGCAAGAGTACAGAAACTGAATGCCCCTGTCTGAGCTAACTGAACACACAAAGGCCTCTCTATCTGATATTCACAGGTACTGGCATTTCCTAGAAAACTGAGAAGAAATCATTTACCCTTAAATTATGAAACACTCACTGGAGATGTCAGTACCTCTGAAAAATACACATTAAATAACAATTCAGGGAAAAGCACTCCAGTGTTTTAAGAAAAACCAAATTACCTTCCTAGCAAGGCAGCTCTAAGAACAAAGTGGAACTACCACCACTGCCAATGTGGTGAACCCACCCAAGCACAGGCACAGGAGAAGCTGCAAGACAAAGCTGATGGGGAGCTGGGGGACTGTGCGTATATTGGTATATTAAAAATACAATCAATATATTTTATCATCCAACTGAAAGCAGAATGAGCATGTGAACAATGTAATGCCTCACCCTCAGCCTTGCCTTCTTGGCAAGGGAGACAAGCAGGCAAAGGCTGCTCCTTTGATGAGGTTTCCCTCTCCTGCTGCACCCTTTTGCAGCTCAACGGCCTTGGCCTTGGCTTGGAAGCAGCACCCAGGCATGTCTGTCTTGTATCTCTGAGCCTCCCTGGGCAGCATTTCACCCTTTTATGCTCCAGTTTGTTATGCACAAGCAGTCTGGGCTGCCAGATCTCATCCAGGCCTCCAGCCCCCTGGGAATGCCCCAGTGGAGACACAGCCAGCACACACAACCTTCCTGGAGTTCATCTTGGAAATCCTGCCCTGGAGCAGGTAAAACGTGGGAAAACTCCCTCAGTTCACTGCCTGCTCCACAGAGCATCCAAGTCCTGCCAGTCCATAGCACCCCCAAAAGCTCACCTGCAGGCAGACCCTTCCTTCAAAGGGAGGCTCCAGTCTGTACAGACTCCATGCCCCCTTCCTTGCCCATCAGAGGAGGAATTACTGTTTTCAGCATCACCACTCAGAACATTTCCACAGGAAATGCTTTACTCACTGGTGGACAGAAGATCTGGGAATGAAGAGCATGGGACCACACCCACCGCCAAAAATCCACATTGCTTTGTGGAATGGTGGCCTGGAACCTCAGCCAGCCCACCTCTCTCTCAAGGCAGCAGCACTTTGGGGCTTTTCTTGATCCAGAGCCTTTTAAAATTTTATTTATTTGATTCCATGACTCCAAACAACCTGTTCCTACAGAAGCTGACTTGTCGTTCTGTCCTGTGAGAGTCATGAGAAGCTGTAAATCCAGCAACTACACAAAGAGATCATCTCTCTCAGGGCTTCTCTCTAAGCCCACAGAGAAAGGAGACAAGGAAGAAACCCTTCACTCTGAACTCACCACATGATTGTTCTGCTTGACTAATCCAGTTTTCCTTTTGGCACATTGAAACCCCAGCATCCTGGATTTCCCCACTATTAAGAACTGCCACCACCTATCCTCTCAACACCTCTTCTGGGGCTCTTGCCTGCACGTTATCTGAACATATACTTTCTAAAATGTTATTACTAGTTATTATTTTATAATACTTTTCTTTTCCTGGTGACTAATAATTGAGAAATTAATTCATTGTCCTCCTGTGAGTCTAGTGTATTATTCTGCTGTCATCCAAACACAGATCAGAAATACTTACTAAATGCTTCTACTTATTTTCATCATCATTAACAATTGCAGCATTTCCATTTCAAAGAGACTTTATACAATTCCTTTTTCTGTTTCAAGCAGAATGTTTAAATTCTTTAGTGCCCTTGACGATAGCAGCCAAGCGTAATTCTACATCTTCCTTTTCATTTCTAATTTTCTGCACTTCATTTCTAATTTATATTAACTGTACTCAGCTCACCCTCCCCTTCCACATTGCTTTCACTTTTTTGTTCCTAATGCTGTCTTCACCACTGAACAATGACCAGCTTTTATGAAGATAACTCTTTCCTGAGGGCAGATCACACTTTTTTTGCACTGTTTTTAAAGAATACCTAATTCTAATATTGTTTTCTTACACAACACTTGCCAAGTTTAACTCAGGAAGCTTTTTAATTTTGCATAAGTTATATGTTATGGTATTAGCTGAGAGAGTCTTCTTTTCATTCAGGTTTATCTTTAACAAGGTCACAGTCAAGCAGTCACTACCAGCTTCCAATTCAGCTCTGAAATCCTTTGCTCCCAGATGTGCTGGGTCTGTTAAAACACTATTTAATAGTTTCTTGGAAGTCCACATAGCCCATCATTCCTTCCACTCTGAGAAGCTGCACCTGCTCATTTGTGTAACCAAGCACCACATGTTTATCTTCTCAGGATGCACATTCCTGGACTCCTGAGTCCATCTGTCACTGAGTCAATGTGGCACAAGGGACTAACACATCCCTTCACCCCCAGCAGCAGGTGAGGACACTGCTGCTCTCCTCGGCATGCAGAGCACCCTCCCACTGCTGCTGGACTTAGACCTTAGAGTGTGCTCCAAAACAGGGTACGAAGGAAGGGAATTAAAATTTTATGGCTGGAAAATTGCAGAGAGGCACAAAGTAAGAGCTTGAATTCTGCAGAGTGCTGATCCTGACACAGGCTGGCAGCTGGGGATTGAGACCCCACTGCCTCAGGGGGACTGAGGCAAGGACAAAAGGAAAAACATGGAAAAAGATCACCAGTGAAAGGAGCAGAAATACCTTCTTAGTTCTCTTTTAGCACAAAACCCTTCTAGGTGGAGGCAAGAGGAAAAAAAACAGAATGGAAAAGGGCAACTTGAACAACATTTCCTGAAGAGCCTTTAACTCTTAGAACCATGGGTATCTCATGCCACTCAACAAGAAATTATTGCTCTCAGTCTCTCATGAAGTGTTTGGTCAAACTGTTCCCTCCTGGCACCTTCACTGAATCTTGCTATGCAAAGACAAAGACAAGTCTCCTCAGGATGGCCAAAACCAAGTGCACAAGACACCTCCAGCAGGCTGCTGTCAGGCCCCTCAAGGATTAGAAAAGCACATAGTGGGAGGAGGCATATGATACTAAAGGCACAACTTCGTAGAAGTATGAAACAGCCCCTGTGCAGCTCAGCCCTGGACTCCAGGACTGATGACAGCTGTCACCAATACCTGTGGTGGCTGTTCCTGCTGTCTGTGCACTAGAGCAGCACAAATCTAGGAACCCCTGGCACAGTTACAACCACAGGCAGAATTCCTCTTTGCTACCACTTAAGCCAGGAGGAGTTCTGAGAAACTGCTGCCACATGTTCCCTCCGTGACTCAGTGCTTAACCAGCAGCTATTACTTGGTGCTGGCTTCATTCTCAGAGTGACTGCAGTGTAGGGTCCCACAATCAATGCCTTGCAGAAGAAAGACCAGAGCTGGGTAACTATGGCAATACTCATGTCTGTGAAGACATATAAATGTTCCTCTGGCTACAAATGAACAGGAACAGTGGTACTCAGGAAGTCCTTTGGGTCTCACTTAGCCCCTCTTATCTGAGAAAAGTCTGTCCCAAAGCCTTCAAAAGCAACTCCCCTCACCTCTGAGGCTCTGTTGACAGCCTGGCTTTAGCAAGCAGCCGCCACTGAGGTCAGTGAAGCTGTCTGACTCCTCACCTGTGCCATGTCCTGACCTGCAGTGCTGTCACTGTAAGGGGTGAAGAGCCACTTCCACAGGAACCCAGGAGGCACCTTCCCTTCCCTTCCCCTCCCCTCAGTGGCCATGCCTGGTGGGGGAGCTCACAGAGGTCTCCAGCAATGACTCACTGTTCACAGCGATCAGGGAATCCTGTGCTAATGCCCAGAGTAAAAAAGGTGTCTTTGTGGGTAAGTTTTTCCAGATCAGCACCCTGACCCTCCATCTAGGAGAAAGGCACTGAAATTCCATGCTCTGTAAGGCTCCCTCCATTTACAGGGACCTTGGAGGAGGAGTGAGAATGCTTGGCAAAAAGGGAAACATCTTTGAGGAAACCAAGCAGCTTCCATCTCACTTCCTTGTTCTCTTCTGACAACCCTTATGTTTCAGACACACAAGAAAGACTAGATTTGTTTCCTTTCACTACACATGGAACTGAGAGACAAAAGAGTAACAGCCTGTGCTAGTACAGTTATCTTGGGAAGTCAAAGCTTTCACCTATGCTTAGGTTAATGGGGGAAGGAGCACTAGGAAAGGGAATATATTCACTTTTCAGAGAACTCTACAATTGACTGCACCACTGAAAATTAACATTAAGCACAATTCTTCACTTCTTTCTCTGCTCACACAGAAACAAACAGTACTAATGAGAATAAATATTTGGTATGAATCAACACAAAGTCAATACAGCACCATTTTGCTGCAAACTGCTGCAATCTCATCCTCACTCTGGGCTGAACAGCAGTGATCATGCCCCAGTGTCTCTCCCTACCACTGTGTCAGACAGAAGTCAAACACACGAAAAATTAATCAGTACCTGCTTTGAGACACCTTTACTCTGCCAGAGAAATGTGTAAGAGCTCTTCTGCAAACCAGACCTGTGCCCAAACTGCTCCAAGCACCCTCTATAAAAGACTAACTCCTGATTTACACCCAGCACCTGAGTAACACCTGCAGCACCAGCAGGCACTTCAGAGCCCTTACCAACCAGGAAAAGGCCACTGGCCACAGGTGTCCCCACTCACCACATCAGTCACTGAATACTTCACACAGAGGTCTGCCCTCCCCAACATGGGCCAAGCTCAGTGCAGAACACTGGCAGAACTCAAAACCAAATTAACCAAAACCCAAATAATCTGCTCATTGTTTCTATTATCACTTAAAAGAGAATGAAAAAAAGCCATCAAACTCTTTGATGCTTTACAACTATGACACTGTGTGCTACATCATAAATGCAGCTCTTGGATCTCTCTCATTCAGGTGAAGTCACTGAAAAGCCCAGGAGCATGATGTGAGCTGTCAGCTTCAAGTGAGATGCCTGGCAGCAGAGCCAGGGGTGTGGAGAGAACACCCACATGAGCTGGTATGATCAGAGCAAGGGATCCTCCAAACCATTTGTCAGAGATGTTATCAGAGATGGGAAGGCATCAGGCAGGGCCTGAGTCACCTCCCATCAACCCCTGGCAGCAATTTTGGGATTGGAGGTGGAAAATTACAGGTGTGCTGCACACCAAGGCTGTGTAACAGGTCACTCTGAGCAGTTGTGCTGCAGTTGCTTCATCAGGTGAACTGTAAATGTGTAAAGCCCACAAAAAATGGTAAAACAAGAAGCACTACACCTTCATAGTAACAGGCTAGAAGCACCTCACACAAACAGCCCTGTGATTTTCCATGACATTTGCAGTTGCACTTAACTTGTACCAGATGATGGCCTGTCTCTGTGTGATATCCTTTACTCTGAGGCAGTGAACTGAAAGGCAAATGCCTGCAGGGACGGCCCAGCACTGCTTCTCCTCTTCAGCAGCAGCACAGAGGAGTCAGAACAAAAGGCACAACACTGAGGCTAGAGTAGTTCCTGATTTGTACAGCTCTTATCAGTGTATTACATCATGTCAGTTCATTTCCTCGAGGGGATTTCCTCTCCAGGGTCTGGCACCGCTGCCTTGAACACAGATTGCAGCATCATACAAACATCCCTTCCTTCTTGTCCTTCCTGATTGTTCAGCTACATTTAAATTCCACCTCTGCACAATGCTGACTGCTGCCTGGACTTCCTTGCAGTCAGATGCACAAAAGAAGTTTCAGTATCCATAATCTTAGACAGACAAGGGGACATTAAAATCTCCCTCCTCAGGAGCAGGGCCATCCTTCCCAGCTGGGCACTGAGCCCTGTATCACCAAGATTGTAGAAGCCCAGGTGTAGCCAGGAGAAGGAAAGATGGGGGTAATCCCCACTGCTTGCTGCCTTCTTCCTCATTTCATTAATCAATCTTCTAATGCCATCTGCTCCTTCCTTTGATCTGCTGCATCCTCACACTGGGACTGCAAGCAGTGACTGAACTGAGCATGGGAGACCCTCTACATCCAAAATGACCAAGATTCACTCTTCATATATTTCTACAATGAAATGGTACAAAATCCAATGACATGGCACTGGTTCTAAGCGACACATTTCAAGAAACCGGCTCTTATCACTTGAATCTGAACCAAGCCACAGGGTAGTGCCAAGTTCCCTCCTGCCACACTCCCCATCTGCCATATGGAAGGGTGTTTATAAATCCCCAGGGCTGGCTTGTCTTTCACAGAAAGTGGCAAGGTCCAGTCCATTGGGTGTTGGAATTCTGCACTGCACAAGTAGCACCAGGCTCCTCATGCCCTATGGATAATGGCAGAGCTCATTTTCACCTCTCCTTCAGAGCAGGAAGAAACCATCTCAGCACAAGTGCCCAACTGCACTGGCACAAAGAACAGGCCCAGCTGCCAAGCTGAGTGTGGAGACAGGAACAGCTGTGAGAGCACAGGACAGGAGATGGGGTCTCCTTTGCACCAAAGCTGCACTAATGTCCTAACTGAGACACAAATGGGGGATATAACTCCTAGGACAGAGGCCTTTCATTATGCAGTGCAGAGACTTCATCCCTTTAATGAAAACATCTTGACAATCATGAGCGGGAGCATTCAGATTACAAGGCAACACTAGCTGTGTTTTTCAATCTATCTTGTGCAACATTCTCCAAACTCTGTTTGTTTTGACTGAAGAAACTGTTCTCAGTCTCTTCAGTGGGATTTATGAACACACCTTTGGGCATTCCTGTACTCCACCCTGCATTACTTACTGTCCAACTGAGGCTGACACAACCAGAACTGGGCAGGTTCAAGGAAAACCTCATTGCAATGACCCTCACCCCTGGCACCATTGGAAATAATGAAACCCAGCTTGAGGGAGGAGCTGAGCTCGTCATTCTGATACGATAAGCAGGACCTGTGGTAAAATGATCCCTTAACTGGGAAAAACACCTTGAAATTCCTTTTGACCCAGTTATGGGTACAAACCAGCAACCACCATTCACCTTCCTTCTCCTACTGGAGAAATCTGCCTGGGCTGCTCCACGGCTGCCCTTCCATCCAGATGAAGGTGGGGTCTGACAAACACTGTTGGCTTTCACAAGCTCCCAGGTCTGTAGGGCAGCCCTGTGGTTGTGTAAACGAGGCTAAACAGGATTTTGTGGCTCTGTCCTACAGGCAGCAGAGAGATGTGGCAGTGACACAACATAGAGAGACATGGAAAACATTTTCCAAACATCTTCCATTATTCCGAGAGCACTGCAATGTCCACAGCTGAGGGATTCTCAGTATCATTTAGAGAAATACACAAACTCTTGAGGATCCACCATTCTAAGCTCAAACACCTGCAAACCCCTGAAAGTTTCAAAACTGAGTGTGTACTCAGGGCAAAACTCCAAGTTTACAACTGCTAATTTTTCAGGATTCTTTCAGTCCTCTCTCATATCCACTACAGTTGATTACACCCACTGGTCTGGTTTGGAGTAAACAGTAGCAAAAAGGAAAGGCAAATGAGATTTAAACCCTTTGTTTCTGTTCCTGTTGTTTGCCAGAACTAATATAATAAAAGTAACTCCTCAGTGGGCAAAAGAGCCTTACATTAACTAAGATAATTACAAAGAAAAGGCATGAAACCAGTACAACATAAGCACCTTTCTTGGTTTCATTTAAGATGTGAGGAAAAAAAGAGAAAGAATGGAGCAGCGGAGAAAGAAAGAAAACATGGAAAGAAATACAGAAATAACCCCTATACAGATAATTCTCTATGTCAAACTGACAGAAAGTACAAAAGAATTTGGGGGAAATCTCAGAAGGAGATAGATTAATCTTATTTATGATTTCTGGAGGGTTTCAACTTCTTAGTGAGGAGCATTTGTTGTATTCCCCTCTTCTCTGTGCCAAGAGAGAAGACTCTATGTAGGCTGCTTTTCCAAATGCCGCTGTGTTGCTAAGGCAAACATCCTACGACAGCTTAGAACAAAGATATTCTTGTCATAGCTGAACAGGCATTGTTTGGACAACTGAGGAGAAAACTTCTGTCTCTATAGAATAATAAGTTTCTAACTCTATTTTTCAATTACTGCAGAAAAAGTAAAATGAAAGAAAATCCCTTCTCCCTGCAGAATACGGATGTAGGACTCACAGAATCCGACCACTACATACAGTCAAAACTGGATGTCTGCAGAGCTCACCTACTCTGAAATTCTCCTCTCCTGCAGCTGATGTGCACCTTGGCTATTGATTCCTGATTACAGCTGCTTCACCTGTTTCTGCAAGTCACCCTCCTGTCTGGACTGCTGGGTCAGGTTGTCTAAGGTATCTGCATGCATGAAATGAAATAAGATTGTCAGAGACTGTCAGAGACTGCAGGTTCCTCAGGCTTCTTTACAAAGCTCCTTTGGTTTCCATTTCTCCCTTTGAGACACTGCTCCAGAATCTCACTCCAATGGTTGAAAATCTAATTTCCAGGCTAAGTTTATTAATAGCAAATTTGTACCACTTTGTCCTTGTGCCAGCATTGATCTTTATTACAAAGGACTTTTCTTTCCCTCTAGTATTTGCTTGGCAATGAAGTTTACAGAGAGACATCCCATTCTTTCCCAGGCTTTGTTTTGTGGGCCAAACAAATTCCTCTCTTTTGGTTTTCCCTCATCTGCCAAGCTTTGTGTCCCTCGTTCCTCTTCCAGCCCTGCTCTGTACCTGCCCATTTTTCAGACCAAACCCCATGCAGAATTCTTGGCACACTCCAGCAGCTCTGTTTAAACTCCCTGTTTGCAGCAGGGCTGTCTCCCTGAAACCATTCAACAGCCATGTGAGCCCTGACTGTTCTCCACCATAGATTCTTTCTAAATCTGGAGCTTCTCTGGCTCAGGCAGTGGTGACAGAAGGACATTCTCCATTAGACCCTAAAATCTCAGACCTGTCCTACTCAGTTCACAGCCCTCACCTGGACTCTGCAAGCTCTAAAATGCAGCTGAATACTTAGATCCACTGAACCCTCTCTGCTGCCATGAACAATGGGAACATCCTTCTCCTAACAAGGCTCAGTTTTCCTCAGGCTTCCTTGTTAATGAAACATCTGCTCCCTACTCATGAGCAAACTCCCTGCTGCCTGCATTTCACTGGGTTTCCCTGCAGTTTTTAATACTGTGTGTAGTTGTGCTTTCTCCCACATCCCAGCCTTTGCCTTCTTGCCTTTCCAAGATCCACTTTCATTACAAACCCAGGCTGGGAACAGTGGCATATGAAACACCACTTAAGAACAAGCACAGGCATTCTCACACATGCTTCAAGAATCCATTTGGACGTAGCTAGACCCAGATCTCAGTCTAAGAAATAAATTCTTCCACAGCCCAGATCTGCTCCTCCACTGTGGATGCTACTTCCAAACTGAACATATTTGTTTATTATAAACAAGCTGTTTCTGCAGTGTCAGTTCATTTCCTTTTAACTACACAGTGTAATAGCTGCATGAATTTAAGACTGGTACGCCCTGCACCTGTGCTGGGATCCACACAGGAATTTGGCTCCCCAAACCATGGGTTCCCAGCAGTGTCTGCAGTGACAAAGGCAGCAAGGTAAGCACAGGAACACCTTCCTCCAGAAGAGCAGCCAAGACCCACCCACCAGATATCCCATTTCAATGTAAAGCAGGACAGGAAAGGAAACTCTGGCTCCATTAATTAATTCATTCATTGTGGCCTCCCAGTCATGCAAGCCATCTTCCCTGCTCAGGACATCCTGGGGGTTTTGGGAACTTATTTGTGCTGAACGTTTGGGCAGCACTTTGGAGAAGAGAAACAGGCAGGGTGACCTTTGGCATTTCCTGCAGGTGGAGGAGGCTCCATGAAGTCCAGCAGGGAGAGCAGGGTGTCCTGTCCCCTGCGAGGGGAGGGAGAGACAGCAGCTGAGCAGCACGTTCCTGCCTCAAAAAGGGGCAGTACCTGAATTCCCTGACACCTGACATGATGTGCCACAAGCACTGCAGAGCCAGGGAAGGGCAGCTGGTGCAGTGAGGGGATTTTCAGGACTTTGTGGAGTCTTGGGTTTAAGGGAGAACATCCAAGACTTCTCTAGTGACAGCGCTCAGGAGTGCAATGAAGAGGTCTTTGCTTGGACAGGACAGCAGAAAAACGCAGAAAAACAACTTCTAGGGAAGAACTTCTTCTAAGAAAAGACCTTTTCTTTGTTTTTGAAAGAACATTGATAAAAGTTGCTGCCAAAGCTCATTGGAACAGCCTCGCTTCTGGCAGCTCAGAAGCTCCATTCCATAGCTTCCAAATTTTATCTTAAGAGGTTTTTATCCCACATGCATCATTATTACCTTGTCCTGACATGACAAAAACAGCAAAGTATTTTATTACTTTTCAGATCATTAAGATGAACTGCTCTTTACTCCATAATAAAATGTTACCCAGTGGTCTAGATCAAGCCATTGCTGGGTGTTGTAACGGCAGTGCCAGATTCTCATTACATTACAAACAAGGCAGTTCTTGTTCTAGGGAATGAGATATTTCAATCATATTAAGCAGCTGCTGTTCTTATTGATTTAAAAAAAAAAGTAACTAACTACGACTGTTTTAATATAATACACATACTGTGACCTGCTACTAGGCTTTACTCAGCAAATCAACGGGAAGCATAAGCAGTACAACTTATAACGGATATAACTGAAAACAGGAATTCATAAATCCCAGAGCAAAACATTTCTAAAACTCAAAATCTGGGACACAGTGTCCTCAAATGAATTTTTAAACATTATTTCATTCAGATTACAGGCAAAAGAAAAAAAAGCCAAACAATCTTTACAGCGTCATAACTTCCCAGGAAACAGCAATTCTGAGTGAGACTGATGTGCCTTAATTCCAAGAAGCCTGAGCAGGATTTTCTGCTGGGAACAAAGTCCAAGAAGGCTCTGGATGGAGGGAATTCTGCAGCGATCCACAGCACAAATAGGGAGGTTACAGCAGGGCAGGCATAGCTGGCCCCAGGCTGAGCAGAGCCTTGCTGGGGCAGTGAGGCACTGCCAGACTGGAGAAGGAAGGAGAACAGGGGTACCCTGCACCCCTCTGCCCAGGGACTGCAGAGAGCAGCAGGTCACACCTGGACAGGGAGAGGGGTCGTGCTCTGTGTGGGACAGAGATCCCATCCAGATGGGAATGCTCACAGCCCAACTGGCAAGTGCCCACAACTTCCAGAGGGGCTCAGCAAAAGGCCCAGCATCAGAGAGGATAGGGCCTCCCCTCCTGCCTTGCCAGACTCTGCAGAGGAAGGTGCCAGCAAGCACCAACCCCTGCAAAGATGAGCTTTCAGTTGGTTTGTGATCAGGAATCCAACAGGCCACAGGACATTCATCTGGGCACCTCCATCTTTTAATTTTTGTGTTCATGACTACCCTGACTGTAGCCCTGACCCTCCTTAGCAAGAAAACCATATAATTACTAAATTAAATAATTAATACCTGACTAATGTTATTAAATTACCCAGCTTTCACAAGTTACTAATAGATCACCTCTCAAGATTTTCCCTCTCATAGTACTTATGGGGTTTTTCTTCTCCACATAGGCAACAGTGGAAGGAAAAGCCAAAAGAGATGAATAAATAACTACCTCCATAGTGTTGGCTTTATTGCTGGTCAATAGGACACACAACCAAGCTCTGAAGTGGAACAGACAATGTATTTGCTGCAGTTTATTGCACAACTCAGGACCTGCATCACGTGCGTGTGTGCGCTGCTGAGGTGGAAAAAGCTGAACTGCTGAACAAAGAGCTCCTGTCAGCTGACACAAACAAGACAAAAAACCCACTGATCTGGAAGTACAAAATCTACTTTCAGCCTGAGTGCCTGCTGCCATCCATGGAAATGAAGAAGTCTTGCTTGAATGAAGTATGAGCTCAATCTGCTCTTCTCAAGCAGGGAGAGCCCATGCCAGCACCAGGACTCCACCCAGCAAACCTCACCTGCCAAATCACTGAAGGACAATGCAAGACGCAACTGCATTTCAGAGGGGGATTTTTCTGTCACAAGGTTACTCCAAATTATCCAGCATCAAGAAGTTGATCTATGCAAGCCAATGACATTGGCTGGGGGAGAGTTACACAACAAGATACTGGCGGGGGAGTAGGGAAGGGAAAACTTAGAAATGGAGCAACCTGTGAGGAGTTTCTAAGCACTGTGGCAATACAAACACCACAAAGCAAAGGCTCAGAGGATTCCAGAGAGGCAGCAAGCTCCAAGTCAAAAGGTGTGGTGAGAAGGTCCCTGCTGGTAAGTGGCACAGCAATCAATAGAGGAGAGGAAAAAAGATTAACAGCTTAACAGCCTCCAGTCCCTGGAAAGACTTAAATCAATGACTGGATGCTGGTTTCACAGAATACAAATACCACACAGCACCAGGTGTGCCAACTGGAATGACTGGATGACTCCACTGAGGTCAACACAGTTGTAACAGCTTGCTCTGGGTTTACATCTGGAACATCAAAGTACTACGCAAATCTATGTAATTAATCATCAGCCAAATGCCAGGCCAGGAATTTTATAATAACTCAAGCCTTTTCCAACAACCCAAGCAACTGTGTTCACATTCCAGACAGTCTCACATGAGTACTCCAGTAAGAACAGAGAGGAAGGCAGAAGCCACTCTCCCAGCAGCCTGACCACTCTCCCAGCAGCCTGCTGGGCACTGCAGCTCCTGCAGAGCTCAGGCTGCCAAGGCAAGGACTCCATGGCCACAGGCACTGTGCTACCAAGCTGATGGACACATCCCACAGCACGCTGCTGTGTATGCACAAAACATGGGAGACAAGCTGACCACCAAGAAAGGAAGAAGCAGGAGGTGGGGAGCTAAAACTACAGGCAGCAGCTGACTAAGTGGGAATCAAAAATCTCCAACTGCTGAGGACATGCCTCGAGAAGCAGAGTTCTGCCTCCCCTATAGTCATACCCAGCCAGGCAAAGTCTACAAAAACTGTGTTTATAGAAACTCAGACCAGTGGCATCTTTGTGACACACGGAGAGTGCTCTGTTCTTGATCAATAGGAGTGCTGTGCTCTGTCCACTGTTGCTTGCCATCACCTGTGGTCCATCAGTAATCCATCCACACTGCAGAAATGCAGGCATTGAGTAGAAATGCTCATTTTGCCTCCTGTATACAACTTGCACCTCAGTCCCACACTTCTGATTTCAGAGTGGCAAAGCAGGAATGTGGCAGCACAGCCCTTCCCTCCTAAATCCTCAGCTTCATTTTAACACACCCTTTCCCAAGAATCTTTTCTTCCCTAGATGAGTGTCATTAATGATTTCTTCACCTCTCTCTTCCTCCAAAAACCTGCTGTTCATGTGCCTCCAGGGCCTGCAGCATTTAGCAATGGCTGTTCCACTAACACACTCTGAAAATTACCTTCCTGCCACATCCCAACACCATGGCTCTCAAAATCAAACATTTCTCTGGTAACACTCTCCATCAAGGAATACCAATCACTGCTTTCTGCTCTCAAGGCACCATCATCCTTCCAAGGAACAGCTGAGAGGGACACCATTTAAAACTCCAGTAAAGGGAGGAACAAATACAGCTACAGCTAGGTTTGCCAGAACTGCCACTAAGAGCATTTGAGCTCTTGCTGTGACTCTGCCATGGCTCTTTTGCTGTGCCTCAGTTTCTCACCACATCTGTTGCCACTGGATATTTGGACAGCAAACTCTTCTTTGCCATGTTGCAAATTTCAGCCCAGCACCTGAGAATCCTTGCCTTGGACAGGATGATCTCAGAACATCCCAGCTGCCACAAAACAAAGGATGAAGTGTCAAACTACTTATGTACACCACTGAAGCAAGCTGAACCCAGAGCAAACATTGAGTAGGGCCAAGGCCCCCTCCTCCCCAAGCAGCAGTTTGCTCACATGCAGTGGTTCTAAGGCCTTCCACCCTGGAATAACCTTGCTCATGGTTATCTCTGTAATGCTGACAGGGCAGATGCCACTGAAATCACACTGATGCCCACTTCTGCCCAAAATGCTGAAATGAGCACACGAAACACTGAAAGGTGACCATTCAGGTGTGCTGGTGAAGGAAGCAGATGAAGCAGATCTCTAGAGCTGGAAGCTGCTACTTCAACACAGCTACAGTTCTGACATCAACCACACTAAAGAGATAAAACAGTGAGATCACAATATGTGGCAGCACTTCTGTGCACCTGGCTGGAGCACAGTGACTGTCGTGCACTGCCAGAGCAGCAGTGGCTGCTGTGCACAGGATGCACCTTCCCAGCTGGCTGCAGCAGCCCCTATCATGCTCTCATGGTGCTCAGAGAGGCACTCGCTGCAGAGAAGCAACTGCTGGTGCTCTGCTCACTCCCACATCCTCTGGGCTTGCACTAGAAAGCAAAGCCAATCTGGTTTATCACACTGCAGCAGGTTGCTGAGTCCTGTCACCAAGGAGATGAGATTAATTTCATAAAAGTGCCCCTGTGCTCACCAGAGAGTGGATGGACCACACTGAGATTTGCCAGCAGTTTCCAAGGAAAAGACATAGGGAAGGACTGTGACATGAGCCTCCACAGAATATCTGAAACTTCTGACACTGAATTTAAAGTGTCTCAAAATATCTGTGGGAGAGGAAATAGCCTAGAAACTGGATTAAGCCCTCTCTTGGTATCTCATTATCTTCTTCAGTGTGAGAAAGAAGCCTTATTATTTATTCCTCAGGACTGTATTTTATTAAAACGTAAATAAAGTTTTTGATAGCTCCCCCCCCCGCCCCCCCAAAAAAAAAAAAGTTAATGCAAGTTTTGGCTTAGTGTTCACTTGACTGCTCTGACAGGGTGCACACTAGCAGTTCTATTATCCCACTCAGCAGAGGCACAAGTATCACCTCTAACAAGTCATTTTTGTTCCAAAAATGAAGACTGTGAGGAAATATGGGAACAGACTACCACATGGAAGGTGCTCTAAGGAGAGAGACAGCTGTTCTCCACCTCAGGACACCTCAGAAATGCTCAGCTTTGGTCACAGCAGAGCTGCCACGATGACAGAGAACCTTCTAGCAGATAGAACCACAAAGCACCAGAACAGACTGCATGCTAAAGTCTTACCAGCAAATGGGAGCCTCTGGGTCAGGCTGGGCAAACATTTGTCAGTAATGATGTAAGGCAAGTTGATGCTTACTTGGATGGGAAAATTGGGCTAGATGACTGTCAAGTTCTCTTCCAAGACATTTTGATCTATGGCCCTACATTGAGAAACGGAGTGCTGGCCAGTAATCCGCACACACACACGGTCATGTGGGACCCCAGAGATGCCCTGTGTCACCCTAATGTAGTCTCTCTGTGTCTGTCAGTCTCTCCCATGGAAAGCAGTCTCAGCTCTACAAGAGCACAGCCTCAGCAGAGAACACTGAGGATAAATGCTTGTATCTTTAAGACAAAGTCCCTTTCACCCTATATCTCAGGTGAGACAGAAAGCATGGTCAGTGCTTGCACTTCAGAGTGCTCACATGGACATTACACCAGAACAAGAATGGGATCTATCTCTGACCTCCAGCCCTAGGGGGCTTTGGGGTTCTATTCCCAGCAGGAGGTACAACCTCACTCCTGTGTTACAGCTGAGTCCCCTTCCAGCCTCCTGACCAAAACCCATTGTGGAAGTTCCATTTCTCCAGCACAAGAAGTGAGTTAAAGCCCCATCTGCAGCTGCACCTCCACTCCAGCCCTTTGCTAACCCGTTTTCCCCTCCCTGGGCCTGCACCTTGCCCAAAGCAGAAGGCAGGAGTGTCTCCAGCAGAGACACAGCTAAACTGGGACCGCAGCTCCACCTGCAGGGCTCTGCCAAAGCGGCTCCTTCTCGGGGAAGGGCAGAGTCACCCCAGCAGGTACTGCACACCCATAACCCCCAAAGCACAGATGTGAGCACAAACACAACCCACTCCTCAGGGTCCTGAAAGCAAACAATGCCCCTCTGACAGCATCACACCTGAGGCATCAAATCACCCTTTTGATACAGTTCCCAAGATCCACGAAATTCTATGTATGCCACATACTGGGTTATGCAGAATGCTGAGTGAAGCCTCAGCCTTTGTGGCTCCAGGGAGCAGCTCTGCCTCTGCAGAGCTCACATGCCTGGAGCTCTGCCACTGTCAGCTCCACCTCCTGCCCCCAGGCAACACAGACAGGGCCCAGAGCTCCAGCCAGGCTCCTTAAACCCCCAAAGAGCTTTGCCATGCTTCTGTACCAAGAGGAGCCCAGGCCAAAGTGTGTAAAGCACTGAGGAACACACTGTACTGCAGCAGCACATTCCCTCGGATGCGAGTCCGGCAGGAACACCAGCCTCCTGGGAGGAACAGCAATTTCTCCTTTTATGAAAAGTTCAGCAGCATCATGTGATTTTTCCAAGATATATCACCACTATGCAATGCAAACACACAGAAATGCAAGTGTTTTAGTGATAAATATAGTAACTTAACACTTGTCCTACTGGATTAGACCAACAGTCTGTCTCGCAGGGGATTTGTCCTGCTCAGGGTTCGGACAAGTTATTCATTGATGCTTCCAAGAAAAAGCATACTGCCTTCTGCAGTCCAGCCACTGGCACTCAGAGGGCCACCTAACCCCAGCCTGCTGCAGGGAACCACCACCCCCTCAAGAATGCAGCATGATGCTGCTTAACATTCCCATCCCCATGGACTATTGAGCTTTTAAGGCCTCCTGCAGAAGCAGGCTGTGTATAATGCTCTGTTTCATACAGTGGTAACATCCAGAAGAAATCTGAGAACTCATTTGTTTGAATTTAATTTTTAAACAGAGTTGAAAAAATATCCCTCAGTTACTATTAACAAAAATCCACCACACAAAATACCATCCCTTTGACTGCACTTTGTACTCATGGCTCTAGGAGGCCAGACATCAGCTGCACTGAAATGGTATTTCCAAAGCTGTGCTCAAATGCACTTTAACTGACCTGGTTTTGTTCTCTCCTTCCCTAGATTTTCTCTACTGTGTTTCAGCAGGGCAGGTATTGCAGGCCTGAGAAAACTTACAAACTCAAGTAGCATGTACAGGACATGGTAAACCACAGCGGTGGATAAAGGTAGTGTGAGATGTACAATGGGTGAATGGCAAGTGTGTGAACACAGCTGAGTAGGGAAAGGTTCCAGATAGAACACAAGTGTTGGTTCATGAGAGAGCTCCGGGGTCTGTGGGAAAGCAGGGCTAATGCTCAGGGAGTTAAGGGAATGGAGGAAAGACTCATTTGAGGAGTGAAAGCATGGGAGAGGCAGAGGAGAAAGGGAGCAGATGTGTCAGTGCTCATCTAGCACCCCCTGAACCTGCTGCAGCCTTCCAACAGACTCATTTTGCTGCTGCATGTCCTGTCTGATGCCTCTGGCTGTGCAGCCCCAGATCAGCCTGCACAGAGCCCGAGAGCTCCTCCCTGCACACACACACATCAGTGTCTGGACACTCCCACCTCTCCTAAGTGCTCACCTCCACCGGTCCAGCAACTGCTTCCATCTGGACTGGCAGAGCAGACCCTTTTCTTGGCTCGCTTTCCTTCCTTCCCTGGCTAGCTGTGGTCCAGAAGGGAACCTGCACCACTGGAACAGCAGCAGCAGCAAGCAGCAGCTTGAATTTAATCCTGCCATTATTTACACTTGACATGACTGTTGACTGTCCACTTCAGGGACTTCTCTCAATGCTGTTTCAGGTTGCCCCAGTCTGAGTCATCCCTCCCAAAGAGACAGACCTCAGCTATTCCCATGCCTGTCAAGAGACTGGGTCCTACTCCAAACCCTGCTTGTCAAATTTTCTGCAGGTCATTTCACCTCCTGCTTTTCAACTTCTCCATCTGCAAAACTGGAGCAGTGACTCTGGCCTTTTCTGTAAAGTGTTGCAATTAAATGCCTCGTGGAATTTAGGCATTTCTATTACTATCAGAGCAATGTGTGGGTGCCAGATGTTCATTCAGGCCTGTCAGCATCTCTGAAGAGTTGCAGTGAAATTCTTTTAAGGACCCTGATCTGAAGCGCTCTCTTTATCATAATGCTTTGACTGTTTCTGGCAGCATCAACCAAGTGTCAAGGGCTGTAAATTCAGGTGCTGTAACGTGCACTGATCCTTCAGGGACAATCACACAGCAGGAGTGGGAAACAAAGGGTGATTTCCTATTAAAGCATCGGGATCCTGGAACCCAACTGCATTTGAAATGTGCACAGCAGTTATGTCCTGTTATACCTGCAAATCCATGTGCCAGCATAAACCAGGGTTTGGGCTTATCCCATCTGGTCACTTTCTATATAAATGTATCTCAAGGCCAACTTAAAAAAAATATAAAATTAAATTATTTTTAGGCCAAATGTGTGATTTGGCATGTTAAAAAGTTGTATTTTTAATCTGGAGCCGTGAACTCTTCTTTCTTGTGTCCTGAGATGATTGAGTCACTTTAGCAGAGCAGACTAAAATGTTTCATGCAGTTCCCTGAAGAAGGTTAAACACTTGCACATGCTCAGCTGAACTCTACCTCTGGATGAGGTCTGAGTCAGGAAATGAGGGGTCTGTCACTGCATGGAGAGACCAGCATCTGGGGAATGGAGATTACTTTCAGAAGGCAGAAGGAGTTTTCAACAAGCTGTTCAGCTGGGCTCAAGAGCAAAACGCATCCTGGCAAAGAGAGTTATGTCTGATACAGTTGTCAGCTGCTTTGTTTCTGGATATGCAGAAACCTAGGCCTGTAGGAAAAAGAAAGACCAGAGCTTTCAGTCTCACTAGGGACAATGTGCCTCTACCTCCTATAAAAGCAGAATTTTCCAATGGCAATACCCTACCAGAGCCAGTCACCCCATCAGAAATACTTACCTGTGTCAGAATTTCTGACTCAAACACTTGCCAGGCTGTCTCAGGATATCAGAAGGTTGAGATAGTACCAGGGAGCCCCCATTTTGTCAAAGACTGGCTTCAGCTGTGATGCTGCTCTGGGTTTACTCAATACATAAAGGTGCAGGGACATATTCTACAAAGAACACAAAACCTCCAAAAATGCAAAGGCAAACTAAGACGTACTTGCCACAAAAGTCCTTGTGAATGGCACGGAGGGTGAGCAGCAAGTCTGGGTGTACCTGCAGCCAGTGCTCCACCATATTTGGATGCCTGGGATCCACTTCCAGAAACAGGCTCCTGAAAATACACATTTGGGAGTAGAACTGGGGAGATGCACATTTGGGTTGCTAAACTGATAAAAATTAAGATATTTCTTTCTGTATGACTCTGGCCAGCGCAGGAAATCAAAAGGTCAGTAAACAGAATGCAGTCCAACAATCCTAAACAGATCATAGCTGTCCATGTAAGATGCAGATTCCAGCTGCCTCCTTCAGGGGAGAAAGTGTTGTTCCTAGGGGGAATTCTCATGGCACTCTGTGTGAGCAGTTAAAGCCTTGTATGGAGATGTAATGTGCCCTTCTGAAGCCCACCCAGAGATACCACCAGCAGTGTGTTTCTGAAACCCCTGAAGATTTAAGGGCAGAAGGCAGTTTTTATGCTGCAGGAACACTGAGCACTGGCCTGGCAGACTGAAGTCCCTCTGTGTATAATCAGCAAGAGACATGAAGTACAAGTCAGAGCACAACATTCTTCCACAGTAAATGTCTTCATAAATCAGTTATGAAAACAACACCAGCATTCAGGCTACACAGAACTGATCAAATAACCTCAGTTAGGGCACCAGGACCAGGCCTGGATACTGCAGGGCTATTTCCATCTCTGCCAGGCTTTATGACACTGGCTTATTCCCCACGGTCCCTCCCATGACAAAGCAGAACCACCCCAGCTCACAAGCACAGGGAGTGATGGAGCTGGCGATGGCCTGGGACACAGCAAGAGACATGTTTAGCAGGCAAGGGACACAGGCCAAACCTCATCAAATGCTCTCCTGAGAACTCTTAAAACATCCCACACTGAATACTGCTTACAAATCCACCCAGATAACTACAAGCTGGATGTGGATCTCATTTCTGACCTTAAAAAACTTCCACTCCTCAATGGGGGCTCCACCTTATTAAACAAGCAGAAAGAAGGAAAAAAAAAAATCTTAACAAGCAGCCCCACAGGACCAGCCTAATGCTGGGAAATTTTGAGGAGCATCTTCTCCTCTTATGGTCATACAAAGCACGAGAAATTAATTCTGCACTGTGCCTCTCAATATTCCCATTCTTCTCCCCAAAACAGTAGAATTTCAACGACCTCTCTTAGGGTGGCCAAATGTTGGGAAAATTCAACAGTTCATGTGAATGCCCTGGCACGTGAACAGTACACTCAGACTTCTGGGTATCAGCACGTTGATCTTCAAAATGGATCCCACATGACACAGAATATGAACAATCAGTCTTAGAAGATTAATCATGGAGAAATTTAACATTTAAGAAACTACCCCTGACTAATCTTTCTCCTGGGATATTCAGCATTGTATACTGCTACAACAAGAAAGCTTCCCCTAATGAAAGGGTGGGAGGGAAGTTGAGATCTACATCCACCCTCAGAGTTCTCTATTGCTCCTGCTTCTGTCAGTTACTCACCTTAGAAAGCTCCCCTGCTTTCTCCACTCTCTTTCATGCTCTTTTTGTTGCTGCTTTGACCTTCAAAGACTCTCACTTCACTAATGATCAGGAAACACCACTAACAGCCAAGGAAAGGGCTCATACCACTTTATTAACCAACTTCAAGCTAATTTTGCTTACACAGGACATTTTAAAAACTGCTATTATTACAGTAGTTTCACGAATATAAGCCGCACCTTTTTCATTGAAGAATCCAGCCTACCCCAGTGGTGCGGCTTATATTCAGGTGCGGCTTATCTATGGACAAATCCCAGCGAAACGCCAACCCGGAAGTGAGAGCCAGCCAAGCGGAGAGCTGCCACAGAGCAGCGGCCGGGCAGGTGGGGG
>VRYO01000638.1:439173-495539 GCA_009812075.1 Sialia sialis | reverse complement strand
CAGCTACCCGGAAGTGCGGCTTATATTCAGGTGTGGTTTATAATCGTGAAACTACTGTAATTGGGGCAATGAGGGGATGATTTGGCAATGATTTTCCCTGTTTTGTTTTTATACAGGGAAATACAGAATTTACAGAAGTGGATGTGTAAAAGACATTAAATTCAAAAGAGGGTAGTGCTTACCCAGAAGCCTTCAGAAGGGAAGGAGCCAACGCCAGAATTGTTTTGATGACTCTCATGCCATCATGTCCCCCATCCAGGGCATCAAGATCCTCATAGCTATAGCATGGGAAGAAAAAGACATTTGACAGCAATTCCTGTGGCCCTTGAGAATGCACCACCCCAGCAAGGAAGGTGACACACTTGACACACCTGAACTGCAGTGCTCCTAGAGCAGATGACAGCACTCATCCTTTTTTATGGAAAATATAGGGAGGGAGAAGGCAGCTGCCACTGGGATGAGAAGCCCCACATCTAGCACAAGCAGAAAACATCCTCTGAAGTATTCCTGAAAATTAGGATGCAATTGTAGCTGGGATCTCAGAGATCCAACACATAGGTCTGTTTTCTCAACTGGCCAGAGAGCAAGCACGTTGTGCAGCAAGGGCTTGACTGATCCATGCCAAACACCAGCTCAGGCTGTGGCTAACCCAGCAGAGCCAGCTGGGACACAAAGCTCAGCTGTCACAACCTGCTCTGGGGCACATCTCATACAGAGGTGGGGGCAGGACTTCCTCCTCACATTCATGACCATCAGTTTTGGATTGGGAACTTGCTAATTTCAAACTCTGTGCTTGCTCCATTTTAATAACTCTTTAAAGTACTTCCATGCTGCTTCATGCTTGTAAGCAGTATCAAAGCAAGCCTGTATTATTATACCCCAAATAAACACACCTATATTTTGCATGAGTATATTACATTTGCATGTTTTGGGTGCAACTGTGTGTAATATAAGGAAGCAGACAGAAAACCTTGCTTCAAGGAACAGGAGAGGAAAAATCTCTTTGTCTGATTACCAGAGGATTTCTGCATCCAAAGAAGCCATGTCTTCATGGAAAATATATGGGGGGTTACTGACTATGACATCTATGGGGCCCCAGAGCAGCAGCTGTTTGGCAGAGCCTAGAAAAGAAAAGGAATCACAAGCAGCTCTCAATCACAGCATCTTTCCTATAAGCTTAGTGTCAAGACCCACCCCAGGAAACTGTCTCCAGGTGCATGTAAATGTGTTTGGCTCTGGTTTGTGATAATAAAATTTTATCCCATTTCTTTCTGCAATAGTGTGCCTACTGTCCCAGGAGTGCAAAAGTGATACAAAAGAAAGCACAGGCAAAGTATAGTTTTTTCATATCAAGAAAACTCTCTGCTTAACAAAACATGTTAAAAAGCACAGAAGCTCGTGCCCACCTGGATATAAAGCAATAACCAGAACTCAGAGAGCTCACAAAGGCCAAAGTGGGTACTCAGATAGAACATCCCTCCTTTCACAGATCTGCAGCAGGACCTCCAATGAGCTGCAGAGCCAGGGCCCCTCAGCAAAAACAACAGGCTGCTCTTCTGCTGAGCAGGAGCAGCTCTCTACACTCCTGCTGCTGTCTGACACAGGCCAGCCCCAAATCAGACCTCATGGAACCACCAGAGTGTGGCACTGTCCCCAGGCAGCCTCTTGGCCTTCAGCTCCAAGAGGCAGCACAGTATCAAAACTGAGCATCAGAAAGGTGTGCTAATGAACCACAGTGCTGCAGCTCCAGGCTCCACAGCTGCTAACAGCCATGCACTATCAACCTAACTGGATAGGCCCCACCAAATGCTAGTTTTAACTGGCTTCAGCTGGCTCTGGGGAAGAAAAGCATCCTTTCCTGGTTCAAATAACCTAATTTCAGGTGAATAAGGTGGGGCATTTAATCTAAGCTATACATATGGGCTCCCTCTGACATCAATGGAGAGACAGGCATGTACATGTTTATCTAAGGCCTCCATGCCATCATGGAATGAATTACACTATGTATTTGCCTCTCCCCAGCAACAGTAAAGAGCACCTGGACTCCCAGCTCAGACACAACCTTGGGACACTCAAACCCAGGAACAATTCACTTTCTGATATAAACAGAGACTTCTGTCAGCTGATCATCTGCCCCAGAAATCTCTGCAGGGAAAAGCTTCACTGGCTCACTTCTTACTGATTTTTTCTCTATTAACCTCAACACTCTTCTGCTGCCTGCATCCCAGAGTGATCCCTCATGTCTCCCTCACCCAAAGACAAAAAGAGAAAAAGAAAAAGGGGATTATAACAGTGAAAAGAGTTACAGTGTGAAACATCTTGGTGGATGATATGAATCCTTTCTTGGAGCTGCAGCCTGTAAAATTCCAAATGCAACAACAGAAAGAAGAAAGATTAGGAGGTGTATTTGTTTTCATGAACAGTACATTCTACAAACAGATCATTAAATATTGCACCTCTTATCTGATACACATATATTCACAACTGCCAAGAGCTTCCCAGCATATTCTCTCCTGCCACCACAGTGGCCTCTCACCCAAGTTTTACTCCCTTTGCTCAGGGCCTGTGCTCCTGCCCCATCAGGACACACAGGCATCAGGAAAGGGAGGGATCCTGCACCGTGTGCCCTGTGCCCAGGAGGATCTGGCACTGGGATTGATCTAGTAAGACTAGTCTAAACATCTAGAGAACACAGCTGGGATAAGGGAGCTCTGGAAAGCAGGCAGTATCTAAGCTGGGTTCAGTCAAGAAGTAACACAGCTTATCCTGCTGGCTTCTCTCCCAAGAGCTACAGGGCACCATGCCAGGGACAAGATCACAGAGATGCAATGAAAATATCCATGGAGAAATATGAAGCTCTCTGACATGGTATTTATACTCCCTCATCCACTCCCGAGCCAACAAGCAATGTTAATAAGCAAGACAATTTTCCCCAGAGGCCAGAATTATAGTTTATCAAGGAGACAAAGATCTGGCCAGCTTTTATTATATCTATGAAAAATTGCAACAGAATTTGGTTTGACACTGACACATTAGGAGGAAACCTCTGCTCCCCATTCCCTGTAACTGGGCTAGGAGGCAAAGGGTAACAGTGAGGTGACCAATTTGGGAAGGGCTTGTTCCTACTCAGCTCTTCAGACTCACACACAAGCTGGGACTTGCAAGAAGTGAAAAAATGCAGCCCAATACAGCCAGCACCAGAACAGTCCCCCCAGTGGTGGCAGGAGCTTGGGAAAAGAGGGGTATGTGGGCCTGTGGACAGAAATCCCAGTTAATGAGTACCTCTTGAGACTCACAGTTGTACTGTGACTCCATGAGAAACAGGAGCAGGAATTCTTTCTGAGGTGGCTCTAATTAATGCCCAGAACCCAGCAGCTACTGAAGACATAAATGCAATCTGGAGCTCATCTGACAAAGCCTACAGAGACTCAGAGCTAGGATTCCAGCTGTGGCTTCCCTGTGGTAGTGACAGTCCAGAACAACCTCACAGAAGTACCAGCTGAGGAAGTGGAACCACTAAGAAGGACAAGGGCAACTTGACAGACATCTCTGATTTCAGCACAAGGTGTTTGAGCCAGCAGCTCTGAACATCCATCCTGGCACAGCACAGGTGCCTGAACTGCATGGGATTCAGCAGCATCATTCCCACCAAACCAAGACTGCAGGGAGGATGCTGAGGGACACCATGCAGCACATCAGAGGAAAAGTGCTACTCCAGAGGAACAAGGACAGAAACAAGCCCAACAATAATGACTGAAGGAGCCAGAGAGAGAAGGGCCCAGGATACACTTGTCCTTAACCTCCTAAGTGACATAAACATTCCTACTTCAGTCCTGAGCTTCCTGAGTTGACAGAGAGGTAAGAGTAGTTACCAAAAATCACTTTGAAAACCCTTGGCAAACAGCATGTGAGTACTTCTGCTTTATTTAGGCTGATGTCTTTGCAAAGCACATTCACAAGCCAAAGAAATACACCCTGGTAAACATAAGCTGCTTTTTTCTGAACTGTTACACACTTAAGGAACTCGACAACTAAGCATTTTCTGGTTTCTAGTGGTGATACACATGTACAAGTATTGAGGACTCTTGGTCTTTCTCAAGCAACAATTTACAAACAAATGAGTAGTATGTGTTCTTGTACCTATGTGCATTCTCCCTGGTGAGATCCACGGCAGCCTCCTCTTTATCCATGGCTATGACTCTGCTCTGGAACAGAAAACAACAACAAACCCCACCAAGCAGGTGTTATAACATCAAGATTCCTGAGCAGACAAGCTCTGCCAAACATGCAAGATCAAAACTGACAAGAGACTGCTCACTCTTGGCTCCTGAAAGGAATAGCTCCTGAGGAATGCATGCAGGGCATAGCTGGGATCACAAGGGATGTGTGCAAGGCACCAAGGTGACTGAAGGTGCTCTGCAGCCCAGCCAGCAGTCCAGCAGAACAGACAACAGAACCACAGTGACTCACCTCACCTGATCCCTCCCTGCTCCCAGCAAGGTGAGACTCAACACTGCCTAGTCTGGGCTAAACACAGACTGCAGGAAGGTCACGCTGTTAGATTTATTCTCCCTAGCACAGACAGCATCTCTCCTGACACTAACATAACCACGTGCACACAGATTCTGGCATTTTCCATCTGTTATGCAGACACCTTTTACCCAGTTGCTCCACTGCAGTCCTTACACTGCACTCTCTGCCGTATTGACTGCATGTACTTGACACTGTGTGTCAAGTATTTGAGAGCTCTCTAGCATAAAGGTAAGAGACAGGGCTCCACAAAGAGGTTTGTTTGACCTTCAGTTCCACCTTGGAACAACCACAGGCAAAAGCCTAACTTGGTTTTGCCTTGCTCAATGTTTTTTTAAGCACAGATGTTGGTGAGGATTGACACAGAAGACACATCCTTGCAGTAACTATTTGCATTTGGAGATGATGGTGTGATTTGCCATCACTTCTAAGGGGATTAATTTCATGGTCCCAGGCCAGCACCCACACACATGAAGCTCACCCTTAAGGTGAAGGACACAGCTGAGACCATAAACGAAAAGTTGCTGCTGTTTTCTCAGTACCTTAGTGCCAAATTCTGCCTCAAACACTAAGCAGATTATACACAGTATAATTCCACTTAGCTGTCAGTGTGGCTACCACTAATTCTAATCAGTCAAGGCTCCTTATTTCCCTGGGCACAGCAGTTTGGGCTGGGAAAGGATTGTTATGAGTTACAGACTGACACAGCTCTTTAAGCTAACAAGCAAGGAAAAAAGCATAAAGCTCTTCTAGCTCAGGAAATCAGAGCAATTATACTCTGAAGTCATGAAGCTCAAATATTAACCTTCTCAGGACACTGGGAGGAGCAACATCCCTTCCATTAGAGGCATCAACCTCTAATTCTTACACAGCAGGGCTTATACTTCTACAAGAGGAGGGGCTGGCCACAGCAATTCTCATTCCTGAGAAGGAACTGGCTGGTCTGCAGCTGTGAGGAGAGTGGATTACTTTTCCCTTGACTACATCCAATGAGATCCTGGATTCATTTCTCATTTTCTTGACCAAGAGTATCTCTATAAACATGTTACATACCACAAGAATCAGGGGCAAGAAGGGCTTTGGTCACCCAGATCTCAGTGCCCTTCCTGCTCTTTTGACTCTGTTCAGAAGCTGTGGGCTGTTACTAGGGAACAAAAGACTGCAGAAACATGGTTTGGCAGTTGAGGCAGTGAGATTTGCTTGTATTACTGATCCTAAGTACAGACACTGCCATGGTAACCCCTTTCTTGTATCATTTAGCCTTCAGTTTCCTAGAGACAATGCTTTTGGTTCACAGCAAGGTGGTTTTTAGAGATGACTGCCCCATAAATTCAACTAATAGAGTGTGTGCCCATGCCTCAATCCCTCCTGTCCTCAGCCTAGGTCAGTATCTTAAACCAACACCCACCAGTGCTTCAAACTAAGCAGATTATTAGTGAGCTGCAGCAGCTCAAGAATGAGCACATTTATTTCTTTCATTCTCTGCTATTCCTGCAGATAGAAGGGGAAAGGGAGCAATTCCCAAATATCCCTCCATTACCTACTAGGAACTTACAGAACTTGTCAGAGACCTGAGCTGCCAAAGTTCCATCAGAGAAGTTTGTGACATCTCAATGAAGATGGGCAGAGTGGGATTGTCCTCTGACAGAGGCATCTATTGCACCAGGAGTACTGAAGGGAACTCACCTGTGGCAGTTTACAGAGCAGACTCAGAGCAATTGCTCCAGAGCCACAGCCAATTTCCAGGATCACAGGATGAGGAACAGGAACTGGGAAACCAAGGGCTGAATTCTCACATTTCTGTAATTCTTTCTCCACAACTAAAGAGATAAGATCCTAAGAAAATAAACAAACAAAATTACTAAGAGAGCTGTTTTGACTCACACCTTTGTGATCTGAGGACTGAAGTTTAAATTTCTTGATTCTGTACCTAATTAAATGTATTTTTGTTGCTATTTTTAAAAACACAGATGGTATTAATGCAACTGACATGCCAGAAGTCACTTCAGCTCCATCTGCCCCACAGGGTGCTTTGATTAGTAACC
Source organism: Sialia sialis (assembly GCA_009812075.1). Taxonomy (NCBI): domain Eukaryota; kingdom Metazoa; phylum Chordata; class Aves; order Passeriformes; family Turdidae; genus Sialia; species Sialia sialis. The sequence goes on along the minus strand of VRYO01000638.1, from coordinate 488,964 downwards.
AAATCCTCAGGATAGAGTCTCCCACAGATCCTCTAAAATCTTCTAGCGCTGTTGGGAAAAACAATAACTAGACATCTGGAGCAAATTATCTTCTGCAACACCATTTATACCAAAATATTTGCTTTCAGAATTTGTAAGCTTCAAAACTCAAGATTTCTACACAGTCTCAGTATGGTAGGTGACCAGGAGGCAGTTGCACAGCTCCTAACAGTATCTAAACCAGTAATCCAACCTGCAGATGAAAAGTCAAGGCAATTAATTACTAAATGATCTAAATGAGCATCTCCCTGCATGGATTTCAGATTGTGGACTCCTACTACGTATTGTTGCTATAAAGTCACACAGTAAGTATTTTCATCCATGCTCCTGGATCTGTATGCAGTTCTGCCATTTCTGCCTCTTCCCTCATGTCACTCTTTTTTAAATCCCTTTGCCATGTTATATAAAATCCAACACAGCAGGAGAGGTTTCAAAGATTTCTAAGATTTGTAAAAAAAGTGACATAAGAGAAAGCACACATGTGCCTCCCTCTGACTGCAGCATGAACTTCCTTTGCTATTCACTGGAGAAAACTGTAAGATGGAAACCTTATGAAAACCTTCAGTGCATCAGCAACTCAGCAGGTGCTCTCAGCTCCCTCCCCTCTTTGTGCTTTCAGGGCACAACAGCACACACAGGCATTCCTGCCCTAGGTGTGGCTAGGGTTCTCCACTTAAGAGGGCTGCTCTTGGATCTCTCCTGTAAATCCAGAAAGTATAACAAAATTTACAAAAAATAACTGGCATAAACTGGAATATTTAAAAGGAACAAGTCCTGGAAGACAGGTCAGCTTCTGTTTTACTTCACAATGGCTTTTGTCAGGAAGCTGGACAGGCTTGTGCATAAGGGCAGAAGCCTTCCCTTGGATCTCTCTCTGCACCCTTATTGGGGTGCAACATAAGACATGCCTTGTGCAAAGCTGCAGTATTTCTGAAGAGAGCTGTTGGTCATCCTTCATTGCAGGCCACTCTCACATGCACTAAGGGGAAGGGAGATGTAGACAGGTATAAAATGAAGCATTCAGGTAGATGAGCTTCAATGAACCATCTCTGGAGCAGGCAAATTTGGGGACTGATATCTAAATATACTCAGCCAGGGATGAGGAGCCACATCACAAATGCCCTTCCCACACCATATCATACGGGAGTTTTGCTAACAGCCTCCTTACTGCTGCTCTGGGATTCCTTTCCTAGACAATTATGGATGAAAACAGTCTCAAGGGCTCCCAGCCTGGAGGAAACTATTACAGGATTTAGACAGCAAAAGGGAAAAAGAAACACCTTCTCTCCCCACTTCTGCAAGAAGTGGCTTTGGCCGCTCAAACAGCTCCAGAGGAATCAGCCTGAAAACACTCGGGCACTGCAGACAGCCAGGGAATGCAGCCACAGCTGCTTTGGACAAGCAGGTGAGGTGCTGAGGATTCCAAGACCACAGAAAAGGCACACAAAAATTTCTGCTTGGCTATTAAATCACTTCTTTAAATACCAGCCATTTCTGGACACTTACAAACATTTCCTGGAAATCTCTGCCGTAACTCAGAACCATCTGTTCCCAGAGTAGCACAAGTTACTGATTACAAACATCCAAATGTGACTTCCATACACTACAACTATTCTAACCATTTATTAAATTCTTTAAGGTTTATCATTAGTAATTTCAAGCTTGATGGGTTTTAATGGAATGGCCACTTTACACATTCCACCATGAAAGCATTTTAGTGTGCTTGCCAAAGCTCCTATTTAAACATGACTGATTTCAGGTTTTACCACATAAAATAGAAATGAAATGGGATGTTGATATTACTTAGGCTTTGGATCCTGCTTTCTGACTGCCTTACCTCATTGTCTTGGTTATTTCATTACAATCCTTCCAAGGCAAAGGCTGGTTTTCTCATAATACACATTTACTATAAAAGTACAAAAGTGAAAGACATAAAAAATGATGGGACACCTTAAAGGAATGGCATCATTTTTCCAGACATAAGTACCTCACTACAGTAAAAGGCTGAATAATTCTTTTCCACCTGATTGACAAGCAGTGAAGATGATGTATTCTAACTGGCAAAATCCAGCAACCATGACACAGAGTATGCCCAGTCATCCCACTCCCACTGCCATTACGTTTCAGGAAATATTAAATTATCAAAAATTGTTTAGAAACGGTATTAGTGGGATTCTGCTCAGTATTTTTCATCTTCTAGCAAATGATCCAGCCAAAATCTGTGCTTTTCCAATTACACCATCACCTCCAAAATATCACCACTGGAAATTGATAAATTACAGCACTTTGCAGAACACAGCAGAGTCCCTTTCAAATCTCATCTTGGGAGATGAAGTATTTCTGGCTGAGTATTACAGTGTTCATACAAAGACTACAAAATACCCTGCAAGTCAGACATTCCCAGACTTTGCACAATAATCCAACTGGAACCATAGCTGGGGAAAAGCAACAGAGACCAATGATGCTAAAAAGAGGTTCCTGGGACTGGCACAGAGAAACTGAGACTGCGACAACAGCAACTGGCCAAAAAGCTGATCTTTACTGGGTAGGATACTCCATGTCTTCTCAGACTGAATAGATTCAGAGCACAAACTCCTGCTAATATAATACCAACATTACCAAAAGCCATTTTAACTATCATTTTAATCACCAGCTTTGAAGGCTGAGATATGAAATTACAAAAATTCCACTGGGAAATAAAAGAAAGCACTTTGTGACCCAATTCCATATTTGCCCACAGCATGCAAATCACTGGATAGAATGAACTCTCAATTGTGGTGTTATTAACATTCAAATTATTGCTTACAGTATGAGTCATTATTGTCAGTTACAATCTACAACAAAAAAATTCTGCTAACCAGTGCTACAGGTACGGGCAGAACAACTTTCATCCCAGAGCCTGGTGTACATATCAGGTGTGATGATTGTGTCAGAATGGGGAAATGGAACATTTGGAAGAATTTCTCTCCTCTAGTCTGAGCAAGAAGCTCCTTCCTGCAGCAAAAGTCAGTTTTGGCAAGAGTGAAGAGACGTAATGGCAAACAGACAAGCAAAAAGAATCTAAAATTCTCTACCCACTTCTGGAAGGAAGGTCCCCTACACGGTTTGGGCAGCCCCATGATGGAGTTGTTGACAGCTGCATGCAGGGACAAACAGGACATTTCATTCCATAGACAGGTGAGCAGAGATGTTCAAACAGCCAGAAGGAAGAGACAGAAGTCACAGTGGGAAAGTGGGTTCAGTAGCCCCTGCTTTTCCTTGAAGCAAGTCTTATTTCACCTCAACATCCTTGACATTGATGGTGACGGAGCACTGGAACAGCTGCCCAGGGAGGGCATGAAGTCTCCCCCGCTGGAGATATTCCAACCCCACCTGGACACATTCCTGTGTCACCACTCCATGTGACCCTGCCTTGGCATGGGGGTTGGACTGGATCATCTGCAGAGGTCCCTTCCAACCCCAACTGGTCTGTCATCCTGTGATTACCTTGTGCTTACATGTAAAGGGGACACAAATATTTGCTTCTTATGCTATTTAACTTCCAGCACTCAAGAGGCTCTCAGGCTTTTGTCTCTCAGCCAAACCACTCACAGGCTGTTCTCACCTTGTGCTTCCAGGAAATCTTGCCTCACTGGTAGATTCACAAAAGTTCACACTGTCATTTATTTGGGCTCCCCCCCCTCCGCCCCCATCTTCTCTTTGAGCGCAGCAAATGCAAAACTCTGTGAAAGTCTCCAGCTTCCCCTGAGCCTCTGCCTCATGCTCCCACCCACAAATGTGGTTGCCCAAGGCCCCCCAGCACCCCCTCTGTTCTCACAGGCTCTTGGTGTCACCTCTGCCCTGTGGCCAGGACTCTGGTTCACTGTGTTTCTTGGAACTGCAGCTGCACACAGCAGTGTGAGGCCAGGAGCTGCCAGCACCCAAACCACAGAGGCTGCACAGCTGCAGCCCAGGCAGAACCAGAGCAGCTCAGCTGGGTTCCAGCCCCGAGACAGTCAGGAGGAGGCAGCAGAGATCCCTGGGCTCAAAGGTGTCTGCAGAGCAGAGCACAGGGACAGACCCGAGGGCATCCTTTGCTACAGCCTACACCTGGGAGAGACCCATCATATGTTTCTGCCATCAAAAAGGACAAACAAAATAAAACAAGAGGAAGTGAGGAACAGGAAAGGCAAGGGTAGAAGTCACAAACTCCTACTGCATGCCCTACAAGCACCATTTTTCCACACCTCAGGGGAAAGCAGGGAAGACAAGGTTCCAGGAGTAAGAGCCAGGGTGGCAGGAGGTTTCAAATTCCCAAGCCAGTCAAGTGGAGAAGGAAAGCAAAAAAACCAGGAAAACCCTGGTAACCTTCTCTCTGCTCTCACACACTCCTTGGGAACGTTTCACTTATTTGTGTGCTTTTCAAAAACTTGTGTTCTCAGAATCCAGGACTTTTCATTGAACCTGATCTAATATTAACCCAATCACCTCTCCCGTCCTGTTTGCCCACTTGGCTGCCTATCAGCATATGACAAACACCAGCAAGCCAAGCTGGAAACCCAAGCCAAGCAATGGCCCTACAAGATCCTTGCCACACATCCCACTTCCAAAACCAAGCCACCAAACCAGCACACTGCTCCATAGGCAGGCAGGAGTGTTGTCCTGGGCCCTTCTGCTTGGCACCATAGTAGGAAAGAGAAAACTCACAGAATGTTCTGAACTGCAAGGGACTCACACAGATCACTGAGTCCAGCTCTTAAGTGAATGGCCCATGTGGGGATCAAACCCATGGAGCTACCACTGTAAATTATGGGAATCAAGCACCTGAGTAACTCCAGAAGAGCTACTGATCCTGAAAGAAAAGGTGGCTTTAGCAATGACAGACAAGCATGTCAAAGCACAGCTAACACTGAGGAAGGGGCTGGGCTTTGGTCACACAGCATCAGCTCCTGATGTCAGGGCACATGCCACGTGCTGCTTCATCTGTTGGAGCGGAGGCTGTGACAGCACCAGAAATACTGATATGTGCTCGTGCCCAAGAGAAATTACCACAGCTGTCACATCTAAATTTAGCTGTGCCTGAGGGGCAAGAGTGGATCCAAGTCACGGTACACTGGCTACACCTCAGGTGGCCAGCACAGAGCTCTGGCCAGGCATGCCTCTCCAGAAGAAAGGTATTTTCTTTCTCTGCAGATACAGAGATTGACCACTGCCAGACACAGCATCTGGACAGATGCACTAGTCTAGCTTGCTAATCCCTAGCTCTAGTTACTTGGATGTTTGAAAAGAGTTTAGGGGGAGGAAATGGATTTTCCCCCCCATGTGGGAATCTCCTCGAGTTCCATCTGTCACAGCCATTTTAGAGCTTGTTTTTCTCCAGTTCTAGTTGTACATCCTGCTTTCATACTGATGAGCTACAGCACTCAGCAGAAAAGCATGGAAACAGGAGTCTCTTTCAATTACAACAGATTAACCCCCCCCCCCCCCCAAAAATACAGGCATTAACAACAGAGAAATCTGTGAGAAAATATTAGAAATGCCTATATAAGCTAACCTGGGGAATAGATTTGTGCATGACTTAAAGAACAGCTGCTGCTTTCCCTGCCTTCAGCACAAATTTTAGCTTTAAATTTCCATTTGCAGTTTGTCCTGAAAAATCAACTTGGAAGTAATTCTCTGCACTAGCAGAATCTTGTTTTCTTGCATAGGAAGCCAGCAGAAACTACCACCACAGTTCATCTTGGCTAGTCAGCCAGGAACAACCCTGTTTCTTCCATCATCTCCTCTTGAACAAGAATAAATCTGTCCGGGGAAGACATTCTGTCCTGATTTTCAAGTGGCCAGCAATAGACTCTTGCTACGCTGTTTCAGCATTTAATTACACTCTCTGCTGAGATGTGCACCTTTTCTTCTGCATTTAGAGTGCTTATTATACACTTGTGTGTGAAACCAGGGAGACTTCAGTTTTCAAATTTCTACTGTTCTATGCCAGATAATTTACCCCTAAGCTTGTCTTTGATGAGCTAGTCTTCAACAACAAGGTAGACTTTTTCAACTTCTTAATCCACATACTGTTTTTTCTCCAAATCTAAATTTTCCACTTCTTCCTCAAGTAGACAGTAACATAACTGGACATAATATTCCACTGCTGCAACACTCATTATTTAATGCTGCTACATGCACATGGCACTCCCATGTCCCATACAGAAGGATCCCATCAGCCCACTGGGCAGCAAAAAGCGGATGCTCCTGGTCAGCCAATATCCGTAAGGCATTGGAGATCCCAAATATTTCTCCAAGACCTTCTGGCAGCACAAGTGTCTCAGCCACAAGGCACAGGCTGCTCTGTCTCTATATGATCCTATTAAACACTTGTGCCTAGCTCAAAGGGCAATTCCAATGGCTCTGCAGCAACAACAGGTTCCCCTTGTGATTTCCATTCCCCAGCCTCTGTGCCACAGCCCACCTGCAGAAAACATTGCTCTCCTCCAATACACTGATGAAGTATTGCCTGTCATATGGGCAAAATCTGATGTGTGAGGCCACAAAAACAATGCTCCATCTTTAGCACATTTACTTACAGCTCTAGTTTCACAGAAAGCTGATAATTTTTGATTTAATAAATAATGCTCTACTGCATTTATATCTAATATGCCTTGTACAAGTCTACACGTATTTCAAGAAAGGACCTTAGGCCATATCAAGACAGGGCACTGCTACCCTTCTCACTTCCTAAACTGGGAAGCCCTTTACACAGGAAGGAGAAGCAGCCTTCCCTTGAAGAGACAACTGCTCAGAGGTAAAACTATGAAAAAAGCCAATCTCCTGATTCTTGATTAATGGCCGTATTCACTAGACAGTGTGACCTTTAGACATTTCCAAGAAGTATCCATCTCTGGTGAAGAAATTAGGGAAATGAAAGGACATCTCTGCATCAAAGGATTCCTTTCAGCACTGATTGGAACAGAAGAGGTCACTGCTTTGACATAAAACACTGGAGAGAGAAATGGCCCAGCCTGCAATCTGTTTATTTGCATACACACATCAGGAAGGGAATATTCTCCCTTCTCTGTGTGCTGGACCTTCTTCTGCTTTCACAGAACACCCCACACAATGACTGCCATTCCACAGGCAGGTACAAGTAAACAGCACTGACTTCATGTTTCAAGCATGTCATCAGGGGAAAGAAACAGCCTATTTTGGGAAACAAGCAAAAGAGCTTAAAAGTCACAGGCGGAAAAAGAATAGACAGAGACATACCTAAAAATTACAAATGCTGCAGTGAAGGATTTCAGTGTTACACAGTAAAAATGAAAGGTTTTCCTTTATGCTTAAATGAGCAGGCAGCACCGAAAGCAAAGAACACACTTTTCCCACCTACAATAAAAGATTTGCTGTCACGTAATGCTAGGGAGGTTAGACATAGACAGACTCCAAAGAGGATTAAACAAATCAGTGGGGGTCAGATCCATTTGCAATTATGAAGCAGGATGGCCCCAAATCCAGCTTTGGCTAAGAACAGTTCTTAACTGCTGACAGTCAAGAGAAGAAGGGACCCTTCCACACCCACGTTTTCTCTTGCCATTTTGCTCCCATCATCTGCTATAGGAGCCCGGATCAATAGCTGTGAGGCACAAAAGATGGCCATTTTTTGTTTCTACTGAACAATTAAGCCTTCTGAGAAGCACCAGAAATCCTGGGATAAGAGATAGGAAACCGAACGGGCAGGAACTTGGCGAGCCTGGAGCGCCCTCTGCGGGTAGCAGGCGGGTGTGCCAAGCCAAAACTGTCCCCAAGGAACCCATGATGAGGATCAGGGAGCCTGCAATCACCCGGACAAAAAAGTAATGACAGATCCATGGCTGGCTGAATTCTCCTCCTCTTTGTCCTGTTTCTCCCAAAGCAAGGCCTTCTAAAATTTTAGAAGTTCAAAAAATATTTGCTCTGGGAAAAGATCTTTCTTCTCTATGAACAGTGAGGGAGTGGTGTTGAGACAGGAATGCACTGACATCACAATAATCACCTAACAAAGGTAATTCATTGTGCACATCCCCTAACTTTGGTCCAAGCATTTCCCAAGTGCAGAAGCCTGGCTCTGGTGCCAGAGGAGGGAAGCTGGGAGGATGCTGAGTTCCAAAGGCCCTCACAAACCCATCAGCACATGCAGCAGCCAGTCCAAAGCTCTCCTCCCAGCAGGCCAGAGCTTGAACAGGAGCTGCTCTTTCCCTGCTTTTGGCTGCCTGTTCCCTCCCCAGCTGGATTCCCACGGAGCAGAACAAAGCCACATGTGCTGCAAAAATATTCCCAGAGGGAGAGAACAGGAGAGGGCTCAGCTACCAGAGAGAACTAAATAGATGACATGGGGCAAATTTCACACGGGACAGAATTAAGAAGACAAGGATGCTTCTCTCTCTGCATGTGTCTCTGTAGCCGGGCCTGAAACAATGCTCATGGTTGGGTTCATGCTGTGTTTAATTTTATGCCATTACCCAAAGCGCTGGGAGCAAGAACTGTAACCTTTCTGTTGCAACCAGAAAACAACATGTGTGTCATAAACATGGCTCCCCTTCTTCTCAGACTCCAAACAACACACGGGAGCACCTGCAGAAGCTACTTACAGAAAATCAGGGAAAATGTTGAAGCTGCCTGTGTATCTGCACTAACGAGTCAGTTTAGGGAGTCACATTTTCTCAGTCAAAAACAAGACGTGGCTTGTGTGTGCAGTCACAGATAAACTTGGACCTGGGGTAACAATTAACTGCTTCCAAAAGAAAAATTATTATTTACAGAAATTTTCTGGTGAAAAGTTTCAGCACCACTGGTTTTAAGAACACTGCATACAAATCCTAAACAAAAGGAAAGCAAAAGATGCAACAAATTTTAACATCTCTGAAAGCAGGTATATCCACTGCAGTTTTCAAGTCCAGTGAAAGCTGCAAAAAATTACTCTGAGGAAACAAAACACAGACAAAGCCCAACCCAAACACATCACACAGAGATTACCAACTTTTCCTTCCAGCAGAAGGATCTGGACACCGCTCTGTGCACAGGTTACACATGGGATACAGCCCCTGGAAGCAGCACCAGTCTGCAGCCACGTCCTGCCAGGTGCTGCTGAATAGCTGGATTTTGTCCCCATGGCTCTCCTGTCACAGGAATCTCCCCAGCATACCACAAGCAAACTCTCCACTGCCCACAGAGCTCCACTCCTGAATCATTATCATAAACTTCTTGCCTTCTGTAATAAATGTGCTCGCACCTTCACAGGAAGTTAAGAAACACAACAAATCAAGTTTTGCCAGAGACAACATTTGGGTTAAGCTGTTTGCACTCCATTTTTGCACCAGGGTAGGTTCAGTGGTTTCAAACAGCACTGCACTCCAGTTTGGGCTTGCAGAGATGTTTTTACCAAAATCAGACAAGTGGGCTCAATTAACAACATTCTCAAACACTGGCTAGCCCAGCCTCCACTCCACACAATAAGTCTTTGTTTTGAGCTTGGCACTGCATGGGGACAATGGGAGCACAGCTCCAGAGGAAGCCTCACCAGCAGATATTTTGACTTGCAGAACATACAAGTTGTCCCTGATTCCAATGCTCCCATTGCATCCATGAACTAATTGGGATTTGAAGGTTGGAAATACTCTCTTAAATCACCCAGAGCAGAAATACTGTTGACAATAACAAAGCCAACCATCGCTGGCTCCAGCTGGCAAAATTATTCTTTGGAGCTCCAACTCCAAACTCGACCAGCACAGAATGATCAAACTCAGACCAGGCAGAGAGCTCCCAACTTCCCTGGACACAAGAGCCAGCACTATGATTTAGGGCTGAGCAGATTCTCCATGAGGTGCTGTTGATGTTCCACATCAAACCAAGACTCTGGCTCTAAATATTCTTCCCCTGTCTGACCTGAGATGATGTCTATGTTGTAGCTGTGGTGATTCCCACCAAATGCTCTGGAACGCCCACATGGACTTCAGCAGCACCCTTTTCCTCAAAGGGCACAACAGAAGCAGAGGTTCTCTTTGGCCTTACATTTTTCTTTAACTTTGGCACATTACAACAGGTAAACAACTGAAGAAACGACTAGACTAAACAGGTTTAAGATTCTGGGACTCATAAATGGACAAGATAAGAAGATCAATTCCCTAAGTTAACACAGGATCCAAAAGAAAATAAATTCTCAGAAGCCTCAAACTGATCAAAAATAAAAACCAAAAAACTCACCTCACAAATCCTAAGCACTCCTGAGGACTAGTAAACAAAGCCTCCTTGCTAGGATGGCCCATGTGCTGAAAGTGAAAGCTAGGCTACCTCTGCTGGCAACCTCTGGATAATGTTTAAATTCCTGTATGCACTAAGCCACTGGGATGCAGCAGCAGATGTTTTGAACTTCGCAGAAGTTCTTACTATAGCAGAAAGCAAAGGAAAGTAAAGGAAAGGAAAGCCACATCCTTCCACCAATGGCAATTGATTTCTGTGTAGTTAAGGGATACACCAGCTTGCAACATCCCTCCTTCAGAGGCAGGAGGCAAAGGTTACCAGCATCAGCTCCACATCACAAGCTTTGAATCACCCCTGTTCTAAAAGAAGTGATCTGATTTGCTCATCACTGCAGCCTCACAAATTCAGGACGCCTTTACAACAATACCCTGATTGTATTGTGTCATGTAACTCACACATCCAAGCCCACCCTCAGCACATTCCCCACATTCATACCTCTGTTTCAGGCCGTGGAATAAATACTGGAGGTCTCATCTTCAGGGTCAGGTCCTGGAAGTCCCACTCTCCAAGCACATACTGCACTGGCATCCTGCAGCAGGCAAGAGGAGCGTGAACACTTTGGGACTGCTCTGGGTGACCAGAGGCGCTCTCATGCCACACTTAGCTCATTGCTAACCACAAACCCTGCCCAGGGCCAGCAACTGCACGAGCTATGTGCACGTGGGAGCAGGGGCAGCTCCCTTCCCCCAGCCCAGTTTGTTATAAAGCACTGGAATTGGGAACTACAGGTCAGTCAGCCTCTCCTCAACACCAGGGCAAGTGATGCAACCAAGAGTCCTTGAGGCTGTGTCCAAGCAAGCCAAGTGCAGGAAGGTGATTGGGACTGGTCAGCATGGATTTACAACGGGAAAATCATTCCTGAGCAAGCTGATAGTCACCCACAACACAATGACCAGCTCACGCATCAAAAACACCTCTTGCCTTTGCCTAGGGTTGTGTCACTGTCTCCCAGAACATCCTCACATACAAGCTGATGCAGTACAGACTGGATAAACGAGGTGGGCTGGAAGCGGACTGAACTGTCAGGCTTGGAAGGCTTATTTCAGCAGCACAAGGCTCAGCTGAAGGCTGATTCCTAGTGGAGTACCCCAGGATGAATATCCTGTAAAACCTGAATGGTCTGGGTGAAGGGACAGAGTACCCTTGGCATGCCTGCAGTGACAGAGAATTAATTAGGAGGACTACTTAACAGACCAGATGGGTTTTAGAAAGACCTCTGGAGAAATGGGCTGACAGGAATCTCATAAAATTCAGCAAGGAGTAATATGAAATCATATAAACTAGAGAGAAATAACCCCATGCACCAGTACAGGCTGGGGCCTGACCAACTGGACAGTGGCCTTGCAGCTGGACAAGTTGTGCCTCTCACTTGAGTCACCATGAGAAATAAGAGACCACTACAGCAGTTACTTGACATGTGAGCTGCCTTCCCCGTGCTGCCATTCTCCTGGCTGCTTCTAGGCTGAAGGAAAGCCCTCCAAAGGAACAGGTATAAGAGGATGCTCCTACCTTTGCAGCCGCTTGCGGCTCAGCTGCTGGATTTGCTCCTGCTGCAGTGCTGTAAGTGGAGTGTGGCAGCTTTTGGAATCCAGGCTCTGAAACTGAAGACAAGTCACTTTAAAACTTGCCCACCTGTGCCACTGGAGGGTCCTGTCCCACCCTGCCAAGGGCATCCTCCAGGGTGACACAGGATGCTGACAAACACAATTGCCTGTGGCTGCTGGAAACCAGCTGGAGAGCAATCAGAAAAACCTATCTGCACATTTAGAAACAAACCTTTACAACTGTTTTTCTGCTATTTTTTGAGGTTCAGAATAATAAAAAATTAAGAATCACTTCATCAGGCAAGTCAGGCTGGATGTTTATATTACACTTCAGTGTCTGCAAAACAGAGCTTTTAAGAGACCCCTGAGTGTTCTACTGGCAATAATAAATTATCCCTTACCCTCTCTGCCATCTGAGGGAGGATAAGTTGTTCTGTTCCCTCTAAACGAGATAAAAAGGTAAGAGATTCAATCAAAATGAAAAAGTGAGAAGCACACACAGACCTTATTCTTTTCCTATTACTTAACTGATTTTGCTCCCAGGACAAATGACACAATGTATTGACTGGATTCTCGTGCTTCAGGAATTGCATTTGTCTCGAACACCTTCTGCCAATAGTTGACCATATCAGCGGCAGTCACGAGCCCAGGTCCTGCACAGCAACTCTGTCTCAGAAACAACTGCTTTGGACTGAGGACAGCACCTTTACTCAGAATCCCTCGCCCTGGGACACACTGAGGTAGGAGGCTCAACAACCTCCTGAGCAGTGGATGGCTGAGGCATCTCATTGTGGCGAGGTTTCTGGCTTCCACACGTGTTCCTTGTTGCCACCTACTGATCTGTCAGTGCTGAGATTCACCTGGTGCTACCACAAGTCCCTGGCTAAGCACCAGCTGATCAGTCAGTGAGTTCTCCACAGGACAGCACTTGCAGCTCTTCTAGGCTAGAAAACAAGGCAAGAGAAGAGTGTGAATTCCTCAGGCTACTAAATAACAGGTTCCCCTATGACAGAACGCAGACTGCTTGCCCTAATCCAAGCCCACAAGTACAAAACCAATTACTCACACCAAACCAGTAACAAAGGACTACCCCAGAAGAGACTCATGTGACACCTAAGTGACCAGAACCCACTTCTTCCCAGAGCAGCCCATCTCCAGAGGTCAGAGGCCGGTCCACAGCCATGGCAGGGCAGAAGTGAGCTGCTCTCCTGGGTCCCAGAAAGCCACTGACACACCAGCCTTCAGCTCCAGCCCTTGGCTCTCCACCCCACAGCTGGGTCACTCTGGACTCCCTGTAGGAAGACCATCAGTCTCTGCAAGGTTATTTCTTTTATTTCTCTCTCTGTTCATAAACCACAAGTTGGAGGTTGGCAGGGATGCTCACAGAAGACCTGAACTTCATGGATCAAGGGTCTTTCACGCTGTCACCATGCCCAGAGGGCAAACAAGGGGGCACAAAGCCGGAGCTGAACTGCTAAGAGCAGAGGAAGGAGAAAACCTCACAACATACTAGAGGGAAGACAAACACTTGAAAGATGGAAAGGCCAGAAAGGGCAAACTCTGCTAGAGGGAAGTCAGTCTCTTAAAGGGGAGAAGAGGCAGAGCCAGACACAGAGGGAATAAAAACAAATAAGATGACTGCAGGAGACAAAGGAAATGAAACCTTACAAAACAGCTGCTGCATATCACACTTGGAACTGTGCGAGACAAATAGAACAACAACAATTTCCTGCTGTGATCCATGAGAAATGAGGGCCCCTCTCCTTTCTGACTCACAGTCCCTGGAGCAGCTATGGGTTTTCCCTGAGCACTCATTGCCATTCCTCTATTGATGGCTGCTTTTCAACACTGTCTCAGAGAGGCCACAATCTCCTCTACTCAAATTTCTCAAAAAAATATAAATCACCAAACAAACAATTAAATACCTCTCCTGAGCAGCTGACAGCTGCCCCCTAGCAATGCTGCTGCAGGGAGAGATGAGGAGACCAACTCAGCCCCAGACTGGCAGACACTGGCACCACAGCCCTGCTCCTGCTGCACAGGAAAACCCTGCAACAGTCAGGCCTCCACTGCCCTCCTCTGTAAAATCAAACACAGCTCAGGGAAGCAGCAGAAGGAATACCCTACGGCAAAAATCTCCAGATTGTCTTATCTGCTACCTCCTCGCAAAAAGAGGGATGCTCTATGAGCCAGAGGATCCCCTTTTTTACCATCTTGGCAGAGAAAAACAGCCCTCATGAAAATTTGCCTGTATGTAAAATCTGTCAGCTACAGTCCTTATTTGGGAAGCATCCCACTCCAAGGCCCTGTTTACTGCTACAAGAGAAACACTAAAATAATAAAACATTAACAACCATTAGCATTCTAAGGGAGACAGAGAAGACTTTAACGGGCAGTGGTTGAAATAATTTGCACAGTCACAGAATCGCTGGGGTTAGAGGGGACTTCGGACACATCCAGTCCAACTTCCCAACCAAGGAAGGTGACACAGGAACACGTCCAGGTGGGTCTAGCATACCCTGCACAGAGGGAGACTCCATGAGACCCCTAAGCAGCCTATTCCAGTGCCCTGCCACCCTCAGTGTAAAGTGTTTTACCTTATGGTCATTATTCCTTATCCTGTTGCTGAGCATCACCCTCTTGACAACCTCTACTTGAGATACTTACACACATCATGAAATCCTCTCTCACTTCTCTGCACTAAACAGGCCCACTCCTGCAGTCTCTCCTGGTAAGACTCATACTCCAGATCCTTCATCATCTTTGTTGCCCTCTGCTGGACCGTCTCCAGTGGCTCTCTTAAAAAAGGAGGCCAGCTACTGACGTGGTATCCCTGCATGCTACTTCTTAGTACAAATATCTGTCTGTACACAGGTAGGACGCAGCTTTTCTTTCCCCTCTGCAGTTCCGTGGTTTGGTCCTTCCAGCCCCGCTCCCACTCCCTGCAGCCTCACACGTGCTCAGGTGGCTGTGGAAAGGCCCTGCCACACTCACAGGCCTGAGCAAGGGCTGGAGGTCGCACTGTCCCAGTGCCGTCCCAGCTGCTGTCAGTGTCCGGCTGAGGCAGGGCCGCACAGCCCTCGCCACACCGTGAACGACCGTGAACGAGCCGTGTGAGCAGCGCCGGGACCGGAGGCAGCTCCTCTCCCAGCCTCTCAGCTTTCCCTGCACATGCACCACCATGAGCACGGCCGGGGCTCCCTTCTCCTAAGAGGGCGAGAATAGGCCCGGGGCTGCTCTGAGGCGAGCGCGCGCACAGCGACGCCTCACCTCACGGCTCCCGGCGCGGCCGGGGGCACAGGCAGCTCCCTCGGGGGCCGGGAGCCCAGCCGGCTCCCAGTGGAGCTGGGGGCACAGCCGGCTGCCTCGGCGACCAGGGCCGTGGGCAGCCGCCTCCCGTCCCGCAGCAGGGCCGTGAAAAAGCAGCCGCGCACGGAGCCGCTCCTGAGCGCACCCCCGGCCCGCCGCCGTCGCGCGCATGACTGACAGCCGCGCTGACCAATCGCGAAGCGAGCCCTACGGGCGCTGACCAATGGCCCGGAGCGGCGTGCGGCGGGGCGGGGCCAGCGGCGGTGCGCGCGGAGCCGAGCGGCCCGGCCCGGCCCGGCCCCCGCGGCCCCGGGCGCGGCCCCCGGCGGCCGCTCCGCCCGCGCCCCGGGGGGACCACACGCCTCGGCGGGAGCGCGCAGTAAGTGGCGGCCTGGCCGCCCCGGCGCGGGGGGCGCTTCTGGGGAGGGACGGGATGGGCCGGGCCGGGCTGGGCCGCGGGGGTGTCCCGCTGTGCTGTCCCGTCCCTCCCGCGGGCGCTGCGGGGCTGCCGCGGCCTCTCGGCCGTGTCCCGGGCGGTCCCGGTGGCAGTGCCGCGCGGAGAGCCGCCTGTGAGCCCACGGCGCCGCCTGGGCAGCGAGAAGGGCCCCGTGCCCCGTTATTTGCCTGGAAACTTCTCTCCGGGATGGGGAAGGAGGCACTACCCGCAGGGATGGAGCGGTGGGTGGCACGGCCCGCAGGGGATGGGACGGTGCTGTCACTGCAGCGTGTGTCAGAGCGCGGTCCGAGGAGCGGTGACACTGCCGGGGCGGGTCCCTGTGCCTGGGCCCGGCTGGATGGCACCGTGCCCCTGTCGGACAGCGGAACGGTGACATCCGGGGAGCTCCGGGACAGCGGCCACGCACGCTCGGAGCTTCCCTGCTACCCTGGAGCCTGGGCAGCTCTGGAGAAGAGTGGGGGAAGGCAAAAGTTCACCCAACGGGAAGCCACATCCCGTGGCCAGCAGCAACACAGTGCCGCTTGCATTGCTGAATTACTAGAGATACTTCATCTTGAAGTAATGCGGAAACTATACTTGTTATTACTCTTCACCCAGAGACCCTCTGACCCATCTTCATCCCTGTGACACAAATCTCTGTTCCTGTCACACCCAAAATGAAACAGCAGCACAGAGAGATTAAAACCAAGACTTCAGAAAAGGCTCAGAGTGGGGCCCCAAACAATTTCCTGCATCTCAGAAGTGAGCAGCACCTATCAGAGATCAGTTTGGAAATGCTGGCTTGGGAGAGAAACAAACGTGTTCTCCTTATTCGCAGAGGCCAGCACAGAGCAGTCCTGGCTGTGCAAGGAGCTCTCTTGGTGCAGGCAGTGGAACAATGCCAGCTGGCAGCAGCTGAGGATCTGGTTCCTCTTCTGTTCTATTTGTGCATGGACTGTACTGGAACCTGCCACTGATAGGTAGTAGCTGTCCCTGGCCCTACAGCTGCCGTCAGAGGCTTGGAGTGTGCCCAGCCCAAACTTCCAGCACCAGGATGACAGCTGGGAAAGGAAGGTGACGGGGAAAGATGATCTACCCCAGCTCTGCCCTGTAAGTGTGGGCCCTGGGCCACCCTTGCATTCAGCCTCCCTATCTGACTGCAGTCTGGACCAGGAAGAGCTGAGGAGCAGAAACAGTGCTATGTGAACCTGGAAGTGGTTGTCTAAGCCAGGTCAGAAACCTTTGACACAGGACTGCTTTTGGAGCTAAGTCTGTGGGCATGGAAATCCTTCAGCATGAACAAGACAAGAGCAAGAAAAAGAGGCCCCATTTCCCGTCAACCAGATTTTCAGCTGGCTCATTTTAACCCAGCCTTTTTTGGTTTTTCAGAACTGACACCACATTCAGTTGAAGGCCTAACTCATTTTGTTTCCAAAATTTAGGAGCTGTTCAAGATCTAGAGCCATACTCTGCAAAGCCCTTGAGCCTGCTTTATTCCTTTCACTTAGGTTCCTTTTCCACTTTTTATTTCCTTGGTAGTGGCTTTTTAAAAATGAGCATTTTCATTATGGAAAGTTTCCCTAAATAGCACAAATTGATGGATTCTGCCTGACAGCTGCTCAATCTGCTCAATAATTCCTTCCCTTTCCCTGCTGGGCTGTTGCTGCTGCTGCTGGTGTTGTGACACTGATTTCAAATTTGCCATCTTTGTGTCCAAGTGTCCACTGCACCTGAGTTCTGCTGGGGTCAGTAATGGCTGGAGAAGTCCAGGTGCCCTTTGGTTTAAGCAGAGTGCAGGGCTTAATGGTCAGTGAAGGGCACAGTCCCCTTCAGCTAAAATGAACTTGTGACCCAGCACAATGTTAGGAGAGACCAGAGCAGAACTGTTATTATTCATATTTCTCTGGAAATTCCAGGGAGTTTGACAGCTCCCACAGTCTCCCAGGAACTTCAGAATTCCCCTTTACTTCACAAAGTTGTTCCAGGGGGCTGAGGCAGACCCTGCGTGTGTGGCAAGGCATTTTTCTGCTCAGGGAGCTGCAGGACAAGTCGAGGTGACTGCTCCAGCTGCTGACTGACCACAGCACAGCCTGCTGCTGCTTGGCTGGGGGGGTTTCTCTGTTCCAGCTGTTAGTGGCAGATGTTGATCACGCTGCTTCCTGCAGTTGTGGACAGCAGTAGGACTCCCCACTTGTGAGAACTGCACAATAACCTTACCTGGAATGGAACAGAGTGGAGCAGAACAATGGCTCGTTCCTCTTTGCAGGCACATCTTTTTCTGTTCAGAGCTCACTAACCCCTCTGTCCCAGCTGCATTCCAGCCCAGAGATGTAATGTCTGCTAAACTTCAGGGAAGCTATCAGAGAACTGCTACAGAAGTTATCAGGTCAGCTCAGCTCCAGAGGTAGCTGCATTTTCAGGGAAGCCTAAAGTTACAGTGCTTTTATAAACAGAGTGTAGAAATACTTCCCATGGGCTCATCCCATGGTGTTTTGCAATTCTTGATCATTTGCACAATAGAAATATGAACCAATTAAAGCCTTTCATGTTCTCAGTATGAACAGATCTATCAAATTTCACAACTAGAATCCACAATTGGACTAATTTTAAAATTAATATTGATAATTGCCAGTGCATGACTAAGCTTGAGTGGGTGGTTTCATGAGGGATTGAGAAATACTCTGTGTCTTTAGATGGAGGATGAAACCCACCCTTTTCCAGAGCACATGGGATGAGCAGCAGTGGGCCAATGGATAGTGCAGGGACTCAGCACAAGGGAACTCCTGCTCTGGATTCAATAAAAAGCATCCTGAGATATGGATGCTGTGTTGTTTTATTGGGTATGTTCCCACTGATAAGGGGATCAATGCAACTTTCCAAAAATTGAAGAGACAGAAGCAGGAAAATGCTCTGTCTTGGGGCTGATGGAGACCACCAGATTCAGCCTGGGGCACACCAGAGTCAAGGGTTCTGAGGTTGTTCCCACACAGATTTCCAAGTGACTGGAAGGAGGCAGAGCTGGAGCAGTGAGGGGAGAGTTATCCCTAACTCCAGGTGAATCAGACATGACTTGGGGGACTCTCAGTACACTCAAAAAAACGCTTTTCTTATTTTGAGCAGGCATTCAAAATCTGCTGGTGAATTGGGGAACTGTGGGAAAGGTTGTGCCTGTCTCCAAGAGCGCCACACTGTTCATTTGTTCTCATTCTTTCCTAGGCCAAGTCCAGTGTGGTTCCTACCCCAAAGAAAACCCATCAGTGGTGATGCTGCAGGAGAGGTCTCACATGAGGGCCCTCGACTGGAAGGGCAGCTTTGCACTTCTGTAGCTGATGGGAGAGGACAACAGCTTGGTAACAGGACCTATCAAGAGCTGGCAGGATGAGCTCCAGCTCACCCCCTGTGCATGACTTGCATCACAGCACCCCCACCATGGCCAAGCCAGAGCCAGGGACAGCTGTGGATGTGACTGTACCACAAACACCCACCATAAACCCTGAGACTACCAGTTTCAACAGCACCAAAATCCCAGATATGGCCAGCACTGGACCTGGCATGAGCACCATGCTGCTTTCCTTTGGGATCATTACTGTGATTGGGTTGGCTGTAGCAATGGTAAGAGAGCCCAGCTAAACATTCCTGTCTCTTGAGGGTGGAGGGTGGCTAGAGATTCTCGGACTGATTTGCACTGAATAATTTATTTGCATTCTATTAAAATCTTACCCAAAACTGCTGGGAACTGATAGTTCCTGAGATTCCTTTCTTTTTAAGGCCTTTATCAAATGCACCAGTATTTCTGCAGTCTCCCCGAGGTCTGGTCCAAATGGGATGCTCAGCAGGCCTAGGAGCAGCCATATGTGGTATCAGTATTTGTTTTTAATAGCATTACAAAATTCAATTAAAAAGAAAAAAAAAGCAGATTCTGTTCTGACTTGTTACCTGGAACAGCTGCATTGATTTAAACCTCCTCTTGGGCCCCACAAGAATGTTTATCCATATTAACTTTTCAAGCAGACTGTTGAAACCATGTTAGTCCCCCCTGTGGACATGGGGTAATTCTTTTTGAATTAAAGTGGCCTGAATCCATCTCAGGGAGACTTACCCTGGATTACATTTCCAAGGTTCTGCATGCTGGGTATCAGTCCTTGAGGGTTTGGTGTGTTTGGCACTAACCTTGCCATTAATGCTGTGGGCAGAAGCTTTCAGAAACCCTAGTTCTGGGCCCACCATGGGCAGTGCGAGGGCTGCAGCTCTCCTTTTATATAACCAGATCGTTTCCCTGCCAACAGAGAACAGAAGGTAGCAGCAAGCTCCCATTCCTTGTACGAGGAAGGGCTTCAGTAATACAGCCATCAGAGGAGCCTACTGCAAAATTTCATTGCAGGCCCCAGGAGGAGTTTTACAAAAGCCCCTAAGAAAACCTGGAAATGGTCAAAAGTTCCCAAGAGCAGCATCCAGCGTTCGTAGTTCCCAGAACAAGGCTGAGGAGGCCCAGAGCCTCCCTTTCTTCCCAGCACAGGCTGACAGAGGCAAGTCCCTGAGCATGCCCTCCCTCTTTGCTTCTTCCCTCTGTTCTGGGGAGGGGGTAGCAGCACTTCTGTGCTGTAGGAAATCTACCCATGAAAGCCACAAAGGGAAGCTTTTTCATCCACTCTTAAATTGCAATATATGTCCTGCAGCCACAGAAATCTGCTGAGCTACACCTGATAATACACCTAATACTCTTACTCCTACTAACACACCTAATAACAGGCCACTGAGCACTTAGTGTCAGACATGATGTGCTGCCAAGCTCACAGTGATGCATATGAAGTGTCATTTTCACTGTCACTCTCCCTTCCCCCACTTTGGTGCACAGGGACAACAACCTTCTCTACCTCTTTCCTGTGTGCCCAAAATTTCTCTTCTCAGCTATTCCCCATCCTACTGGGACTGTTGTAATGATGCTTTTTTTCCTCCTTCAGGTTCTGTATATCAGGAAGAGGAAGAGGTAAGATCTGTTACTGGCTGAAGGGAATTCAGTAGTTAAAAATGCAGAGCTGAGGAGACAGGGAGAGTGTAAGCGATGGCTGTGTGAGAGCATGGTGTGACCCAGGCTGGGACACTGTCCTCCTGGGACTGGGCATCCTCTGACACCACAGTGCAAAGCTCCACAGGAGAATAAGGCTGAGCAGGAGGTTAGGTGTCCTGTGAGATGCATCAGAACAGAGGAGTGGGTTGTGGGTATATAAAGAAGCTGGGAAGTCCACCATGAAAGGTGTGGATCTCAGGTTTCAGCCATTCCCAGATTCCTGTGTTTTCTGGCAGCCCAGGCAGTGACAGCAACTGGCAGCAGCATAGCACAGAGATGCTTCAGCCCAGGAGTTAATGTCTTAATTTCCTTGCTAAGCTCCTGGCTGAAAATAGAGAGGAGAGGAGCACGGAGGGAGAATCATGTCTTGATTCTTCCGTCTCACAGCAGGGACTCGGGTGAAGATCCAGAAGCTGTGGCACCTCCTCCCTCCCTGACTCCTTGGCACAGGTCTAGCCAGGCCACAGACTTCCCCAAAGTGCTGCTGCCCACTGTAAAATTTCTAAGCCCTGCCCCAAAGCCCAGGTCTGGGTGCTGCTGCAGGAGCAGCCAGGCTTGGCTTGTGGAAGTGGCACTGCTGGAGGTAATGGTTGTGCTGGTGAGCCCATAAAGAAGCAAGGGAAGAATGTGTCATCCTAACACTTGCCAAAATAGATATTTGTGGTGACACTACCGGTAAGTGCTTGCGTGTTTCCTTCTATTCCAAAACTCAGCTATAGCCAAAGGCAGGACTCAGTGTTCTCCCAGGAGCCACGCATCCATTATCCATCTCTGAGGAGACTCTTTGAATAATAACTCATAGCTCTGTCTCTTGGAGCAATGATATAAGAGTAGGAACAGTGTCCACAGGCATCAGCCCCCTGTCAGAATCTCTCTCTTTCTTATTTTCTATTTATTGTTTATATTTTCTGTTTAATTTTCTGTACTTCAGCCCCAGAACTAAAGTACTCTTGGGCTACTGGAGCTTGAAGTGAACTGCTGCTGGCAGACTGTGACATGGCAGGATGGGCTGGTGTGGGCAGAGGGATGGGGAGAAGTCACAAAATGCCAAGCCAGTATGTTCCACCATTTCTTTTGTCCCTCCACATAAAGCCTAATCTTTTAAGGTCTGCAAAAACTTAAATCCTGATTCCTCTGTGTGTAAATGTCTGCCAACACAGATTAGTGATGGCAATTAATCCCTGTAAATGCACTCTGGGTGTCTTCCACTCCTGCCAGCTGTGTGTAGTAGGTTCTTGGCCTCATTCAGCAAGAGCCACAGGAGCAGAATCCCTGTGCAGCAGGAGAAGCAGCCTGCAGAAAGCCTTAGCAGTGGGGTGGGGAAGCAGCCTGAGCCCTGTCCTTCTCAACCAAGCCTTTCCCTCCCCTCCCACGAGCAGGTTGGAGAAGCTACGGCACCAGCTCATGCCCATGTACAACTTTGATCCCACCGAGGAGCAGGATGAGCTGGAGCAGGAGCTGCTGGAACATGGGCGAGATGCAGCATCTTCCCAGGCATCACAGAGCAAGGTAGGCACAACCACCACGAGTGTCACTGCAGCCACTGCTACCTGCACTGCCTTCTTACAGGGCCAAGGAGATTTTGCAGGGCTGCTGGGTAGGAAGCCATGTAAGGCCTCAGGAGGACTTCCCCATCTCTGCCAGCCCTGGAGACTTCAGCATTTTGGAGTGCTTAGGGGTGGACTGAGGAGTCAGGCAGGTCTCTGACAGGAGGCTCTCTCCTGCCCAGTGTAACAAGAGGTAGAAGAAATGAAAGAAGGGCTTCTCATCACTGTTTGGGTCCAGATTCACAGTGTTGTCTGTTCTCTTTGTCACCATCATCATACAAAAAGTCTTTTTAGGGCCAGCAGGTTTGGTTGGAACAGGTGACACAGCCTGTCCTTGGAACAGACATACCTTTCCTTTCATGCATTCCTCTCGAGCTGCTCTATGTTGTCAGTGTCATCCCCTGCTTTTCCCATCCAGGAGCAGGAGTTCTCCCAAACAGTTCTCAATTTCCACACACTTTATACCTTCAGAAAATCTGTAGCAAGCTTGGTGTGGGCAGAAAAGAAAAAAAGAAATAATAAATACAACTGTAATTATAAAATACTTAAACTAAGACATTCTCAACTTGCTAAAGAGCACAAAGGAGGCATGTTGGAAAATGAAAGATTACCAACATGTGGAATATACTTGTTTGGAAAAGCAGGAAATGTGGTGTATAAAAGCAAAGGATCTTGTCCTCCAAGTTGCACATACTAGGACAACATTACATCCCTTTATTAGTCCACATAGGGGGCTTACCTGGAGGTAGTGAAGGGGGGAAATTTTAAGGCCAGAATCAACCTCAGCACAGTAAAACCAGAATCATCCTCTCCAGGGACTGACCAGCAGGATACTTGAGATCCCTCTTGCTAATGCTTGGGTAGTATTGAAGATTCAATGTAAAAATAGTCTAAAACAACAGCTCAAGTTGTGGCAATGGCACATTTCCAGGCCTTCCTGATATCTCAGGCCTTTTCATGCTGCCTTGTGAGACCCAGTAATCCAATGATGTGGGGATTTTAAACTGGCATGGATGTGCTGACTTATTCTCCAGCCTGTTGTATTTTCCTGTCCCAGCCTTGTTAATGCCTTGTTAGCCAGGCAGCCTCCCCTGGAAGGAGTGAATGCAGTTCCAAGTGTGCAGCCTGTGCCCAAGCAGAGCCCTGAGCCAAGGCAGCATTGCTGGCTCTCAGCTGTCGTGCTCCCCTGCAGGTGCTGCTGCCGAGCCAGGGAGCCCTGCAGAGACCCAGCCGCCTCGTGTTCACTGACGTGGCCAACGCCATCAATGCATGACCGGGACCTGCCCCACTCCAGGATCCTGCTCACAACAAGGATGAAGCCAACAGAGCAGTGACTTCCCTCAAGCATGGCTGATCCACTGAGCCCAGCTGGTCACCTGTTGGTTTGTGTTACAGACAGGCACGGGAAGTGCCAGCACTCTGGGAAGCAGACCCTTTGTAAGGGCAGTGGTGATTTTCTGGTGTGTGTGTGTGTGTGTTACCACTGTAAGATCCTGAGATCCAGCTTCTGGGCTGGCACTGTCTGACACCACCTACCATGCTTTGTGCTTAGGGACAGTGCCTGCTTGGTGTAGATTAACCTGTCAGAGCACAGAGCTGTCTCTGTGGCTCAGGGAAGGAGAAAGGTGCACATTTCAGAGACCTTCTCCACTGGTTTGTGTGCCCAGGCTCTAAGGACAGTGATGGATGAGCGTCTCTGTCCGGTGACCACTGCTCTGCCCAGGGCCTGGTGGCAAAGCCTCTTTGAGCCAGGACAGCTGCCTGCCCCAGGGTGAGAGGTGAGCTGGGGCACAGCAGGGAGAGCACAACAACAGGATTATCCCCTCCCAGGCCTGTGGCTGCTGATAAATGTGCACCAGGGTGACACTGAAGCACAGGGAATTCACTGGCTGTGAAACACTGAACATTTGGCCAATAACAACTGAGGAAGTGGCTGAATATCCCAAATTAGAGCTACTGTATAGACAGAGGGGATTTCACACAGGGGCAGGGACTGTCACTGGCTGGCTCTATGAGCTCTGCTGCTGAGCTAGGAATAACAGTGCCTGGGCCACAAAGAGGAGTTGAGCAGAACTAGGGTTCAAATACCATTTATTCCCTCCTGCTTTGGCTCAGGGAAGTTCCTACAGTACAGAATGTTGTCCAAGAAAAAAAGATTAAGCTTGGAAACATTTTCTTTTAAAATAGGAAAAACATGTATTGGCTCAACAACAGCCCAATGTCTGCCCCCAGAGATGACTAACAGCTGGTTTGTACTTCCTTACCTGCCAGGACCTGCAGTCAGAGCCTTCTCTTCCTCCTGCTGAAGGGAACACAGAGCTTTGCGTTAGCCTCTGCTCAAGTTACCTGCTAGGAACAGGTAGGTGGGACTAGACAGGTAAGCCAGGGGTTTCCCTGTAGCATCTCTCTCTGCCTGTGCATCCTTCAGGGCTGCAGAAGGAAGAGTGTGAAAAGGGGTCTCTGCAGTGTGGGGGCCTGGTGGCTGCAAGCCTTTTGGTGGGCACTGGCCCAGAGTGCTGCAGACCAGCACAGCAGCCAAGGACCAGCATCAATCCCCAGCCATGCCCTTATCAGCTCCTGATCTTTGGCTGCAGGCATTTGTAAATACGATTTTATTCCATACACAGCACCAGTTAAAAGGGAATCAGGGAAAGCCAAAATTTGAACGAAGATCTAAAGCTTGATGCAAGGAGTTGTTTTGGAGTGACAATTCAGGTATCATGTACTTTGTTGCAAGTTCGGACCTGCCAGTTGGTTTTTGTTCTCGCAAATATTTTTTTTCTTCCTCCACGTGATTGTTTTTCCAATATTCATTAAATGCACATTCTTTCCTGAGCCTGTGCTCCTGGCCCTTGCAGGGCACAGCTCCTTCCCACCCTTCCCTCTTTCACTGACAGAGCTTCCCTCAGGGGAGCTTTGCAGAGCTAAATTGCTTTCAGTATCCAGCTGCTATCTCTTTAGAACTGGGGATACCTGGGAGCGTATTAGGGGTTGGAGTGTGGAAAACAGCCCAGTCTCACAGGTAGGAGATCTGGCAGGAGGCACTCCAGGCAGCTGCTGTGTGACCCGAGGGATGCTGCTGGAAGGAAGGTGCATGGGTATAAATACTAGAATTTGGAGTGTGTCTGTGGGTATTCCCAGCAAGCAGCTGAGAGACAAACCTCCCAACACACACACACACACACACGCGCTTCCCAGCTCCTGCAAGTGCTCACTGAGAGCAGCCACACCTCATTTCTCCCTTCAGTGCCTGTCCCCTTTCCCTGCTCTGCAGCAGCACAGGGATGCACAGGGCAGTGGGGCTGTCCAGCTGCCTTAAATTGCAGCATTTGCCCCAGAACTCTTAGGTGGTATTTTAAACTCCACAAAAGGCAAGTGTGAGCTGAGCTTTTCCTGCAATATATGAGGCTAGTGTGTGCCCTTCTCCCAGCTCCATGTGCTGCAGCACAAACACAGACAGAGGAATTCTGAGACGTTCTCCCTGTGATGACTGCCCTTAAAGTAGTACAGACTGGAAGACTAAAAGAATATTATGGGTAATTGCTGGGCTCAGACTGGAGTATTCTTTTAGTTCCCTAGCACCTCCTCTCAGTTCTTGGATGTATAATTTAGCAGAAGCATTATGATGTAATTTAATTCAAGTGTTTCTGTGTTTTAAAGCATTGAAATATAATTAAACTATTTACATGAAAGTCTAGTGTAATTGTCTTTTTCATTTTCCCACAGAAACTGCTAGAGTGTAGCTCTAGTATCTGCTGGTAATTTGTGTGCAGTGAATTACCCTGCTCTTTCAAAAACTGAATTAAATATAAAAAACTTGGAAGGGGGGGCTCTGTGGTGGTCAAAGTTTAACTCAGATCTCTTCAGAAAGGCCAGCTGGAAGAATCAGGAGGGCAGCAAATTCCAGCTCCCAATCCTGGGCATCCAGAGTACAAAAAGAAATCCCAATTTGTTCTTAAGCTCAATTCCTGCACAAATCAGGGGTTCATCAGCTCACCTGCAGCTCAGCCCACACAGAGGGGAACAGAACATGATGACATTGCTGCTGTTTTCTCTGGCCCACTGCCTCAAAATTTGGGACTAGTTATGAAAGCTGTCAGATGAACTGAAGAGGCAATGTACACAGAATTAACTGTATGAAAAGCTAAGTAGCTGTATAGCCCACAGAACAATGTGGGGGAGAAACAGACTTGACTGTGGCGACTTCTGGGTGTACACATGAAGCACAACTGACCTGTGTTCCAATCAAGCCTCCAAGACACACAAAAGGATGGAATTAGGAACCCACATTTGGGTTAAGAAGCCTGTCCAGTTTTCTCCATGTGTGAGTCCTCATGCTCATTATTTCTTGTCTTCCTATCAATCTGGGGCTGCTCCTGAATGACCAAATTTTTGTTTATAATCCCCAGAACCCCAGGTCAAGACACACTCACCTTGTCCAGCAGTGTGGGTATGTGTGCTGAGGATGTTGCACAAGGAGGAAGCAAAGCCTGAGGGGCTTTTGTTTAACACCTTTATTGAAAACAAACTTCAAGGATAATTTGCAAGTTGCAATATTCTCTATGCCTTCATCAAAACCATTTATGGGAAACTTCCAAACTTCGCTAAACAACAAACGTTGCTCACCTCCTGTGGTTTAACCAACTGTAATGATCTCTTATTTTTGGCCAAGTCAGACCAAAATTGCCTGAGCTTAAAAACACTTGACATGCACTTGCTTAGAGGTAGCTTTGTCTACACAGAAAACATAATTAACTATGGGAAATAACATGTAAAAAAGTTTATAATTTAAAAAAAGACAATCCCAGTGATCCTAGCACCCTGAAGATGTATTCTGGAATTCTGCTCACCCTAATTCTCCGCTAATAAACATGGAAGCTGAAGTTATGGATTAGGGTTTCAACTACACACAGAAGAGCTCCTAAAATAGGGTAATTCTGTTCTTCTCCAGCACTTGCATTTTTATGGAAAAAAGTTCTTTACTGTGGTTTTCCAGTAGAAAGTTAAGAGGTAGCAAAGACTAATTTTCTTCAGGATTTTTTGAGAGGTACTTTGCACACGCCTCCCAGAGGAATACTGCTGACCTAAAGCAGATGGATTTACTATCTAGCCAAGGCAGATTGCACCCTGATTCCATGCCACCAGCTGAGAAAGGACTGACTGATGTCACAAGAAAAGCCTGAATCTCTTAGAGATGTAATCCCTAATCCATTTAGAAGCTGAAGTTCCAGTCTCACCCTGCAACAGCTATTGCTCTCATGTACCAGAGGTTAATTAAATAGGCAGTACAGCCCTGCAAACAGAACCTGCCAATTCAACTGAAAATCAGGCTAGAAGTTGGTAAAGTATTTTGGTCTGCTACTGGAGTGGTCTTTTGAATGCTGATACGCACTGCAGCTGAACTTGTGTATTCACTGAAGAGCAGCAGAATTCAGGGGAGCACCTTCTCATGTAACCATCAACAATACAGATTCACTTGTGCCATGTCCCATCTGGAGTTACCCCACACAGGAGCTGGGGATCAAACTCCTCCTTGTATCTGGCACCACAGCTCATCCTATAGCACAGGATTTAGGTCAGTCCCTGTGACCTAATCCATTTAGTCCTTGATTTCTCAGCTATTTGGTAGTGGAGGCACAAAGATTATCTGTGATGCAGTTTTCTGCTGTGACCACCAAGCCTCATACACAAGAGTACCCTCAGGGCAAAGCAGACACCACACAGAATTAGGACTGAGACTCTCATCACTACTAAGCAGAATTAATGGGATCAGGACTCATCTGTACTAAACGGGGTAGATAGGACAAAATTACAGAAAAGAAAAAAAAAAAAAAACAAAACCACTAAAGAACCCCACACTTTTCCCCCTCATTATCACTCCAATCAGCCCTTCTTAATTCTGCATACATTTTCTTGTGTTAAATAAATACTTGCCAAGGGAACAGAACTCTGATGAAAAGATAATAAATGAGTTCAATATATACAGCCATTTCATGGGCTTCTACTATGCACCACCATAAACTTAAAGCCAATTATGTTCTGTTTAAATATTTAACACTGTATAGCTAGCCAATTTTACATCCTGTCAGAGATAATTGAAATACCCACTTGGTCCATTTAATAGGCAGGCAGAACATCCAGGAGATGGAAAATGCCACTGGGATTTCACTATTTGCAACTGGATATTGAAAGTACCCTCAATTCCTCAGAATTTAACAAGTTCAGCTCAAAGACCAAGAGCACAAATCTGAAAACATGAAACAGAGCAGCCATCAAAAATCTCAAACCAACAGGCTACTAACGTCTCCCAAAACAAAACTATCAGCAGCTTTTATTTGCATAGTTGAGACACTAGAGGACCCCACAGACGCATGTTAGGGACTGAATTTAAACTAATTTAAATTGAATTCTGAGGCTCTGCAAGGAAGCAACTTTTGCAAAACTAGTTCTTTACAGATACTTCTTTCAAGGGATGAAATCCAGTGGCTGTGACTAAGCTTGTAAGCACTATCCACTTGGAGCTGCTAGCAAACACAGGGGAAGAGTCACCAGGCCAGGAGAAGTTACAGGAGAAGGCCCTGAGCAGAATCAATCCCTAAGACAACAGGGTGCAAACTTTCTGCAGGTTACTGGCCACTGGAAGAGCAGCACAAGGCAAGCTGGAAATGCCCTGAAGATTTTTCTTTCTGAAATAGTCAAGAAAAGATTCAAAGGCTATCCCCCTGTGGGCAACACAGTAAAACTTAACTCATGGCACTGCTCCACCCATCTGCTAGATGTGATATTGCAGACAAGCTCAGCCATTAGCTGTGTAAATAGATTTCCTTTCCTGTATCTGTATTGCTGAGTCAACTGCTGTTGAAGTACTACTCTCTGTGGCAGAGCAAGGCACTAGGCTATCCAAGTATTTTAAAGAGAAATTATTATCAAAGATATACTACAAACTGTAAAAGGCATCTCCCCAACAAGGCATTTGCCATTTCTTCCCCTAAATCCTTGTTTGGATGTTTAGGGTAAGCAAGTCCACAGGTAACAGGAGAGAACTTGGCTAAAATTATCACAAAGGAAGAATCTAAAATACAACATTAAAAGTCCCATTTGCTTTCCAGTCCTCTGGCTTCAGCAAGGCATGAACAGGTGGGACACTAATGAGTTGCAGCAGGGACGTTACTCAAGAGGTCTCCTAACACCAGTGGTTTTGCTGGACCTGGAACCTCCTTTTCCAGTGATGCCTAAAGGAAAGATCACAGGAGAGAGAGGGTTAGAGCTTTGGGTCCAGGAGCCCTGCTGCCCAATACTCCTTACAGAGGTTGAAAGGTGA
Source organism: Sialia sialis (assembly GCA_009812075.1). Lineage (NCBI taxonomy): Eukaryota > Metazoa > Chordata > Aves > Passeriformes > Turdidae > Sialia > Sialia sialis. The sequence continues at coordinate 459,434 of VRYO01000638.1, read as the reverse complement.
CAAGGATCCACTCCCTAACAACCACAAGGTCTTCACAGCAACATTCCCATTGCTTTGTACCAGCTAAATGGAGCTCCTGACACAAATGGCTTCCCAGGCAGCAGGGCTCAGCATGAGGCTACTGAGGGCCCAGAAGTGACAGTCTGTGTGGAACTGTCTGATTTCTGCTCTGCAAACACTCATCAACCACCTCTGCTGACAATAATTACTTATTTCCTCAAATCCTCGGGAGACACCAAGTACCCAAAGTGCCCTCCCAATATCAAGCACCAGGGAAGTTCATGTGTAGAATGTCTGGAAATGGTGTGAATGGGAAATGTTTTTGGTGACACAGGCTTGCTGTGATCTGTGCCTCACCTCTGGCTTTCAGGGGAGCTGAGGTGACCATCAGGGCAGCAGAGGAAACAAAGTGAGACAGTTTGTATGAAAAAGAATGCAGGGATGGCAAGAGAGAAAAAGGAGCAAGATCCAAGGCTGCTTCCAGGCTTTGCACTGGCTCTTGAAAATTTTACCATAAAGCAAACTCTTTCCCCCTCACATGTACATTAGCCAAGAACAGTTAATCAGACAAACCACATCTGCCACTGTGGCTTAGGAGCCTATGAAATGAGATTCATCAGTCCTTCAGTAATGGTACTCAGAAAAAACCCAAATGTTTCCTGACTCAGAAAAACAGAAATGTTAAAGCTGGAGTTGCAATTAGCAGCACCTACAGGTACAGCAACACAACAGAACCTGATCCATGAACAAACTCCTGCCTGCTCTTGAATAACCTGGAGTCCTCCCATAACCAGTGCCTTGGAAAAACCAGAGCTAGATCCTCAGGCAAAGGCTATGGGGAAAAAACTCAGCTGGCTTTAGAGCAGCTCTGTCCCACTGGAGGCTTGCAAATCCTGCATATTTCTAATCCAGCTCTTCTTATATCTTAATTTTCTCCACAACAGACACAGTCAGTGTTTATTTCAGCAATTCATCTGAATGCTGCAGACACAAAGCCCAGGGCAGATCTCTTTCCCACTCAGTTGTGCAGTGTACAACCTGCAGGATAGGCAAGCACATGCACCCTCCCATCCCCTCCCTTGTGCAGCACCTCAAAAATCCTCATCTGGAAGAAAAACACTACCAAAGCTCTCAATTACCAAAGTTCTGGCTATGTCCATTGCAGAAAATCATTATGAGATCACAGACTCCTGCTAACAAGTCTCAGAGCAGTAGCACAAAAACTTGCAAGCATGTAACACCCCAGTTAAACCCAGACCCAGAGAAGGGGTTAATCCAGAAACTACCTGTGTGCAAGCTGTTACAGCTGCACCGTGCTTGCAAACAAGCCCCAGGATCTACAGTTTCCAGTAAGGCAGAACAGCATGCTTCTCCTTTCCCTTTCCAGTCAGAAGTCTTAAACCAGGATTAGCACTCCATCCCAAGCTCCTGAGCAAATAACTTTTCCAGAGGATTGCCTGGTTTCATACTGTAGTACATATTTCTCCCCACTGGTTTCCTGGCTGTTTTTTGTTCACACAGAAGTGCAGAAGTGCCCTGGCTGTGCCCAGCACGGGCGAGCACAGCGGTTGGGGCTGCACTATCGCGTTCTGCACGGCCGTCTCCAGCGACCGCAGCATCCGCTGATCCCGTCACATCTGCTGCCACCTCAGAGCAACGGCAGGGAAACGGATCCCTCCTGCCTCTGCCCCGGGCCCCACTCACACCGAAAGGAAGAAGAAAGTCCCCTCCGTGGCTGTGGTTTGGGGCGATGTGTAACTGTACCAGAGTGAGCTCATCCCCTGTGAGCCTGCGGCCCTGCTGATGTCAGCGCACAGCTCCGTGGCAGGAAGCGACACGGGAACAGGAGCCCCAGAGCAAACTGAATTGAGCAACTGAGGTTAGCTCCTCTGGCATTTCACCATGTGCCATTGCCAGGGACTTTCTAAGAACCAGGGCTGGACTGCCCAGAGCCGCTTCACACACCAGTGGCAGGAGGGAGCAGCTGTGCTGCCACATGGCAAGGGAGGCAACATCTGCATCCCCTGGGCTCCTGGCCCCTTCTCCCTGCAGGGAAGACGTTTCGTTAAGAGCCTCCTGCAAGGCTCACTGATGGTAGGACATAGATGCACACAAGTTTTCCTGGAATCTACCCCAGAAGCAGTTCTGAACAGTATAGACTCAGATTTGAATTTTCACAGGGTTCAGCTGAGGTTGGGGCTCTGAGCATCTCTATCTTCCTACAGCAGTGATGAGTTATCTGGCATCTCATCTCAGAGAAGCTTAGATAAAGTGGAACTTTCTACAGAAACCGGCCAGTGCCATCACTGTCTGTGCTGCTGAGGCACCTCTGCCAGTGCCAGCCACTGCCAGGGAGCTCTGCATTAGAGTAGAAGCCAGGAATAAAAGAGGAAGACCATCCTGGAAACATTCTGGATTAATCCAGAGTACTACAGTGTCCCAAATACCAAGGGATCATCTATTCATAAAGTTTTTCAAGTAAGGCAAGACATTAGCAAAAGACTTTTCACTTTTTTATACACCACGCAGACATCTTCACTGAGCTGTACCAGTACCAGTAACCAGAATCTCAGATGCGACTTCTTGGAAAGACAGACAGATTTTCTTCCCTTTTTACTCTACCTCCACTTCTGTTGAAGCAGTCAGAACTGAATCAGATGGAAAGAATGTGCCTGGAAGCTTTCCAAATGCTCCTCTGTTTATAGAATTTACCAGAAAGACTGCAGCCAGTGCTAGAGCTCTGTGGGTACATGCATGGTTTGCCAGAGTGTGGCTCCACTGTTTAGTCTTGTGCAATTATTGTTATCTAACTTCAAACCTTGTGTACCTTGTGCTGAGTTCAAGTTCCAGTCACTGCTTTCCAGAGGATTTCCTCCCTCAGATTCTCCTTCTTGGACCACTGCTTGAGGCTACAAAGAAAAAACACCAAAAATAAACAAGCCCCCCATCCAAAATTATGTATTTAAAAACTAAATTGCAAATATGCAAAGTAGATGGATTATTTTAACAAGAACATGCAGGCCTGACAGTAAATCCATTTGCCACCAACTCCTACATCCAACCATAGGCAAGAGCACACCAGGGCATGTAGTGCCCACACACATTCTCTCAATAGTTGTCAGTCTCTAATAAACCATCTCATTACCAGATGTGACAAACAGCCCAACACTTTGAAAAAGTGCCTGTTATGCAGTTGTGGAGTTTTCATCAAGAAAATTTTCTATATTTCAGGTTATTTCCCTGTCTTGACCAGCTAAACATTTTGTCTATTGACAGTTAAAACCAAAATGATTGTTCTTTTTCTTCTGCTTTGGTTTTGCTCCCCAAAAATTCTTTAGCTGTTTAATTCTGAACTGAAACATGAGAATACTTCACTAATCAAAGTTAGAATGACACATTTTAAAATGTTAAGAGCTCTAGGTCCTTCTGTTTGTCTTTGAGATTTCTCAGTCCACAAATTACATCAGCAGAATTCACTGGGTAAGGTTTTGTTCTGCAAGACATGGCCACTTCTGCCTCTGGTAATTTTCCACAGAGCTTGAGGATCCCAGTTTGCACAACTGGCTGCTTTAAGCATTGGTAACACAGGCTTCCCTCATCAGTGCATTTAAATGGGCTTAGGGAAAGCAGTGGGCTTTGAGCAAGAGCAGTGTGCTGAACTAGACTGTTACTATATCTCCTGGATTGCAGAGAAGGAACAGATTTTGGATAGCAGAGAAGGAACAGTTTTATGGAACAGTTCCCTTGTCTGGGACATTCTACACAAGGTTTGCAAACAGTTTCCCACTATCCAGGAAATAAGTGTGGCAAGGTCACTGTCACATTAAAAAATGACTCCTGATCTCTCTTCTGATGATATCCTGGTACTTCCTTGCTGGTGAATATTTCCTTCCAAGGAAATGGCTTCTCACAGGCTTCTCCGTCCCCTCTGGTTCTGCTGAACCAGAAGTGTTCCCTCCCCTCCGGAGCACTCCTGTGCCACCACAGCTGTACAACAAACCTATGGATTCCTGCAGCAAGTGCACAGCTTGGGTTTGGATCTAGCAATTTTTGTGATGCACACTAAATAATGGTTCGTGGCTGTTGTAGGGTTTTTTTAATCATTTCTAATGACAGATAACATACCATTAACAGTTCACAAGACTGAACATTTGTATTGATTAAAAGCTTTTGTCTTGTTTTTACACCTGAAATGCTTTATTCTTAGCTACTGATTCTTACTAATCCTTTGTTTGCTGCACAAAAGTCTCCTCCCAGCAGGACTCAAAGCTTCTGCATTAATCAAATTTTAAGATTCTTTTTTTGAGACAAACTGACATGCTAAGCAATCACTTCAGTCTTTCAAGTCTGCTGGGAAGACAACCCCTCTCTGAGGAAGGACTCAATCTCTGGTCTAACAATCCAAGCCCAAGAAAGTGCTATACTGTGGAAGTCTGGTACGTCCTAAATTAAATACAGCATCTCCCTTGGGCTCTCAATTCTTCAGTAGCTGAATCTTGGAGGCCATCAGAAATGCAGCCAGAGCTTCCTTAATTATTTCCAGGCTACCAAGGCTGAAAGAATGTTGTGGCAGTCACAGAATGTGAGAAGGGCAAACACAGCTGAAAGTTCCCCAGGATCTGTGACTGGAGAAGAGGAAAGGACTGAACACCATACTCACCCACTTGCGGGGCCTCCCTCTTTGCCTTTTCCCAGCAGGAGGTTCTGCCTTCATTGAAAACAAAGTGGGGAAAATACTGTCAGCTCTCACATTTGCTGGGCATTGTGACTAAACCACTGAACTTGGCAAAGGTGGCCCTTGTGTAAAGGTCTCATCTCACATGCAGCAGAAAAAGCAAAAGCTGGGGATAGAAGATGACAGTTGAGGAGGAAACACCTGCCCAACTGCACTGGTTGTGATTATTTGGCAGTGGTGGAGGAAAAACACTGGAAGGAAACTGCTGAACAAGCAGTGGCAACACAGGAAGGCTGGGAGATGAGCAAGGACTAAAACCACAATAACTGATCTATCCAACAGTGGCAATTAAAGCTGAGCTGAATTAGGGGCAACTTTTACTATCTTTAAACTAGGAGAAACATCCCTGCTTGTCTCTCTGGCAGAGCTTCCCTCCCCTGTAAATGAATATAAGCAATTTCTTCTCACCGTTCCCCCAGTTACACCAGTCACTTTCTTGCTTCCTTTTGGCCTTCCTCGTGGTTTCTTCGCTGGCTGTGGGGTAACAGCTGTCTTTCCATCATCCTCCTGGGATAAAAGGAGAAAACCCTTTAAGCAGGATGATCTCTGAAACAATTACATTCTCGCATTCTGGTCGGTCTTGGACTGTCTTACCCCACTAAAAGCACCCAGATGCCTAAACAGCTGCTTGTCTCTGCTTTTCCAGTTGTCAAGTGCATTAGAAGATGATCAGCAATATTCCTACCTCTTTGTCTTTTGGGCTGGGGAAATGAGTAAATTCCAAGAACTCTGGCCAAGGGGGTCTTGCCTGTTCTAATCAATTACTGGTGCAGAAAGAGGGTGACAACATGTGAAAGTCTCCAGACTAGAACAGAGACCTGGTTAGCCTCTCTCACATGTATCCTGGCTGAACTGTCACATGAGAGGTGCCTCTGAGGCCAGGAGCTGAGATTTTCCCAGGGTGCAGATCCTGCTGCTATCCCTGGGTAGCCTCAGCATCCATCAGAGAAGACCTCTCCTCCCTTTGTCCTTGTTAGCAAGCAGCTTCCCAGGGCTGCCTGCAGATCCCATTGGGCTACTGCCATGGCATCCTCAGGCAGCCTCTTGGGATGATGTTCCCTCACCTGTGGCTGCTTCTTTGGTCTCCCCCTCTTTCTCTTCAGGCTCTCAGTCAGTGTAGATGAGGTGGAATTTTCTGGCGTCTCGTTGCTCATGTTGGCACTCTTCACTGTTTGCAGATTATAATCCAACAGGTTATTTTTCCTGGACTGGGAAAGAAAACTTGTCTCCTCTTTTTTGCTTTATCTTGTTATGGACTCTCCTCTACCTGCAAGGCTGAAATGGTAAGAAACAATCAGACATGACAGCTTGCTATTGTTTTCATCAGCTGCAAGAGTTCAGGGCCCAGCAGATATTTGGGAGCATAACTGCTTTTATAAATACTCTATAATAATTCTTTTAACCTGGCCTATTCCTCAGCTTTCTGAGGCTTTCAGCCAAAGGAGCTGAACTGCTCCAGGCATGGTCTAGTCTGGTACCTCCATCTACCCTGCCCTGTTTAATCTGAACCAAAAAAGACAATGTCTGCAGCTCTCTGAACTCTACTCTTCGGAGGCTTCTTCTGCCCAAAGAGGAAGGAGGTGGGAGACAAAGTGGTGGTGGTGAGTTATAAATGCACCAGTCAAGGGTAAAGCTTTCTTTGGCGCTCCTATACTGTCAAATACCAAAGCTAATCCCAAGACCAAAATCTACAGCTAAGAGTGCCTTACATGAAGATGCTTGAGAGACCAAGTCCCAGGGCACAAACTCTAAGAAATCTGGTTCTGGAGCTGCCACTCAAGAGTTTGTTCTTAGTCATTGCCTGAACAGGCATTGTCTGGAGAGGTGGCCTGATCCCATTCAGTGCACTCAGCCCTTGGTCCTACATGAGGCTCACTGTTTTCTACAGGACAACACAAGCTCCTAGACCTGGATTTTGCACCAGCTTATCTGCTAGAAGCATGAATCAGAAGGCTCATCAGCCTCCTGCCTGGCCCCAAGCTCTGCTTAGTGCCTGCTGTGGTTGGAATGAGCCCTCATGCAAACTGTTTGCTCTAAGAAATAACCATGATCAAAAGCTGTTGAGAGTACATAGGAAGCCAGTGACCTTCCCTGCTTCTGCTTGAGGTTTCTCTTCTGGCTTGCCTGCCAGAGAAGGGGGAGGTCTGAATGCAAGCCTTGACACCCTCACATCCCAAAGCAGGAAGAAGGGAGAACCTGACCAGAACCTCAGCAGAAACCTAAATCCCAAGCACTGGAAGAGAAGGTGCGGGTCACTGAAGTTTTGCTTGTGTCAAAAGTCAAAACTTAGCCAAGCATCTGAGCTCAGTCCATGTGCAGCACCTTCAGACCTTGCCCTTCCTTCTGGCACACAAGGGAGGGCTCAAGAAGGTGGGAGGGGATGAGGAGGCTGAGCTTGGCTGTTCAGAGGCAAGTAGTGCTGGCTGAATTCTCTTTTGTCAGTAGTTCTTATCACAAAATACACAGCTGAGAATAGTGCCATTAGGAAAGCAGCGTCATTTATTGCTTAGGAAAGAAGGAACATCTAGATGAATCATGCATTTCTACCTTCTCTGCAAAACCATCACCTGAGAATTTTTTTGGTTTTCAACTCTTCACTTTACCTGTTTTGCTGCTCCTTTTCCACCTGCTAAATGAAAGGTAACAGCAAACTTAAGGAGCTCTTTGCCCCAGGGGCCTTGAGCACAGCCGAGTTCCCAGGTCCCTTAAGCAGGCTGTACCTGAGGCAACAGAGCAGTACTAGGTAAGGACGCAGCTGTAGAAGAGAGTGACTTTTTTGTTTAAAATAATGCTGGAGGGCAGCAGCAGGGCTCAGTTCCAGTTCATGCATGAGCAGCCCTACAAAGGGAACTTCCTGGATATCCCTTTGTTGCACACTGTTGGGCCCCAGCTCACAGGTGCTGCTGCACACTCAGCTTTTCTATCAAGCCTTCTGACCACAGGCTGATGGAAAGACCACAGGTTCAGGTCCCCAACTTCAGGCTGCGTCTGGAGAGGCAGTTAAGGGGAAAAAAAAGTTTTTCTACTTGCAAGCTAGGCACAAGTGCCACCAAGTTCCTTTCAGAGAAGAGCTGTGCTTTTACAGACAGTTTTGTCATCTGATCAGAGGTTCAAGCTGAAAAGACGAGAGGACCTTGACCAAGGATGACAACAAATATTCTGCCCTCTTGCCAGCTACAGTTCCTTGAGCCTGGATTTTCTAGTCAGAATTGGGGCTCAAACAGGCTGGTGCCAGCATCTGGAGTTGGCTGAGGCACGAGGGGGGCCACTGAGATTTGGGACTGTCCTGGGAGAAGAGAAACACTAGTGGCTCTTTCCAAAGGCAGGTCTAAGCCAGGCTCAGCTCATGTCACACATATGTGCTCCTGGATCAACCCAGTATGCTGCAGAGCTGGCTTGAAGCTTCCAGAGCCTGAGCCTTCCCTCAGCTGCCAGTGGAAAGTGAACAGGTATGGCCACAGGAATGGACAAGTGTGAAAGTGCAGTCCAAGCCAGATCCCTAGCTGCTTGTCTTGGGGAGGCTGTGCTCAGAGGAGGGTGGAGTTAAGCATTTTCATTCTATTTTTCAGTCTCAGCATGCATTCTTGGTTTGGTCACTGCAGGCTGGACATGCAGAATCTGACAGTATCACAGAGATGCAGCAAAGAAACTTCCAACCTTCACTCCATACCCTAACACAATGTGCACGTATGTAAGAGACACTGAGGCCATTGCTCTTACTGACACAACCTCTCTCAAGAGTTCACTGGAACTGACAACTGCATGGAACCAAAATTTTGCATGTCATTATTCAAGTGGGAGCAACCACAGTGCACAGAATTTCTTTTTCCCCAGATGCAAAAAAAGTCAGTTCTTGTGCAATGATTTTTTTGCTAAACTAATACACTCCACAATGCCATTAGCTTATCTGGCCAGCTTTCTACAGGCAGGACTGCAGACAAATGCCAGAGACTGCCAGGAGATGACAATTGCTTTGTACATCTCTTCCACCCTCCCATCACCAACCGAAGGCACATCTTTCTCAAATAGCCTGGTGTGATAAGAAAAATACACCAGCAAAAGGATCCAAGCATCAGTCCTTAGGGCTTTACATGACTCAAGCAAGACACAGACAAACCAAAAGCACCCACTACAATTTTACTTCAAATTTCTCAACAACTTTCCATGTATACATCTAAATGCCCAAACCAATACTGAGTCGCATTGTATACCAAAAAAAGCAAATAATCCTTCCAGGGTCACTGCACTCCCTGCTGGGATTGGAGCCAACAGGGCTGAAGCCCAGACCCACACTGTGTCCACAGGGGCACAAGATCTGAAAAACCCATCCAAATGTTTGTGGGCCTCATATCACCTTTATGCCAGCCATACACACAGCTTTGCAAATGGCACAGGGATGAGAATGCATGGTTTTGGCAGTATTGATAACTCTGTATTGCAGAAACATCACTGAAAAGAAATCCTCACGTTCCACATGCATTCTCAGGCACCTGGTAGAGGGCAGGGAATCCTCAGTTGTACTAGACACCTAATTTAAGTCATTTAAGTACAAAGCCAGTTTCTCACATCACAAGTTCTCAAGCATGAAAAGCTCTTCCTAGGAGCAATGTAGACATAGCCTAACAGTATTGAACAGTGTGCTTGAGGGACTTTTCCACAGACTACAGAGGAAGCCTTGGGGATGAGGCTGCTGACTTGGGCAGGTAAATTAAATGGCAGGACCCCTCCCTGTTTGTTTCCTCCCTCAAGGAGGTTAGATATTAGGCTATATCCTTGGGAGGAGCATGATATGACACAGGGGTGGTTGAGGTATCACACAAAACCCCCAAACCATGTACATGATTCACTACCAGAAACGCTTCTCTGGCTGCAGTGCTCACTTAAAAAATAAAAGCTTGCAAAGCCTTTCACAAGGCATAACAGGAATGTCATTATAAGAGACCTTGCATTATAGCTTTAACTCCACTGCTGTCTCTGTAATAACATGAACCAGTATCTCCCAAGCACAACTCCCATTTAGCAGCACAGCACCACTGTGCTGCTGTCCTGTGCCACAGCAAACCCAGGGGAGCGTCACTGGCAAAGTGGCCACTCTTTATTCCCGCCAGTAAAAGATGAAGGAAAAAATTTGGCCCAAGTCCTGCATCAAGCAGAGGAGGATAAAAGACTTTGTTAGTCAAGATATCCAAAGAAGACGACTTAGGAGGCCAGGCAGGGAGAAAACTCTCACTCAGTAACTGCAGCAATAACAATCTGTGCTCATGTTATGAGAAATTACTTTCACCTTCCGAGAAATCAAATGCTAACATCTTTAGATCTTGCAGTAGATCAAGATACACCACAGCTCATTGCGGTTCCCCATGGACAGTTCTACCAAAAAAAGCACAGGAACAGCCCCCTTGGGAAAGTACAGTGGCAGTAACACTCTGGCAAATGTGCCTTTTCTGCCAGACTTTTCTGTAAAAAAAGGAACTTATGGGCTACTAAATCAAGTTAGTGACAACAGAAGGTAACTGCCATCATCTCATAAATCATTCTCAGAATCATAACTAACCTCTCTAGGTGATTTCCCTGACCCCTTTAACAAAATCTAAAGCTTCTTTGATCTCATGCTTAAAAGTCTCCTAGTTTCTTGTCTGTTAGTTGAGGTTTTTTTTAACAAGCAATTCATTGTCACTTGTTCTCGCATCATCAAGTCCTTCAGCAGCAACATTTCTCTCTCCTCCATTTTTAAACTCTACCAGATTACACATCTCCCTCAACTCGCATAGCTGAATAAACCAGCACATTTATTTCCTGGATGTGATCATATCATCTCCCGATCATTCTGGTTGTCATTTACACCCCTCCCAATCTGATCGCAACACTTTCGAGTATGATAAAGACACTTATTCTCAAAACTATTTTCAGTAAGGCTAGTTTACCTAAATGAGCTTTTCATAAATCTGAGAAGCATGGCCTAAGAGACACTTCAGTGGGGAAAATTCAGTTCTTGTGTAACATAAATAGCACTGGCTTCCAAAATGATTCAACCAGCAAGCTATTCCACAACCTCCAGTCCATCCCGACTGATAAAATTCCCAGGTCAGGAGACAAATAATTTAAGTTTACAAAGGACAAAATATACAGGAACCATATGGGTTTCCATGCTTCATGTTAGTTCTAGAGACTTGCTCAAGGTCTGAATGAGAGTTTCTGTAGCTTAACAGTTACATTTCCAACTTCGTTGTAGACTCCTCTGTGCCACATAATCAAAGTGCCCTTGTGTGTCTCAGTTCATCCAAAAGCTAGTGCCTAGGTCCCTGACTGCTGAGCTGCACTGGGGATGGGGCTGAGGACAAAGAGCCTGAGTGAGACAGGCAAGGGCCATCCTGCCTGGGCCTGTTCTGAGACAGCCAGCAAAGGAGGCAAGGCTGGGACAGGAGTTTACGGACTAGAGATCTATCTACCAAAAACAGCACGAGGCGACAAGCACAGCCACATGGGAAAAGGGCTGACTACTGAGTTTCAAGCAATGATGTGGACAGGAACAGGCTTAGTTTCCTCTCTCCCAAATCCTCAGTCCCCAGCACCAGCACAACATCAAGGCATTGCAAGAGCTCTCTTGAATGAGCCTTGCTTGATGCACTGCCTGCCAGCTTCTCTTTGCCCAGATTCCTAAGCTAGCTATTGCTCCGAGAGGCACCTTGTTTACCCTAACCCATACCACAACTAGCCACAGAAATACCACCATGGTTCTACTCTAGTTAGATTAAAGTATTCTCAGTTCTTCCTCCAAAACATGAGGCTCTGCACTTGCCTGTGCAAGGAATCAAGTCACATGTGCAGTCCTGGCTGTGCTGAGGTTCTGTTCATATCCAGATGCACAGAACTCTCCCTGAATGTTGCCACAGAATTCCACAGTGAAGTGTTCAACCTCAGTCCTACCGCAGCATCATCAACTTCCAAGCTCCATCAAAGCCTTAGGTTTCTTATTGTCAGAGCAGGCAAACCAAGGAGGCAGTTAACCACCCCAGGAAGGCAGGGAAAAGCACTGTGGGGATACCAAGATGAGAAAGGAAGAGAGCTCTGGAATCTCTTCCCAACTCTGAACTTGGCAAGTCATGTCACCTTTCTACACTTCACATTTTCTCTCTATAAGATTATGGAATAGAACTGAAGTATTAACACTTCCCTCAACCTGGGGTGCAAGGATTGAAGATTAAGTAATTCCTTTTTGTAGAGTGACACTAAGAACCCTCAGCAGTAGGGAAAAGAGCAAGGCATCATTAGATGAATGCACCAGCAGCTTCCTCCATGTTGTGTTCAGGAGCACAAGGAGGCAGTGGCAATTGAAGAAATACAGCTCAGGATTAGCCACATCCTGCTGAGCAACAGAACACACCTTCACCCTCTTCCCCAGGAAGCTAAGGGTGGTGGGACCTATTTGGCCGCAAGCTGTCAGGTGGAGTTACCGGCCCTGGGCTCCCCAGAGGCACACAGCACTTCTCATCCACTCCCCATCACCAGCAGGCAGGGGACACCGCTCATCTCACTGCCTCCGTCCAAGGAAACCCTTGTACCAGCACAGGATCCCAAGTCTTGAGGCCTGGGATCTGAAACCCCTTTCATTCATGCTCAGACATTTCTAGCAGTTCTCCCAAAATCATCAATTACCAAAATATCAGATCAGTGAGACTCCTTTGTGGATTGTCGAATCCCTAGCATTACACATTATGACCCTGTTAGAATTCTCCCTGAGGGAACTTGTCCAAAGACCCAAACGTTTGCTAAAGGACTCTTATCTTAAAGTCTTTGTCCAGACACTTTCATGAAAAAGCAAGCACCCCAAGCACTGCAGAGTTAAATCAGCAGAGAAAAACCCAACAGCATTTACAGGAAAATAACAGGAAAAGCAGAAATCAGTGTTTACTAAGAATTTAAAAAACAAGTTATTTAACATGAGATAGCATCAAGCCTTTTTTCTCTATAGAATCTCATACAGCTCACCTAGTGACATCTGCAAAACACTGTCCACTTGTGTGAAGCCACAAAATGGCCCCTGCACTTCCTGTGGAGGACTGGCATTGGTACAAGGCAGCAAGTTCTGTACCTTAGACTGCTTGAAAGTACGTTCTCAATCACCAGCCTGCAGTTCATTGACACCCACACCTCAATAAACCCCAGTATCTCACAGATATACAGATGGGCTCTGTATATGCATTTCAGAGGACACAGTAAGAAAGGAACAAGATTTACCTGTTGAGAAGTTGGGCAGCACTGCTTGACTTGGCCCCAGCAGAGCTAGCAGTGAAGGCAGGAGACAAAGAGGAATGAAGCAGTTGGGAGCCCCTGCAGTGGTGAGAGGCAGCTATCCCAGGTCTCTGCTCACACTTGTCTCGGGATCCTTACACCAAGCCCAGAGCCGTGGGTCGCACTCCCAGTTTGCGATATGGAAACGCTGCGAGCGCTGCCGGAGATCTCCTTCTGATGGCAGCCCTGAGCAACTACTGCACGAGAAACCCACGTTCACCAGCCAGCTTCTACCTACTACTGGCCTGATTACTGAAAATAAAGCCACTTTCCAAATGTGAAATGAATGATCTGAATAAAGGCGACGGATCATTCACGTACTTCCCTCTTTACAAATGCTAGAGAGAACCCTGCTGACCCGGTTATCAAAGAAACAAAACCAAACCAAAACAAAAACCCCAAACAGGCACCCCCAGGAAGGCTTGTGATGATAAAGTGGTTATTAATCTGAGTGCAAAATGTGCTCAGGGCATTTACTTTAAGCCACAAATAAAAACGGGAAGCTGAGGTCAGTTGAGCATAAATACATTTAGAAAGGAGATGTTGCGTGGCTCTAACTCGGGTATTTTGTATTAATTCTGTGAAATACCACTAGATCTCACAAAAGCCCCCAAAAGTATTTTGCAGAGGAAAACAGACTTTTCATGGCTTGACATATTCAAGACACCTATACTGGGTTTTTTTGGGTACATCACCATTAGCAAAACGATAGATTTAAAGTATCTATCCTTACCTACACAAAACCCACTACAGTATCTTAGAAACAAAATCTGAGGCTCTTCTTTATGTCAAGTAGTAAATTGCTTACAGTGACAGTACCACTGAATAAACTGAAGACAAACCTTTTTTCTCAGTCATCCATACAAAAGGTTTGCATCACTTGACTCCTCAGTAACTTCTCTAAATCTAAATAGGGCACCTAAATCAGTCTGGAACAATATTGACCATGACCTTACAAACAGGCAATGATGTTCTGGTTAAAGCTGTTCACAGGGGATCTGGAATTGTGTCTAGTCCCTGGGGCTGTCAAGTGCTTCCCCTGTGACCTCAGCAACTTTTCTGTGTTTCCCACATGTAAAATGGGCATAACACAGGTAATGTCTGGCTCCTTTAGACAGTACTTTCTTTGGGAAGAGATTCATTACCCATCATGCAATTTAATGTCTTAAGCAAAGTGGCTCAAGATTTTGTTTGGAGCTGCAAACCACCAAAAGAGCAAAATCAACATGAATTGCCCAGAGAGCCCTTTGGTCACCCCTGCAACAATGTTCCAAATCCAAAAACCATTAAATAATGTATGAAATCAAGTACCTGAAAATTATTATCTGTTAATTTAAATGCATATATATAATTTATCAAATATCCTCTTGCATATGCACTACTGTTCCATATGAAAATATGCAAACTTCTCATTTTTTTTAATGACTTTTAAAGTGGTTTTTTTTTTAAATGTCACTAGAGACAAAGCTGTAAGCATGCTGTATGAACACAGTGTAATCATAATGACTGAGTCAGAACCTGAATTGTTACACTTGGTACAAAATGAAGAAATCTGCATTTCATACAAATACCTTCCGGCGAGTCGGTATTAAACTTGATTCTACAACACTACAGAGATGGTTGACAGTCCTTATGTACCAAAGAACATAATTAATATTCCAGAAATTAAACTCCCAGTTAGGAAATGGCAGATACAAAATTGGAACATGGAGTCCTATTTAATCTTTATTGGGCACATATTGGAGAATAGTGTCTTTAATTTAATATCCACACTTCATCACTTCTTAAGTATTTAAGGCTAAGAGAAATTATTTGATCATTCAGTATATAAATGACTGACATTTCATCATTATTCTTGGACTGAGCCCAAAAATCTCACACTTGACAGAACCATCAGTCCCAGAAAATGTGTTCCTGAAGACAATCACAGAATCATTAAGATTTGGAAAGACCTCCAAGATCACAAAATCCAAAATTTGAACAAATACCTCCATATCAACTGAACCACAGCACCAAGTGCCACATCCAGCTGTTTCTTCAACACTTCCAGGCATGGTGACCCCACCACCTCCCTGGGCAGCCCCTTCCAATGCCTGACAACCCTTTCTGTAAAAAAATTCTTGCTGATGTCCAACCTTAACCTCCTCCGGCCCAGCTTGAGGCCAATTGCCTCTTATCCTACCACTGGTTATCTGGGAGAAGAGACTGACCCCTGTTGGGAAGGAAAAGGATTTGACAGGAAGGTCTCACAGCTATGTATGTATAACAAAAATCTTTGAATGTAGAATCTGAAGAAGGAATAGAAATGATAGTTAAATTTTGATATAGGAAAGAATTGCTAAGCCAGTCTTACTGGGTAACTAAGAAGGCAAAGAGCAGGTGAGTTGGAAGGGGCTTTTATGACTGAGCAAAGGATAAATCCACCACAAAAGATGTTTTTACCAAGCAAAAAGATTTTCATAGGCAAACAAGAAAACCAATGTCGCAAATAGAAAGAGAGATAAAAAAATTTTCTATTGCAAAAAACTGAAAACCAACTTCTAGCTTAAACTGTAACACACTAACCTTTAGTGATTGGAAAATAGTAACATGAATATGGTCAGGTTAGTAGTTATGATAGACTCTAGGTAATAGTAAAGGTATTGATTGGTTGTTATGTAATAAGATGTACAGCAAAGAAAGATATAATGCTCTGTAACATGAATGGAACAGAGCTTCAGGACACGCAGCTTGCCTATAGCCAGCAGCTCTAGGCTCACCCACAACTGCTGCAACCTCACCTGTGCAATAAACAGTGTGTTAAGAGCTGTCTGAAGTCTCCATCTCTGCCTGGCTCTTACAATCCCAAACCAGCTCCTTTCAGGGAGCTGCAAGAATGAGGTTGCATGGGATGGACAATGCACTATACCCTTGGACAGGTGTTCCAGTGGCTAATCCCTCTGAACAGGGTGCCTAGTTTACACTTTGGTTTGTGCTTTCAGATTGCAAGAGCTGGTTCCTATCATTACCCAGTTTGCCCTGCTCAGTTACCAAGTCCACTGAAACTATTTTTTCTGAAAAATTAAGCAGCCAGAAATCCTTAAGTCTCACACTTAAAAGCATTAAAAAGGAAAAATAAAAGTCATTGTTGCACCCCTCTCCTCATCTCCAAGTATTAATCCCTTTAGGAAGGGAGGTACCAAAGCAGAGTGCCCACCTCAGGAGCAGTCTCGAGCCCTGTTAAACCATTGTTGTGGTTTAACAGCCACAGATCACAGAAGCCCTTTGAGAACCCAAAATGATTTTTTATTTTTTTTTGCATTTCACAAGCTGTCCCTTCCATCCAGTAGACACTGCAGTTTCTTTGCACCCTTCGGCCACTTCTATGCTCTGTGCAATCCTGTTCCTGTCCCAGAGCACCATGCAGAAGAGCAGTTCTCCTGCTACTGAGATGAGCAGCTGCTGGCCAAGGGCTGAAACCTGGTCTCAGTTGCACCTTCAGATGAAGTGTCCCTTTTGGAGGGACAAGCATGACCTAGACCAGTCAGGAGAAAAGCAACAGCAGCCAAATCTAAAGTACAAGGATTCTTTGGATAGCATGGGGTCACATTAGCATGATTTGAGTGACCTGCCGGGACATTCATGTTCCCAGAGAGTTTCACGTATCTGCAGCAAGACCTGACCTGCACAAGGCCCAGGTTGTGCCTGCAAGACACTTGCTAGTTTCCTTTAGGAAGCATCCAGATTTTACCACAATGCAGTGCCTGCATTCCTGTTCCTTATCTTCACTCTTGCAGAAACCAGACCGGTCACTGTGACACAGTGTGAGATATGTAGGCTAACACCAACTAGAGATTCATTTGTGTATAATCCCCTTCTGTTAGACAGGTGTGCATAAAAAGCTTCATTCACTGCTATTCTGATCTTGTCAAAACCTCTCATGTGCACAAACCTCTATCTCCTAAGTGTAAGGAAAGCTGGATTCATAGTAATCGTTCTGTATGTGCTTATTATTCAGACTGTATTAATGAATATTTTAACTGGAGATTAGGCTGAGGTGTGATTTCCACAAGATAAGAAATAGATTTGCCATGCTCTATTTTATTATTGTAATGAAAGTGTGCCCCACAATACTATACTACTTAATTCTTTCATTCAAACTCTCTGGATGACACAGGGTTACAAAATCTCACTTCGAGAAAGTTGTGGACTTGCTGGAAGACCTCCAAAAAAATCACACTTAGAAAATATGGCCTGTGAGGAAAGATTGAGAAACTGGGCTGTTAAACCTTGAGATAGGAGAGCAGAAATGACAATGACTTTACACAACATAGAGTAGTGCAGCATCCAGGAAAGTAATAACATATGGATAGGATAAAGAGTTAGTTTAAACGCAGAAGTTAAGTTGAACACTGAGTTAAGTCTAATGACATAATGGTCAGGACAGCAAAGCACTGGAATAAGTGATGAGTTTGGGGAGCCTCTTCCCATGGAGAAACTACAAATGGGTCATACACACAAGGATTGGCAGAGATGGTAACAATAATTCCCTGAGAAATGAAGTGTGTCTGGCACCTCCTCTTTTCTGTGACATGAAGTTTCTAAGTTGTGGTTATGTATGTTTATGCAGGATTATCAAGGAAAGGGCCAGAACAGGTGATCCCTGGGGAGCAGAGTGAATTTTTAGTTGTCATCCAAGGCTGCAAAATCTCCTGAGCTGGCTAGATATTACTTGAAGCTTTAGAATGCAGGTGGTTCTACAGCTATAAACCTTGTGATTCATATCAGGAAAGCTAAAGAAATTTACAATTTCAGACCCCAAATTCTGTCAATTACCAGAGGTGATAGAATTTGATTCCTGCAATGGGAAGAATAAATCTTGCCAAAGTAATGCCATAAACACTGTCAGCTGGTAAGAAGGGTGACCTTTTACTACCTTTATAGCTAGAGACAGTTACTGTTCCTGACAACATGCAGACAAGGAAGGTGGGACAACTGAGAGTGTCAAGAGGGAACAGCTTTGCTGCAGGCAACAAAGGTGAAGCTAGAATTAGAAAGAGCTCACACTTTGGTCGATAAAGCCATGAGGAGACATTGTGAATGAAATATGGCCTGGGGATGGCCTTGAAGGACCTTTGTAACACAAAATGAACCTTCCATCAGCAGATAGCTGGGTGTGAAGGAGACCTAGGACACTAAAAAAAATTGGTTGGTGTGTATATATGGAGGAAGATGTGTATTCCTGAGGGAGAGAATTCAGGCCCATGACTATTCCTTAGGTTGCCCTCCAAGGGAGGGCAAGAGCAGTATACACATAAATGGGGTGTGTGATTATATAAAAGTGCTATGTAGTGCATACCATGCTCCCTTCCCTGATTTATCAACATGTATCCCATGTGCAGCTTCAAGACACCAGTACTAGAATCCTTACAAGAGTGAAAGGAATAGTGAAAAGAGGAAGCTCACATACACTTCCAAATTCTACCAAATTTCTTATGATGAGGCTGAAGAGCTCACGAAGCCTGGCTGCTTCAGAAGGATGTGTGCAAAGAGGCACTGAGCATATGGATGGCTCGGCTGCAGAGCCAGCACCTGGTTTACAGCACAGGGAAAGCCTGCAGGCTATGCCCCTGGCAAGGTGGCTGCTGCTTACTGTTCCTCTTTTTCCATTCAATCTTAAAACAAACAACTTCAGAAGGAAGCCTTCCCTTACCTGGAGCAGAACCCAAAGCAAATTAACCACAGAGTTAAGCTAAAAACCACTGAAAAAGCAAGAATTAATGTTACTAAAGCCAAATGACCAAGTTACGAGGGTGCCAGGACAAGTGACTAAAACAACCTTAGTCTGAGAATAAGCACTGTGGGTGGAGAATGCACACTGCAATAGAGATATGATCCCAGTACAGCCCTGGCATTGCTGGCACAGATACAAAAAAGCACAGCCCTGTACCTGAATTTGTGCTGCCTACAGCTGAGAATCTAACATCTTGTGTGGACAAAATTTCAGAACACAGCATATTATCTCTACATGTCCTGTTCATACCTCTTTGGTACCCTGCCCTTGAGAAAAGGCATGACATTGACACAACTGGAAAAAACCTGTTTTGTCTTACCTTTGTCAAAAGGCTGTTGTGGAAAAAAGGAAAAAACATAACCAAAATATAAGTGTCTGAGTGTTGCTCCTGCTCCTTTACCAGGCACAACCCAAACCCTGAGAAGAAACCGAGCATCCTTCCAGGAACTTGAAAGAAATGCTCTTTCCACCCGCTCCCTGTGGCAAGCACATTGTGTGACTCTGTCACCACACAGCGGCACTCTGCCCACACGTTTCCCAGAGGGAAACCTGCAGCTTTTTTCCCATTACTAAGACACCCACGAGCATTTGTGCTCATTGCTGAGCAGGCAGGGCTTTCAGGAACTACCAGTCACTGAAAAACACAACGTGGAACCTGCAGAGATGGTCAAGCACCTGCTTTGACAGCACAAGCATTAGCTGATTACAAGCCATTAGAAACCAAACAGTAGAAAAATCTGATTTTCAAACTGCTGGGAAATCTATTTTTAGGATCTTATTTCCTTCCACCTTTTCTGCATGCTTCAATTGCACTTCAAAATTGTGGCAATGCCATTTTGAGACCTCAGGTACTTCACACCACTTTTCTCTCCCATAATTCCAGCAGCACCACTCTAAACTCTGGTAGACCATTTATTCTGCATAACTTCCTTAGAAGAAAAACCCCAAGGACACCCAAGCAGATACATATCCATCAAAAAGCCTCTCTGCTAGACACACATGGATTTCTTAAAGGTGACAATAACAGTATGCTGATAGGACTGTGCCAGAGAAATAAGACTGAGTAAGGGGAGTGACAGAACAGTAGAAATGAGTTGGATACGAGCTGTTTACACAGGCTTTCCTGATTTTTCTCCTTAAGTCCAGGGCTAATTGCAAGACTTAATCTTCATGACCTAAACATGACACCTTGCACAGAGAAGATGCAGAGTCCATATGATGCACATAAAGGAGAGGAAGCCCACATGACAGGAAAAAGTCCTGCTCAGCGCTCCCAAGGGACCTTTGGATGGGGCCACAGATTGATGGGGATTTGCAGATAGCAAGTTGAGTATATTTAGCATCCAATAAGGCTATGCAGGTGCTCTGCAGTGCACACTGAGCCTTGCCCCTTCTGACTCCCCATTCACACTTCTCCCTTTACCCAGCTCTTATACAAGGCCCTTTGCTATGGGGACAGAG
>VRYO01000638.1:333237-438173 GCA_009812075.1 Sialia sialis | reverse complement strand
AGCAGAACCACATGTACTCAAGGTGAAAGCACATCAGGCTTTTTTTTTTTTTTTTCAATTAAAACAAACAAGCCAGCCAAAACAAGACTAAAACCAAACACCACCCCTCTCTCCAGAACCATGCAACAGCATTTTCCTGGTTTGGGGCTTTTTTTCCCCTTAGCTCCTACTATTAGATTTGGCTTTCTCTTAAGCTCTACCTGATGCTGTCACAAGGTTTTATGACAGTTGACCAAGATCTTGGTCAACTCCAAGCCCATGATGTTAGATACACAACAATCCCTATTTCTCTGCATACCTCATTTCACATTGATTTACTTGAAATTTCGTCCATCATTTCACTGGCCAGCCATTCAGTCTCAGGACTTTTCAACAACACTTCACTGTTAACCATCATCTTTACTGTCTTGAAAAATTTTATTTTAACAGGCTTGTTTGAAGTCTCATTCTCCCTGTTTTCAATGGTCATTCCTGACTAGGTTTAGCATTAGAAATTCTAGCATTGAGCTGTAAAACTCCTTGGCAGCTTTCTCCCATCTTGTTTCTGATCTCTTTGCCAATTATTTGTACATCTCAGAACCTTCTCTCCTTTTCAGTGTCCACACACCTTCCCAATAAGTTATTCTGAACTTTGTCAAGAGTCTTACTAGAAATCTAGTACCAGCTCTTTTCCAGGAACTCCAAGAAGTTTACAAGACAAACATCCTGCCTTGATATAAACCACATTGACTTTTCCCAAACTGATTGTTTCTTATTGTCGAACGTGTTTTTGTTTATTACAGCTTTTATTAGTTTATTCACTGCAGATGCCAGACTCACAAGCTCTGTTTCCTAGATTCTCCCAAACCTTTTTTTAAAGATTAATGTTACATTTACCCACTCTCCATGCTTCAGGTGCAAAGAAATTTTTAAAAGCAATGTTACACAGTGCCTTTGGCAATGCAGCTATTTCATACTTGAGCTCCTCAGACCTCAGGTGAAGCCTTCCAGACCTGGCAATCTGTTAGCATTCACAGCTGCTCAAAATGTTGGATTCTGGATCCAAATCAGAAACCTGTTTTTCCAGCATTTTACATTCTGTGATGAAGTGGGGGAGCAAGAAGGTGCTAGCAACACCCTCAGCAGGTGGGAGCTGAAAGAAGGCTTAGTGAGAGCTGGGTATAAAGCCCCACACACATCCCCCTACATAAAACCCTGCGTGGGAGGATGGGACTCATTACAAATATAAGAGGTACAGTGACCACTGCACTCACACCCAACCGTAGAACCACATAGCACCTGCCTAGCACCGATCTACAGCAGGCCTCGTGCTCCATCACAGAGCAGCAGCAGCCACAAAAGGGCTGTGTATTCAAGGAATTTAATCGCCCAGCCATTTGGCCAAATGAAGCAGGTTGTAAGTGGGTGGATATCTCAGAACAGACATTATCAACCACCTCAACCCTTACAGCCTGACTGATACCACATCAAACAGAAGGGCCCTGGTGTGGTCCTTGACAGCCATCACATCAATGTGCTAAAACACATGGACAAAGGTAATATGTTTGATGGAAGAAAAGGAGAAGTCAAAATTGTGTTTATCAAGTCTTCATGCTATTAAGGGCTGAAAGAGGTATCACATCACTGGAAAAATACAGATGGGAAGATGACTTCAACTTATGTGCCAAGACAGTTGGGGCTGAAGTTGTGATAACAACATAGCTTTACTTGCATCTCCACCCCTGCATCACCCCCAGATTCAGCCATCATCAGGACAGACAGTAGCACAGTCCAATAGTAAAACACAGCCAGTTACCTTCAAGAAGACATTTAATAAATGGGATAGAATAAGGTTTAAAAAAAAAGTCTCACTGTACTACACTCCTCTGACATGAGTGGCACCCTTAGCCTTGCTGACCTCCCAGGAGCTCACAGCTGCTTAGGGTCCAAGTCCTCACTTCACACCAAGACTTCCAGGATGAGTCTCCTGGGCTGCACAGAACAAGCAGGAGAAGGGCACAGACCAAGTGCAAGGCACCTGCAGAAGGATGCACAATAGGTTTTCACTCACACCTCAAAATAGATGTTCTTTGGTTATAGTCATGATTGTTGCAAATTTGGTTGACAAAAGACAGCTGCAGTTCAAATATTTACTTGTATTTTGCTTGACTGAAAACACAGTAAAACCGCCAGGTTGTATGAAGACAATTTCAGCAACATGCCTTGGCCTTGAAAAGGAACACTTGAGGAGCTGCAGTATCAAATGAGATTCAGCACAGGTCTCTGCACAATGATTTACTTTGCCATCTGCCCAGGACATGCCCCCAGGCTGCTGCCTTTGCCCAAGTGCAGGTCTCCAGTGTTGGTGCTGCGTCACACCTGAGAGAAGGGACCTCTCATGCTGCAGGAGGCCCCTGCATCCACCTCCATACCTCTAAGATTGCTCCATCTCCCATCCCTGTCCTCATTCCTAGTGAATTTTATGAATTCTCCACAAGCTTTTCCTTTTTCACACCAGAGGCTCTGGGAATTCATCATTCTTCCAAAGGAATCTATTTGCCCCATCTCTCCAACAAATGCATATCATGTGTATCCCCTCATTCCTTTGTCTAAGCACACTTTGTTTCCCCCCTGTTTCTTTACCAGGGCTTTGATTTCCTCTTTCCAAGGACTTCACATGTCATGCATTTCATTGTTTTTAATCTCAGTGAAGGGATCACACCTGCTGGGAAAGTCGTGCCTCTTTTCCCTCTTCTGATCTTAAACAAAAATCAGTGGCTTTCTATCCAGAAATCAGTCCTGAATACTACAGCTGATCAGATGCAGCAGTCACTGGCCCCTTGTCACAGACAGATAATGCAAAGACAGACAATTTCTTACTCTTTCACCTTGCTTCTCTAATGGGCAGATCAAAAACACTGTGTGACAGAAATGAAAATAAAATATCTGGGCTCCTTAAGATGTATTCATTAACCAGGTGCTATGTTTGCCAGGGATTTCAGTGGCTTGGGGTTTGAGATACAGGCTTTGAATTTTGATAACAGTGGTGCCACTTCAATTGAGGCAGAATTCAGATTCCACAGATATGAAAAGTGCTCATTAAGAAGAAAAGGGAAAGCAACTAAAAGAACAATCCTGCAGAAAAATCAATCTATTTTGAAACATCAGCTCAGGCACAGCAGGAAATGAGCCCTCAGTCTGTTATCCAGCTTTGGAATCCACCATCCCAGGAATAAAGGAGAGGCCAAGGCATGGAGCACAAGGACCTCTGTATGCTTTAAGTGCCCATGGATTAGTCTGAAATAAAGTAGTTCTGATTTCGGAAAGCCTTGCACTAGCAAGAAGACTGAACGAAAGAAACTAGTTTTGCAAACTGCTTGAAAGTTGAGGAAAACAGGCAAACATGTTTGACAAACCAACTTTTTTTCCTTACAATTATCTCCAGTTTCTGGAGAGTTTCCTCTGGGTTTATTAGAAAGCTAGAAGCATCTGGCTCCTTGGAATCAAGTTCATTTCTTACTTCTGCAGCATTCACTTGGCTAACCTGGGCAGCTTTTAAAGCCTGATGTCTGCTATCCTACAGGCCACCAGGAGACAGGAAAGGTTCATTTAAAGGAGAATTGTTCAAATAGAGAGGGCAGAAGGGAGCTGACAAACACCAGCCACACGTGTGGGAACCTATCTAAAATTTCAAGCCCTCTTCTAAAGGATATCAGATGGAGATCAGGCTTGGGATTCGTTTGCAAGGGAACAATTTGCTTTTCTAACCTGGCCCTCCATCCCTATAGCACACCTGTGACGTGATATCCTCCTCCTCATCTGTCTCTCATTCCTGATCCAAGCCTTCCTCCTGCCCACATAATGCTGCAGCATCCCACTTTCTCTCCTGGTTCCTACCTGTGCCAAGCAAGCCCAGGCAGAGGCACTTGCTGTGACTCCTCATTACTGCTCAGAATTTTCCATTGCCCTCTGCAGCCCTCATGGTTATTATACTCTCATCGCCTGGGCAAGGGAGTTTAATCTTCGCTTTTCTGATTTTCTATTGTCTGTTTACTAGATGGGCTCTTTGTGAACTCAGCAGTTCACACTTTCCTGTGGTGCCAAGTGTAAAATTAATATTGACTAAAAAATCTGGGCACTTCTTTTTGGCCAGAAAGGAGACATTTCAAATTAATGGGAGTGTTATAGTGTTTCACACCCACTGCCATCCTTCTGAACCCTCCAACTCTTGCTGATCTAATTGTAGGCATTAACTCTTAATGGGCCCTGTGTGTTCTGGGCAGGTGGGTGCCTCCCTCAGCCAGCCCAGCATCCACAGCCAGGGCTCACAGGTCTCTTCACAGGCAGCCAGCAGAAGTGGTGGTGTGTCAAACAGCTGCCTGGTCCTGCTCACTCCTTCAGAGGCAGGCAAAGCCACTGT
This sequence comes from Sialia sialis, assembly GCA_009812075.1. Classification (NCBI taxonomy): domain Eukaryota; kingdom Metazoa; phylum Chordata; class Aves; order Passeriformes; family Turdidae; genus Sialia; species Sialia sialis. The sequence continues at coordinate 433,774 of VRYO01000638.1, read as the reverse complement.
CCCTTCCTTTATGGAATACCCTAAGAGCCTAACAGGGTTTGGCTGAGGCCTCTGCTGGCACCCAGGGACACAGCCCAAGCCCTGTCCACCTTGATGCTGCTGAGCTCCCAGGCTGAGCTGGCACAAATGTCTCAGAGCATAGAGATGCTCTGTCTCCATGGTTTCAGTTCAACTCTCTGGCCAAGAGGTGACCGCCAGTGACTGAGGGGACAATTACTGACAAATCTGGGAGGCTATTTACCCCCACACAGCAGTAGCTACCTGTTCCTCCAGCTGAGACCACAAGCTTTCTTGCTAAGTATCATGAAATAGTCCCTAAATAGATAATAATCTCTGCCAGCTCAGAAACTTCTGAGGAGAAATACCCTATCAACCAAGCACAGGCCTGACTCATGGTGGGGAAACCTATGCCAGAAAGTCCAGTTCCTGTGTCTCTCTCCAGACACTGCCCTGTTTCCATTAGGAAGTGCCAGAATTTTCTAACTGGTATATCCCCCACAGGCAGTTATGGCCAAGCAATAGATTTAGGGTTTCTACTTGCAGATCAAAATCCCCCCAGGAGGTCAGGAAACAGTCCAGAGAGGACAAGAGGATTTGAGAGATGCTGAACATACAGCTACAACTTCAGGCAAAAGGAATCTTGCTTTGCATTCCTTGAACATTCCACCTTTTATAGCCAAGAGCTCCTAAAACAAATATACAGTGCAATTATACCAATGTAACACCATTACCATTATTACCTCTGTACACCTGCATGGCAAGTGCAAGAACAGAGTTTGGACCAGTGTGTTGCCAACATGAATCATTTGAGAAACACTGAACAAACAATTTATTTGTTCCTGTTTTCCTCACTTTCATTAACTGCCCCTACCCAGGCCATGCCTGCTACAGAAGACTCCATTATCACTGCTCTTAATTTCAAAATGAAGACAATACAGAATAAACTTTTGTTCTCCAGTGGAACAAAACAGTGACAGAGGTCTGATGTGAATCGCTCCTGGTCACTTTACACTGTAGACTTCTGACCCTGCTATAAACAAAGGAATGGTGGAATATTATTGCACATAGGAGAGAACCAAGGCACAGCAAAGCCACTTCACATCCACTGAATGACCAGGAACTGAGCTCCCACCTCCAGCCATGAGAGATAAAGAATTTTATTTTTTTTAAACAGAAAGAACACATGGCCTCTAATGCTTCACCTGTGGATGCTTAAAATAATTGGATCTGGACAGATTAAAGACAAACGGCAGTTGCTCAGATGAATATAGTGTACTATATGGAGCTGTGAAAACTGCCAGAAGTACTTGATTGGCAGATTATACCAGCCATAAAAAAAATACGGATGACAGAACACAATCAGGAGAGGACAGCAAATGCTTTCCAAATCAGGCACTAACAAAACTGTGCACCTGCTAAGCAGGGCCATGTGCAGTGAACCCCCTGCCCAGTAGAGCCCAGCTGCAGGTGTACAACCACAGCTCACACAGCCAGCACAAGGCTCTGCAGCAGCACAGATCCACATGGGATTCTGTCCTTCCCTTCCTACAAAGGTGCAAAATATCCCAGTGTGCAATTGAGTCAGCTTTCCTCACACCACAAGTATCAGACAAGACCAACAATGACAGGTTTTGAAATCTTCATCCTCTGGCTCACAGGAGGATCTATTATAGTGATGGCACAGAGAGATAAAAGCCTTCATGTCATATGAAGAATTTCACTTGACAAAACCAAAAATTAAAAACCTTGTCCTCAGAAAAAGATAGCAGGGTTTTCTTTGTCTTGCAAGATCTTTACAAAAAAGGAAAAACCATGCACTCCAAGCTCTCCACCTTCATAAGATAAATCAACTTAAGAGGCATATTCTCCTGCGTGGTCCTGTGCAACCTAAAAATCATATTGGCAAACTGGTAGCAGATCAGATGAGGACAGGCTGGCAACAGCAACCCAGGGCGTAGCTCCTTGTGGGACAAGTAAATCACCCCTGCTGCACACCTGATAAAAACCTTTCCTTGGTCCTTCACGTCCGTGCTTAAAATAGCAGGAAAGTGCAGCTTTGAGAAGACAGGTCCAGCCCTCATGCTGGAAAAAACATGTCAGGTCTTCACATTAAATCTGAATAGTCTCCAGGAGCATCAACCAGAGCAGGAATAGGAGCTCCTGAAATGTGTTGTTTGTATTGAAATATACCTTACAATATATCAATTTCTGTTCTTCAGATGAAGCCAAAAAAGTAAGGAACATAGTACCTGTGCTTCATATGACTATCTCCACTTAATATCAACAGCTGAGACTTCACATTATTTCATTTGCCAATACTTGACTCCATTTTTCACAGCATGGCCACAGTGATCATTGTACTATTTGTCTCATAAAAAAGGAAAAAGCACATTTTACTTAGCAGTTGTTTATGACTAATGAAAATAAACTTCTTCAATAACCACTCAGTAATGATTAAGGCATGGTAGAGTTAAAAGATTACTATAACCTTTAAAACCAAATTGTTTTCCTTTGCATTGCTGCAGGGCAGAGTAAAGGAGGTTAAGATACCTTAATTGCATTTCTACTCCTAGCATGTTTTAAAAATCACGCTTGGACTACTGTTCTAGAGTTTCTAAGGCTTCAGTTAAAAGGATAACATCTGAACTGCATAAATGGGGAAAAAACCCAACCAAACCAATGTAAGCATAAGCATTTCCTGAAATTGAATCTCAGGCAATTAGGCAATGTCTACACTCAGCAATGATGCAGAGACAACAGGGTTAAACATCACACAGCAAAGGACAGGCTATTTCAGCTGATCCAGAAAGGGATGCCACGTCATTCCATATCCAAAGGGTCCAGGGCCCAAAAGATTTCACCTTGGCAATCCTGCTGCCAGCTGTGAATGATTCTTCAGCAGCTCAGACATTCCTGAACTGCAACACAGTACTGACACCACTGACTGTGCATCCACTCACACCTTCTCCCTGTGGATTCACCAACCAGACAAACTGTACAAGTAATTAAAAGCCATATTTTATAGTGGGGGCAGGGATAAGGAAAGGCAAAGTGCTTCTCTGATTCCCTGACACAGCAAGCTTGTGCCAGACACACTGAGCTCCAATTGACTCCTACAAAGTTTTGTGTGTTAATTCAGAGGGCAGAAGTTAATCCGGGTGCCACTGGCTGGAGGCAGTTGACAGCATTTTTTGTTCTCTAAATGGGAGTGGCTGCTTGAAAGCACAGGGGCATTGTATTGGCAAGTCTGTTTCTCAGCACAGCTTTAATAAAATCTATGGGAGTGCAGCACTCACTCTCAATTTGTGGGAAATGGTTTGAAAGCTATTCTCTGCCTCCCAGGCTCACGTGTGATGTGGCTGGGATTTACAACCTCAGTTTACTTAACGTAGGTTTTCTAATTTGCATCTATTTTCCTGGAAGATTCAAGCTTAAGGAAAGTGGATGCTAATGTAGGAGACTGTATTTGGATTGGTGAAGCAGATAATCCAAGATTAATTTCATCTGACAAAAGAAATTATTGCAGTGTCAAACCTCAGTGTGCAGCTAGTAACTCTCAGCAAGGCTGGAAATGCAAGTCAGCAGCTGCATTCTTGCACACAGGTGTTACTGGAAAACACCCAGGGCAATTGGAGTTATTCTGACAGGGGCAGAGTAGCTGGGCAGAACAACCTGTCTTATCCCCTGGCTTGTGGACAGATGGAGCATTCAGCTGGTGTGGACACTGCAGCAATAAGATTAAGCTGGCCACTGATGGGCACAATAGTCCTTTAGAAAACCACAGAGCAGATCCAGCTCCTCACCACACACAGAGCTCCAGTCAACAAATCACCCACTGCAGATGATTCAGGTTCATTGCACCTCTGCTGCCCAACATTCATCTCCCATTACATCTTCAGAAGAGATGCTACGGTAATTTTAGCAATTATAATATTAGCTGCTGCCCTGACATTCAGAAATGCTTGCTAGTGTCATCTCTATTGTAGTGAAGACATTTTCTTTCATCCAGGCCTATCTACATGCTCATGCAAAGCCAAGAGCAACACTCACGACCCTCAGTTCCCCACTCCTGCATTAGACACCAACATTAACCCCAAAGCTTCTGCAGATGTGGGAAAAACATCTGTCTGTGCTTCCTCACTGGGGAAGAAAAGGAAGAGGTAAAGGAGCACCTGCACATGGACACAGAGGCAAAACCCAAACAGCTCATCATGACAATAACACAGTATTAATAAGCTCTATAACTTTTTCCTGCATATTACAGGTTTCCATCTGTGTGCCAGAACCAGGCTGTTGACACCACTTTGGGCAAGGCAGCAAGACAAGTGTTGCACTTGCAGGCTCGGTCCTGCCCAGCTGAGATCAGTGGGAGCTCTGCAGCCAGTTTCAGTGAAAGCAGAAAGAGGCTCTGCTTTATGAATGTCAAAGTTTTCTACAGGTTTCTACTAAACCTCAGTGCTGCTCCCAGCTCAAAGCCCCAGACTGTTTTACCAACATTTTATCCTTTTACTCAATACTGTGTTTAAGGACCAGCAGTTTGAAGAGAGATGCAACAGATGGAGGCACTTTCCTAGCCCAGCTCACTGCGATCTGGTCAGGATGGCCTGGCAAGGAACAAACTCTCCTTGGCTCATGCAGCCCTAGAAAAGGGTTCTCATTGACAGAAGAGCCATTTGTGACCTGGCCATTGGGACCTGGACTGTCATCCAAACCCCATGGCATCAGGGAAGACAGATTTTCAGTTATGGCAGCTGGTGACTGGTGAAAGCTGAACACATATTGAGGGAAGAAGGGTAGCACATTTCTATAACTGGGCAGTTCTCAAAAGCCACGTTTGCCTACTGACAACACCAGAGAAGTTCTTTCCTGTTGAGATCAGCTCCTATGGATCACTGGTACAAGCCTAGATAAGAGAACCTAGCAGAAAGCACCCATATACAAAAAATTAATTAATATCCAGCAGCAGGATTAACTCAAATCTCAACTACAGGACAGAAACTTTGTATTTGGCTTTACAACCCTGATTACTAGGTGCAGACCATCTCAACCTCCCAGCATCACACTGGGGATGTACCAGAGCACATGCACCCCTTCTTGAGCAAGGGAACTTGGCAAGCCCAGAGAAACCTCAGTATGCGGCTACAGGATCCCCCCAGTCCAGGTGATCCATAGAAAAGCATTCATTCTGTTTGTCACTGACTGTCAGTTCATTTATCTTCAGCACCCTGATTCTTTTAACCTCAAATATTTCCACTTTCAGGGTAATGCAAAGCCTTCATGCAACATTGCAGGGGAGAGCGAGGACAACACCACCTTCCCCACCTCTCCTATGCAAACAATTTAGACACTGGAGCACAGGATTTATTCATGCCCAGCCCAGCATGAATAATGCCAGACCTCAAGCAATCCATCCTTCAGACTGTGGCAGAATGAGCTGGTTCAATGACCTACTGGGGTAGCAATTGCCCCTTGATGGTTATAGAACCAGAAAGTCCTGTCTGATCCATGCCCTGGAGATGATCTGAAATCCCCATGCTTGCCTGAGAGAAGACAGAAAAGGACTACAGGCTTAAGCCATCTGTGTTGGGGTCCTCATTCCCCATACATGCCCCATGGTGCAGAGAAACATGTCATGAGATATGACAGTATTTCTCCTGTCGAGCTGAATCTGTCTCCTTGGGGAAGCAACTCAGTGACATGTCAAACACATGAAAATGCAACACTACCAATATTATAATGAATCGTAAGTCTCAAAATAAATCTTCGTTCTTTTTGCTGGAAGCAACAAAATCAGTGGAAAAAAAACACCAAAACCAGGAAGTGTGTCAGACTGTGGAGAAGGTAACAGCTCAGCAAATCAACCCCAGGAAGGTACAAGTACTGTGGAGAGGCTCTTAAAATGACCCACAACAGCAAAAATACAAAAATCACCAGGGTCTGACAGATCCTCATCTTTCCTGAATTTAGCTTTTGTGTCACATTAACTCAGCTCCTTGTCAAAACAAGTTCTGTTTTGCCACTGTCAGCACAGTGGGCTTAACATAGCTTAAGAAAAACATCTCACATTATTCTTCATACTTCATTTATCATCTCCAACAAGCCAGAGAGCAGAAAACAAGCTGCTACTGTGCAGCTGATTATTGGTGATCATGTACATGGGCAGGCCCTGCCATGGAAGAACACTGCCAGACTCTGCTGAGCTCCGGTTTTAGCTCTGCACAGAGCAACAATACAGGGGGAGCCTTTCACTCAGGGAAACACCCTGTCAACTACAGAAACACAATACAACATTTTCAGCACTAACAGCTGTGCCAGAGAGCACCAGTCCAACAAGTCTTTTACGTGGTATTCACTGCTAAAGCACAACAAGGCTGTTGACCATACAAGACATTTTCACAAGTAAAGACTATTGGCAACAACATGAAAGAAAGTCAGAAGAGTTGAGATGGAATAGCCACTGAGAAAAAGTACTGCTAATAAAAACGTCAAAGCAAAACCTGCCATTTGGTCTTTTCTTTTCTCAACCAGTTTGGCTCCTAATCTGTTAGAAGCAGCCAGTCACTCCATTCTTCATAGTTATCTTATTTTGACCAAATCCATTTCTCTGGATAGTATCTGTCTCTGCACATACAGCTTCTGAGTTCAGTCACAGAATGTTAAATACTTATTTTTGTTTAATTGCAGAAAATGAGAACATTCTTCTAACAGCATGTTAATAAAAACTTGTGGGATACACCCCTGTAATAATGCAGGTCAATTTTTTAAAGCATCAGCTATTTAACTTGGGAGAATCCCAGAAGACATGAAGATGATTCCTGATACCAAAGTACTCCTGTCAGTGTTTCACTGTGCACTGTTTTCTTTTGCATATTCACCCTGTGAAAATCTCATCATCATTCTCCCTTGGTACTCAAGAGGGATCTCGTACTGCTCTCAGCAGTCAGCATTATAGTCTTCATACTCTCTGCTGAGATTTGATGGTTCATTTCCTCTGCCCAGACCAACTTCAGCTTGTCAATATTGCCTTGCTCTTCTGTAAAGAAATACATGCAAAATATACTTATTTGTACTTGGAGTAGATAGTTCATCTTGAAATTTCCTTACACAGCAAGTCAGTGGTGATAAAACAGGTTTAAACCACAGGTTATTATTAAACATTTCTTCCTTTTCAATGCTTCCATGCTAAATTCTCAGACTTTGACAACATGCTCAAAGTGGTCTTGTTCTGCTCCTTTGTAAAGGACCTGACTGTAGCAGCAAGGCTTAGTTCTCATCACTTTTCCCCAGGCTGGATGCTTAGTACAAAAAAAATTAAGATTGTTTCTGGGGCGTGGCTCAGAAGGAGAGTTCTGTGTTTCCAAGTCCTGTCTGTGCTACTGCTCTGTAATTCATCAGCAATACCCTAGACAATTAGATTTCTCTCTCCTCTGTTCCTATGGGAAAGATGCTTCACAACTTCACTCTGATGGTTGGAAGCATTTTTCTTATTTGCAGCCTCCATTTGTTGAGGACTAGAGTGTACACTCTTATGCTCACATTTCCCTAGGGCTTAAATGAGACAGCCCTTCCTCAGTACTTCTTCCTAGGATGCATTAGTAGACAGCTGTCACAGACCTGTCAGACTTTTGCTAGCTACACTGAATTAAATTTTTAGCATTCTCTTACCAGATCAGGTCTCTCAGCAAATCATCTCAGCTGTCCTCATTTCCCAAGCCAAATTCAGCATGTGAGATGAACTAGAACAGGGCTCAAACACAAACCTTAGTCCTGCTGATCCACCTTCTGGCTCCTCCTTCCCATCTCAAAATAGAAATTCACAACCACAGAAACCCCTTTTCCAGATGTCAAATACCATCAAGAACAACTCTTCCCTTTCCCCACAGAAGACAAACCTCACTTTAAGCTATACCATACTGGTGTTCCAGTTACTATGTGGCCAAGAAGGCAGGAATAGCCAAGCTGGCTTCAACACTGCAAACTATAGGATGGGTCTCATTAAGACAAGCTCAGAGCAACCACCTCAGGAGAGCATTGATCTGCTTGTATAGGCAGCACAGCACAGCCTGTTATCAGGGTATCCTCATTAAACCTCTTGTCACTTCACCAGACAGAGGTGATGTCAACTCCCCGTCCTTCACACGTGCTTGCTTCACCTCTGCTTTCACCCAGGCATTCATTAGGCCACAGAGTGGAGAAGTTCTTTCTTGAAGGATTCAGCACATACACCTCACTTTCCTGTTGCAGATTTTTTCACTTTGTCATATCACTGAGAAAATTTGGCTAAGAAATTGTTAAAGGCATCATGCTAAACATTGTCAGCCTGTAAAACCCACTGGGCAGCTGCTGCACACACTTATCTCTATGCAGCCAGGCTCTGCCATCTTGCTGGCTTAAAAGATATGTTAATTTCCCCATGTAAAATATGGAGCTGCATTCAATTTCTATTCCTGTCCCTTTCTTCTCACTCATTCTATCACTGCTTTTCTCCCCTCATTCCTTTGTAGCCACATGGCTGTGGCAAGAGCAGCATCCTGGCAGACCCCTGAGGCCAACCAGCTCAAAGCTTTCCTGAAGCTACAAAAAGTACCACCAGTTTACAGAGTAGGGCATGGAGTCAGGACTCTTGCTGCTGATTGGGGTATGTCCCTTTCCCTTAAAACAAGCTGCCTCAGTGCTAAAACCTGACTCACATGAAGCTGCCCCTGCTGCACTCCAGATCAGAAACAGAGAGGGGTGATGAGCAGCCAGCAGGGACAGACAGGTGGGCACCTCACTTTGGCAGCCCTGTGCTCCAAGACACTCTGTTGGCAGCAATACCAAGGAGTCAGTGCTCCATTTCCAGCAAAGCTGGTACCAGACAGCAACAGAGCAATGCTTGTATCATCTTGATGCAGCACAACATCCTGGCAATCCAGAATGCTACACCAAACAGCAAAGACATTTTGCAATCAAGAGCTGGATAACAGGAAGCAGAAAGTTCGCACCTGCCACTGAGCCTTTCAGGCCAAACTGAAATAACCCACTTGGATTTAATCTCCTCTTCCTAAAGACAAAGCCACAATTCATATGTTTCCATTCTGTTGATGACAGACAGATGATCTTGTCAGAAAGCCAAAGTCTTAAGTACTAAATTCCTGATTCCTGTTCCTAATTCTGTCACACATTGTCTTAGTCAAGTCATTCCATTGCTGTTGCTCAGCTTTCCCTGGAAGAAGTGAGGGTTATACTTCACCAGGCTCTACTGACTTCATTCATGTTCCTGAAATCCATCTCTCCTACCACAGAGTAGCATGTTTTTGTTTAACACTGGAAGGAAGGTGGTATTTACACACATGCACACAGAGACTAACACCAACCAAGTAGCTGATCATACTGAAGGAGGCAGGAAAGAGCACAGTACAGAGCAAAAAATGTCCTGAATGTCTTCACTTAGATCAGAAATATAGCATCTTCTCTCCCAGGCCTCACTCCCTTCTCTTTTCCTGTCAGAACTAGAGTCTACACCCAAAATTATGCTGATCTACATTCAGGGTCTTTCCTCTCCACCCCAGTCTTCCTCCTCTCCTGGATGTCCCTTCAGAGCTGTTCCAAACACACATACTACACTTTTTTGCCTCTATTCAGGATATTTTGAATATATTCAGGATATATCAAGCTGGTTAGGACAGACAACCAGTTATGTGGGCCAGTTCTTGTAAATACAGCCTAAAAAGATAGTCTTAGCAGAGCCAGTGCTGCTAAACACAGACTTGAGTTTTCATGCTAAAGAGGGATGTATGGGTGCACCACTTAACCACTTTGAGATAAAAGAGGAAAGTGAGTGATGATAGTAAGTCATCAGATGGGATAAACTGCCTTGCACTGAGCATCACCAACTCTTCAGGGAAGTCAGGCTAAAATTTTGAATTTCAATTTAGTAAGGTGAAAAAAATTGTGCAGTATTCTACAAGGAATAAAGGGATGCTGTTTCTGAAAGGAGTGGGAAGAGGAGGGAAGTGGTATTTTTAAAAGCCTTAATGCATAGAAAAGCAGGATGGATAACGGTGAGTTCCTTGTGTCTCAAAGCCCTAAAAGTACTCTATAAAATACTTGTATGCATGGGAGTAATTTTGTCCCTGCTTTTATTTTTTAATTGCACAGGTACTATCTCCCACCCACCCGCAAACAGCTCCTTCACCCTCCCTTGAGGGGGAACAGGAGATTGTCCCCTGCCACACTCTGCTACCAATGAAATCAAAGCTTTCAGTGCTGAGAATTTCAGCAACATCCTCCATGGCCTAAAAAACAGAAATCCTGTGCAAGCCCAACCAAATCCCTTGCTACAGCAGCTTTTTTTTGACAGATGTATGTGGAATAGCTCACTGCCTAGGTTGGAAAAGGAATCTTGTTTATTTTATTTTCCTGCAAGCACTATGGAGCCTCTAAACAAGTAAAAATAAGAACCATTTCTATTACAGACAATGCTGGTGTCCAGGAACCAGACAGTAGCAGTCACCTGTGTCCAGTGTTTCCTGATGAGTTACCTGATCCAGCAGGACAATGGTGGCAAACTCTTCATTTTCCAATGTCAAAACTGTTAAAGCAGTTTTGTGCTTCTGCCAGCTCAAATCCATGTTTCTTTCAATGCTGGTAGCAGTGCCAACTGCTCAGTATCACTGCTCTTGAGAGCTTTTTAGATCCTGACCGCTTTCAAATTACACTACACTACTTCATTCACAATAAAATAACGCCCACCTGCACACTAAACATTTATTGCCCAAACTGTACCTCCCAGTGAACGGGACTCTAGCAGAGAATGGCCAGCAAGGCTGGTCTCCTCCAAGCTCTGCCACTGCCCCTGTGCCATCCTTCACCCACCATACCTATTGGAAGAGAGCTTGCATTTTGGTTGGACACACTCTATGCTTCCATACTGTAAGGACAAACGATTTTACTTCTGCCAACTGGCAGCTCTACAATGACTTGCTGCCACGCTACAGAAACTCCAACAATCCTGAAGTCATTTTACTGCCTCTTGCAGACTTCAGTTCATTGCCTTAATGGGAAGGCAACACTGCTGGGGTATCCACAACAGCAAATGATAGCAGGATGCATCCACGTTCTGTAACACGCTTGTTAGACCTCGCTTTCTCTTTCCAGGAGCAGGATAACCCAATGAGTTGAGTTCCTATTCCAGATTTGGAGTCTAGGTACATTTTGCAGAAAGAAGCCATGCCATGAGATATGGGACTTCCAGCACCAGCTGACCCTTCGTCTACCAGGGAACATGTGCAGGACCAGTGTCAGAAGAGTTTATTATTATTTCTGACAGCAAACAGCAAGCAAGGACTCACTTCTGGTAGCTTCAGGCAAACACAGTGGAACTTCAGACCTTTCACTGCAGGCTACAAGGCTGCCTTCACCTCTCCACAAACTTTAGGATAGTGAAAACAAGGATGTCTGTGCCAGTTGTGAAGGAAGACAGAACAGGGCAAGACACAGCTGCAGTTTAACTGCCTGTAACACAGAAAGCCCTACAGAACTAATTCCTCATGGTGGTATCAGGATTTTGAATGATCTCTACACTTGACCCAGAAGGCACTGGGTGACAGGCAGGTAACATTTTCTTGCAGAAAAAAAATGCCCATTGTCACCACCATGACACTTTACCAATCAGCAATATCTGACAGGAATTCCAGACCTACATTCCCACACCTACTGCAGAAATCCATTGGTAAAGAGCACAAATCCAAGGCACCCTCCTGGTCAAGAGACAGCACTGGAATGGGCAAAGGTTGCTTTGTGGATGGGAAGTCAACAGGTCTCCATATCCATTTCTTGCACTTGAGAGCAGACAAATACCTGCATGCACATTTTCAAAGTCTTTTTAAAACTCAAGTGTTTGTGCAGCTGTGATCAAGTTACTTTAATTCAACCAGAGGAAAAACATGGCATGGCCATGTGATTGTAAACAGTGAAGCTTGCTTGGCAAATTACTGCAGCAGCACTCACTTTTAATTCAACTCCAATGCAGAATAGAGCATTTTGGTTTAAATCACTGGGAAGGCAGTAACTTCTCATTTGGGTGGTTCAAACAAAAGCACTTTTCTGCTCAATGAGGATAACTGTGCCCAGTGTCCATGCCAGAGCTGAGCTCTGGTATTTTAAACCACATTCAACTATACAGTCTTTGAGTACAAAATAATCCATCTAGACTACAGAAAAGTACTACCTACATAGGAAGCTGTTTTTCTTTTTTTCCTGAGTGCAGCACTGTTGCAAACATCTATGCCTGAATTTGTTTCCAACCATTAAACTGCCAGGGTTTATCTGACTGTTACCACAATCCCTCCTTGTCTAAGACCTGGGTGCAGAGAAGGGCCCTGTAACCCACTCAGTAGCAGAAAATGCTTCAGACAATCCAGCTGATCCTGTTGGATGTCCAAGTGTCAGCATCAGCCATGGAATTCTGCAGGACATGAGGACTTTGGCTTGCTCTAGGCTGCTGCAAAAACCACCAACTGGAACAGTTTTACCCACTTGAAAGCAAGAAAATCCCACATTTATCTCAGTGGTCAATACAAGTGCTTGGGAGCACTTCCAAATATTATTTATCAGCCTAGCCGAAGGTTTTATAACTCAGCTGTGTAAGTTCACATCACAGAGAACACCATGATACAGCAAGCAGCCAGGCTGGGAGTACTCAGCTTGCTCTTACCCTATTTCATTTTTATTAGCTATTAGACACAAGTATGTTTCAAAATGAGCTGACCTGTGAACTAAACATATCTGCTCCTGTGTACAGCCCAGCAAGGAGAGGATCTATTCCTGTAACCAAACTGGGGCAGCTTGCCAGTGCCTGGCTATCAAGTGCCAGGAGGTTCTGCAGGGAAAATGGGGAGAATATCAACACTCACAGGTCTGGAGAGAGAGAAACTGAAACGTGAGGTATTAAGTGACTGCCTCACCTTCCCCTGTAAGCAGAGTCACACAAACACTTCACCAGCTTGGCTGTGCTAGTTTTAAAAACATCACTGCAGATGAAAGAAGTGTGGGGTGGCTTCACAAGTCAAAGCAGCAGCTGACCAGGAGAGCTGAGGGACAGGATGGCTGTGGAGCTCTGTTTTGCCCTGTCCAATCCAAGTGGCTGCTGCCAAAGCAGGGACAGGAGATATAGGCCAATGACTTCTGCTGAGAATAAGAATGTAGAGGGAAGGCCTTTCCCAGGAGATCTTAGTAATTACTGTCTCAATTTTTTATTTTTGTACTTCTTGCAGCTGAGCTCTGTCACTTGGCTGAGTCTCACCAGCTGCCTCACTGCCCTTAGCTCAGCTTTTTTCTTACATCACCCATTGCAGGAATTACCCTGCATCACTTCTTGGAACTGCAAAATGCAGTTTTATCTGCACTGCCAACTAATCTTGAACCGAACTGCCAAAAAAGCTGCGTGTGCTGCCCAGACTTCTCAGTTCCAGGGAAGAAAAACAATTTGATTTAACTCTGCTCTCTCACCTAAAGCTAGTGCCCAATCAGAGTAACTCTAATTGCACATGATGGCTGAGCAAGTTAAATAACACCAGCGTGGCTGTGGCAGTCCCCAGTTCCTCATCTTGCTTATTAAAAGATGCTAACATGACTGCAGCCTTTCCAGTGGCTCCAGAGAGCTGAATAACTGCAGTCACGACATGACTGAGCCAGAACGATGGGGTGGGAATGCTTTTATTCCCACATCCTACCAGTGTTATGTAGCTGGGAGTGAGCTACCTACACCCAGCTGTGCAGATATGGACCTGCAGCCTCTTAAGCACACTAATAAACTCATGGAAAAGTTACAAAAAAATTACAATTACAGTTCAAAATTAGCAGTAATATACCAAGCACAAAAGTCTGGCAGTTTTTTCTTCTACTAGGACCATTTTCAGAATAGGCTGAAATGAACAACACACATATAGGTCAGTGCTTGCCTAACAAGACCAAAATCTCACCTGGGAACTTCAAGTACTAAAGCAAAACCACCAACCCATTACCTTGGCTCTAGCCTATGCTGTTGACCCCTGCACCTTCCCTGACACTACTCCACAACTTGAAAAAAGTAATAAGGGGATTAAAAATATATCTCTGAACCTGTAAATCCCACAAGCCCAGTCCTTCCTTCTAGTCCTCCCACAAAACCAAGCCACTTGCTCGGGAATATATCTCCAACAATGACCACAGTGAGAAAGTAAAAGGCTCTGACCACGATATCAGAGTCACTTTATAACCCAGCTCTGTCCCCACAGGAACCAATTGCTGCAGCAGGGAGGCTGGAGGCAGCAGATAAGCCTTAGCTGGGTGATAAGGATCAGCTGCCCAGTTATCAAGGGAGTACTAAAATCAAATAGATTTTGATTTAGTAGTTACAGCTTTTCATGTATCCTGGGAAAAGAAAAGAGAAGGACCAGGGAGGGGGAAGGGGAGTTAGAAGTCTTTTTCCAGGGTGTTATGATGTCAGATCTTTTTAGCAATGAATTTCTAGGTTAAGCAGTTACTGAGAACTGCAGTGAGCGCAGGCGTTTGGAGGAGGAAACTGAAAGCAGTGGAAGAAAGAGAAAGGATTGCACATCTGAGAGCTGCAAACCCTGCCTGAAGGAAGCAAGACAGAACAGCAGAGTCATGCCCAGCAGGCACAGAAACAAAGCACAGCAGCATTGCACCTTGAGGGAGTCACTTCTCAGTGTTCCAATTCATCTGTCCAATGTGGGCTAGAAGTTCACTTAGTCATTCTCTCAGATGTGACCGAAGCTCTGGGCTGCAATGCCAACTGCAACACCCACTGCTCCCTGCCACATGTCCAGCTCCACAACTCTACAATGGGGACAAGAGCATCTCCACTGGATTAGCCCAAACATCAGCTGTGCTGCTGTTTTAAGTCCAAACAAAGGCAGATGAAGGTAACACACTGGATTTCAGAGCCAGCAATAGCGCAGGCAATGAGTGGCAACAGCCAGGCAGAGCTCAGTAGAGGAAGTATCAGAAGCAAAGATGAACCTTTGATCATATGAAATTTGACCCAGTAAAGCTTGGCATTCAGTTACAACCCTGCTGTCACAGAGGTGGCTATGATGAGGGCTACATTTGTAGATCTCCATCTATTCACCCAAACATTAAGCACTTCTAGCATAATCTAGTCAGAAGTTTTGGAAGCCACAGCCATTTCACAGAGCAAATAAGAAGTATTCTTTAACACATAATTGCTTGCAATTAGGCTTACAGCCAAAAAACAACAGGAATTTAATTCAGAATTTTCCCTGACATCATAGGATCAAGTGTATAGAGAAAGCCAGATCACTAGATGCATTCTTGTGGCACCCTGAAAGCGCCAGCAGGGCACCATAACTTCTGCTCTCAGCCCCCAGAGCTTGCTCAGCATCTGGGAACAGCATCCAGCCCCTCTAGCCAATGCCAAGCACCAATGGCACAAGGACCTGACTGAACCCAGACAGGTCCAAACAGGGAGACAGTGCTTCCACCACACTGCAAGTGAGACTCATGCAGTGACTTGGAGCCACTCTTCATCCCCAGGCAGCTACACATTTGTATTTGTGCTTCTGTAATCCAGCTCCCCCTCCATCCGTGTTATTTACTGTCACAGCAGGAGTGTTTCTGGGATTTCAAAGAATGGCCCTTCTTATTAAGCAGGAAAACAGGCAGAAATAGCAGGCAGCACATGGAAACTCTAAGAGATGCTCTCTTCTTCCCGCATAGCACAGTTCATTTGTTCCCTTTGGCTAAAGCAGGAGGAAAGGTGGAAAAGGTGCTCTAATTGGTAGGGAGCTCCCAGCCTCCAGGTCTCCAGCCAGTCTCCTGGTAGAGGCTGATGGGGCTGGGATTTACTGGCAGTAGTAAATTCCAGCCCCACAGTGTCAGGCATTTTAGCTCTGACATTCCTGGCGGGGAACTGCGCAGGATCACTGACTGCAAGTAGCTAGCATTGAGCCTTGCCCACCTTCTTCCAAGAGGGCCTGACACAGGGCAGAAGGGCTGGGTATGGCAAGAGCTCCACATTATTGTAGTTACTCTGCATCTAGTTCATTTTCAGATATATCTGCTATTGAAGCAAACCTAAACTCTGGTGTTGGCTGGGATCTTACATAAATTTGGCTTTTGAAATAGCTGGTCCTCCCTCAATCAGATGAATGAGACCATCACACCCTTCTGCAGATAAATCTGCTCTTTTCAGTTAGGACCTGCTTCCTGGCAACCTGGCTGGACTCAGATTTTAAGCACTTCCTATTGAACAAACCAGGTTATTTAAATGGGGGAAAAGATGTAAAAAGCACAGCTCGCTCTCTCCAGCTGATTTGTCTTTGGAAACAGGACCAGCAGCTGCTGTCCCAGAAGACTGAGTTGCCCTTATCTCAGGCACTCTGTTAAAAGACTTGGAATCACTTATTAATTTAGTGAAAGCCCCTTAATTTTGATCTTTTGTCTGCATTAATTGATTTGCTATCAATAACCTGCATTGATTAGACCTCCAGACCTGGCAGCCACTGAAGATGAAGAGACAGACTCTCTTTCAGAACAGGAGTTCAAAGCCTGAAATGATTAAAAAAGACAGCACCAAAATGCTGATAACAAAAAGGTGTCATTCTTTTTCCAGTCAATTATGAAACTGTGCAGTTAACCCTTCTGTACCTACAAATGCTCTCAGGTCTAAGGTATTTATATAACCTAGAGCTAGCTATTAGATTTAGTCTATTTTGCCATTTTAATTAAAATATTATGGATGCTCAAACACCTGATAGAATGAGAACCAAGGAAAAATTTTATCTGCTTCAGCCACAAAGACAGCTCAGAGAAAGCAACCTGACCCAGAGATTGGCTCAGGTGGTGCACTTGGATCCCTTTCAGCAGACAGCATTGTAAAGAGTGGTTCATGAAGTGAGATTTAATTTGCAGCAGATCCAAACCAAATGCAACAGTGAAATTTAACAGTCATCAGTTAAAATTTTGACAATGAAGTTTTGAAAGCTGAAAACAGCTTGTTAATCCAAGATGCCAGGAAACTATTAACAAACCAGCTCCCTGTCAGAGACTGAGCTGGAGCACAGCACTGAGCTGCTCCCAACTCAGCATCCCCCCTGCATGAGCTACAGCAGGGACAGGAGGTCTGAGTGTTCACATACATTGCTCCTCTACCAAGAAAACCAAAGGTACTGGCTAGGGAGAGCTCTCAGGCACCTAGGAGAGGCTGTTTTGAGACAGACATACTAGGTACACAGGGGGAACATCTGAGCTATCCTGTGTGCATCTGGGGAGGGGGGACACAGCCAGTGCACATATCCAAGGATCCAGGGTCTCAGGTGGCTTTGTCTGCTTCAGATTCCAAATCCCCACTACCAGCTTGCTAAACAGCACAACACCAGCTATTCACTTTAGCCCAGCATCTGAACTAATCCAGGTGGCCACAGTCCACCAAGGACACTCAACTGTTGTTTGAGACATCCAACTACCTTAAGAGCAAGGCAATACAGCAAATTTTTTTTTTCATCCAACCTGTGTCAAGAGCTCTGGCCACCCCACAGCTGTGACAGTACAATCCTTAACAGCACACCTTCTTACACATGCAGAGTTCCCTCTCACCACACATTTCTCTAGGAAAAAATGTAATTCCTCTTGCAGTTTGGTGGCAGCACAGAGCATAGATCAGCACAAAGTAAGTGACAGGTTCTGCCCAGCAGAACAAGCTTATCAACTGCTGGTCCCCAAGAATCTGGCTGGACCATTCCCCCAGCATCCTACCCAATATAACAATTCTAACCCGTGCCTCAAACACACCCTTGTGACAGCACACAGAGCAGCATGGCCAGGTCATATCACAGCACCTGTGCACTGGGACACTGATACAAACACAAATTGTACTGAGCTTCTGTGTTCCTACTCTGACAACAGCACACAGCCACCAGGACTTGAATTTCCCTCTTGTGCATCTCTGCCAGCTCTTCCTTACGGGAATGCTCTTAATATCCCTCCTTCTCCCTCCCCTCCCAGCATACATTACACATGGATGCTAAATACCCCTGCAGCTGCAGTCACTCTTCCAAAGCAGCCATCCTGCCCTCCTCAGGGGTCTCATGTTTGCTGCATAAGTCTTCACATGTCCAGAAATCCCAAAAGAATGCAATACATGCCTAAGTTCTAGCTATACAAAATTTCTGGAAAACAAGGAATGAGTTGGCACCCATCCTCTAGTCTCACGCTATAAGGAGCAGTGAGTTCCTCAGCTCTCAGGCTCACAAACGTCTCTGGATATGCTCAAGCACTGCCACATCTGTGTGTGCTGCAAAGGAACCATCCTACACATCACAGAGAAATAGCCACTAAAATTAAAGAACCTGTATTTTCTAAAAGTCCTTTCCTTTTGGAAAGGCTGTGTCAGCCTTTGTCCTCAACAGATAAAATGTGACTAATGATTGGGACAGTTGAGCACTGGAACAGATTGCCTTGGGAAGTTGTAGAGTCTCCATCATGTGAATTTTTTTGAACAGGCTAAACAGTCATCTGTCAAAAATGGTCTAAGCATTAAAAACTCAGCCCTGGGGAACAGAGGGAAAGGAAGAAATGACCTTACAAGCCTTATTTTCTGTTTCTGTAATTTAAATATAACTTCTGGGGACTACAGAAGTTCCACTTGCCCTCTCAGCTGGGCACGGCACATCTCCTAAGGCCTTGTGTTTCATGCTCATGTGTTAGAAAATCTCTGCTCTGCAGTAAGGGTAGCGTGCTCCATGCAATGCTCCAAGTGGTCCCTCCACATTAGTTCTCTACATTTGTAAAAGGCAGAGGGATGGAAAACAATACTGCAAATATCTCAAAATCTCTATTTTAAAAGGAACTTTTATTCCTGCTTTTAACACACGACTAGTAGATCAAAGTAGCTGAAGGCTTTATCTGGTATCTCCCAGATACTAACACTGGGTGTACATGCATAACACTGATGTGCACAGGATGAGAACCAAGGCAGCCAAGCTTTTTCCCACCCACAAAGAACAAAAATAGGCTTTTATTCTGAATGACTTATTTTAAACTAAAAACAAGAAAGAACAAAAGCAAAGGCTCCAGGAAGTGGAGTCTGCACCCACATCTTATTTTAAGATGCAGCTCTGATTCTTTAGAAACTTAAAGCCGCATAGCACAGAAAGCAGAATCAGATCAGTGATGTTATATAGCTCACTATTTCCAAATATCAATCTACGATCTTAGAAGCAATAAAGATTCAATAACACTCCACAGTCTCCAGCTCCAAAAACGCAAAGATAAAAACTAACAATTAAGGACAGATACAGATATGCAATATACATTGCACAGATGTTTTATTTCCCTGCAATTATACATACATCCTCCAAAATAAAACCCAACCTTCATTAACTCAACATTACAGTGCTGTTGTACATTCCTCATGAAAAAGAATCAGGAAAAATGAAGGAATGTACTCATCAAGATAGCATCAGCATCCAGACTAATCACACACTCGTTCCACCAAATTAATTTCCGACATGTTCAGACGCTGGCCCTCCGTGAGTAATTATTACACAAATATTCCCAATTTGCCTCTTCAGTCTCAGAAGATGTATCTAAAGTAAATATTTTTGTGCAAAATTGGCAGCATAGTTTTATACACCTACTGAAAAACAGCACACATACATCCTTTGGGGATACACACAATCATTTATGGAGACTCTACAAACCATGTGCAAACTTACTAGGGAACAGAACTTCAGCATCATTTAATAAGAAAAAATCCCTGCTGAGGGCACTGATGGAGACTGTTAATTCTGACCTCAGCACCTCAGGATTGCTGGCTGAGGCCACAGGCAGAACAGAACCAGAGCTGTACACCAGCAGTGCGCACAGAGTGACTGGGATATACAGATATTCACAGGAACATATCCAGCACTGCCAGCTTGCTGCCAAACACCAATGGCTGTGTCCACAGCAGGCAAATGGAACCATGTAATAATCCCATTTTGTGATGTACAAAAGCAAAAAGCATTCAATTTTATCTTCAATCAATTTACTTATTGACTGATTCTCTCAACTGATATCCCAGAAATTCTCTCAGCTACCAAGGCAAAAAAAAAAAAAAAGCCAAATGTACCTTCAAGTTTTCCCAAATCCAGGGGAGAAATTCAAGGGAAATAATTTCATTTGATAACAGCCAATTTTTCTTTCCTGGAATCCCACCCAGTGCTTGGAGAATTTCTGACTCAAGAAACAGCCTAACTCTTCACAGCATTCAGCCTTGACAGTGGTTTAGCTGCAGACTGACAAGCAGAGCAGCAGCACACACAGTTTATTCTTCCTCTCCAGTGAGTGTTTAAGACAACCCACAAAGATATTTAGGTACCTCAGTTTACCTTAAGCTCTCATAAAGAAGGTAGTCAGCTAAATATTGAGCTTGCACTTAAAAAAAAAGTTTTTCCAATTTTGGCAAGTGATTGGAAAGCAAGTCTTTGAGTTAAAACCTGAAAAAAAGCTGCTGAACTGCAGCTTCCCTCTTGCCTTAATATGAAGGGATAGACAGGGTAGACCAGCAGAGACTACATTTCAGCACACAAATGAGGGGCAAGATGTAGGCAGCAGGTGATATACTGCTACTGCATCACCTTTTGTTTGATTAGTGATTAGGAAGTAATTGCCTCTCTGTCCAAGAGATGAAATCTGGCAGAGTCCTTCTGAAACAAACGTGGCATTTATATATTCCTCTAAAAGCTGTAAAATACTTCAGTCTCCAAGCACTGTGGTCCTAATAATCTTTGAATATAGTTTGATACAATCCCTGTGTACAGCTCATTAGGCACTGAATTCTTTGAAATAAGAAACCCCTTCCTGTCATCCATGCATAGATCTAGCACAGATGCCCCACTAAGCAGATGCAAAATGCCACTGCTGTAAGAGCTGGTAATAAAGGAATCTGATTGGGTTAATGAAGTCACATATGGTGATGGTGTGGTCCTTGAGAACGTTCCCCCTCAGCTTCAGCTTCCTCTTATCAATCCTCTCCAGGGATTGAAGCAACAGAAGCATGGACAGGGAAAAATTCAGACTTCTTGGCAAGGTTGACATTTTTGGATGAAAATACTATTAATCACAGTCACTGAGGCAAGATCAATAAAAAATTCATAAAGAACACATCTTGTAATGTGTACACATTCCATGAAATACTGACAACCATACCAGCACGATGATACTAAAACAAACCCAATGGTTTTCCTCCCGAGTTTTTACTTTTGTCTCCTCATCCCATGCAGCAGAGTGAGGATGCTGCTGAGGGTCCCTGTGGCTGTAAGCACTGATGCCCTTCACCAGCTCCAGCAGGTGCTGTGCTGTACACAGGGTTTGGGACATTGAAGGTTTGACAGGATCAGCTAAGAGGGAAAAAAAAACAAACAGTACTTTGCTGTGATCAGTGCTCTGACTTGAAGGAAGGGGGTGGATGAAGTGAGAAGACTACAGAATGTACAGTACTACAAATTTCCATATTTGCTTCATTTCTTGACCACTCTCCAATTAACTTATGTTCCTGAGAGCTGTAGGTCTTGCATACAGAATGGAAAAAGCTGTATTTTCACTTGAATACTCATGCCTTTTCTTGCTGTAGGTCCTTTACATGTAGGCCCATCTGTAATGCGGAAAGAACAGTTTCCTCTGCTTGTCAAGAATGGCAGTGTTTCTTGCATAAAATCCCATCCCACTGAAGCATGAGAGAGGATATTGCTTATGACAGTGGCCTCCAGACTTCAAACTTCAGAGTCTGAGCAAAAACCAATGCCATTAAAACACAGCTCATCTGCTGTCCCCAAAAGTCTGCTCTCTCCCCCAGATCAAGCTTCCTGCTGGTCAGAATAATAAATTTGTGCATATGTTTATTTTTAGGGTACAGCTAAATGCTGATACCAAACCAACAGTGCAGCCATAGCAGCAGTTCTTAATTACAATAAATTCACTGGGGAGGAAAGGAGCCTGAGAAAACAGTCCAGATTAATCCCTAAAATGGCTCTGCCAAATCACACCTGTTTTATAAGGGATACAACCATACCTGGCCCTTTCAATAATGCTCTAGTGTCTGGACTACGTAATTAAACAGTAATTTAATTTTATATAAAACAGCTAGAGTAACTGCATTGAAAAGGAAGCAACGAAAATTCCTGAGACTGTTGTATGTCAGTTGCACCCTTTGAAAGAAGCTAGGTGTGATTTCTTTAAGAGTACATGTTAGTAAAAATCACATATTTTAAGTCAGCACCTTGATTTTCAGAGACCTGGCTTATGATGCTTTGAAACAGACACCTGTTCCAGATTAACACTGCTATGAAGCTCTCAATAAATTGTCTTCTGTTTTTGGGGCTCATTGCTGCCTGAAGTACAGCTTAACCTCTCTTGAGGGAATACCCTGAAGTGGAGCAAAGGAAACTTGTTTTCAGATAAATTAAATTTCCAGGGCACAGAAACACCCAACAGTTACCTCCAGAGAGTGAAGGTTCAAGACTGTGCTGGAATAAATGGCTTTCCTGTGCCTCTAAAAAGCCAACAGTGAACATGCTTATTATTTACATCCAAACTGGCTGGCATGCCTAATATTTCAGGAAACATATTTTGCAGCTGTAATACAACTTGAGGAATACCCTATATTTCACTGATATAAGACACTGTAATAGCTGAGCAATATACCTTTTTCTACACATCACATTCAAAGCTGGGAAGTTTTTTGTTGTTGTCTGCTGCAAACATGCTTTTTCTTATCTATAAAAATAGACATAATAATGATGCTTTCTCCAGTTCTGGAATCTCAGAACCCTTTCAGGGAGCTGAAACAGTACCAGCACCTCCACAAACCAACCAGTAAGTAAAAGATAAAACACTTGTGGGGGAGCCAAGACTATAGCTTTAAGTTTTTTCCTGCCCAACACTGTAAAGCATTTATTTTCTATAATTACAGAGGTGCTGGTTATCACAACTTCAGAAGCCTGGTATATGAGGCAAATAGGATACAACTGTGGAGAACATTCTGAACTGATAAAGCACATTATAAATGTGGCAAGCACCTGGGGTTTATGGATAGTTTTTCCACTTCAGCCAGGGTATGAGGCAGATATTTTGCCAGAACAACACCTTTAACATGAACTAGAATCCTCAATTCCCATGAGACACAGCAGGTTAAAGCACTCCTCCCTTTGCAAACCATATATCACCCCAAGACAGGAAACCACAGGCTGGGAGACCCTTTGAGCTTCCCTTTCTACCTCCATTCTTTTGCTCCATATTACTTCTGATGCACAAAAAAACCCCCAGGGAAACAAAACCAGATCACCAACTCTTTCAGGACAAGCAGAGAACACGTATTAGAGCGGCTGAAGTTGCTTACCGGCACAGAACGAGCAAGATCCGATCAAACAGTGACTCCCTGAGCCGAGAGCCGTGCAGCACTTGGCGCCTTTGAAAGGCCCAGCACGGGGCACGTGGGGCTGGGCCGGGGCGGCTCTGCCGGGGCAGCCGGGCAGGCAGCGCTGTTCCCGGGCCATGCCTCGCAGTGCTGCCGCCCACCCTGGCTCCCGGAGCTCGCCCTGGGCGTTGTTCAGCCATTGCAGTAATTCGCTGCATCCGCGGTCGCTCGATGGATGGGCTGCAGCGGCAGGATGGCTGCATGACGAGATGGCTGCTTCTAAGAATGAAATGGCACCGCAGAGAAGCGCACTAGACGTGGATACTATTTGTAATTGAATCGCATACACCTCCTCTAGATAGTGAACCAGAGTTCCAGACTCCCCTAGGCCAGGAGGGGAGTCACCTGTGGGCAGTGTTAGCAGAAGGGCCCTTTCTGACACACGGAGTCACAGCCTTGCCATTACACATGGATTGTATTTCTGTGCAGTCATTGGTTCTGTCTGTGTCTAAAGGCACCAAGTTTTAAAACCACAAACCTGCCAGGAAGACAAAAGTGAAAAACTATTGCTTGCTCAACAATTTGGCCCAGATTCAGCCAGCAGCTGGCAAACCAGAATATCTCTCATCCCATGTTCTGGTCTGTGGGTTATGCTGCCTTTACCAATACTGCATGCTCCCTAAAATGCAAATCCCTACATCCAAGTCGCTCTCATTTTGCACATCTGCAGAGATTGGTGCTTACAGTAACAACAATGGGACACTGAGTTTGTGTTGTTCTAAGCTGTAAATAGCGTACCTGGCTGCAGTAGTTCTTTATCCATTACAGAAAAATTGCTTCAGTGCATGAGGTGCTCTTGCTGTCTCACATTCCTAGGCAAGGAAACTGATGAGCAACTCGAAAGCAGATGGGCAGTTGGAATGGTTAGAAGATACACAGCAAGTGAGAGAGCAAGCAGGCAAATGACTGTGCCTTTGGAAGGGGCAAAGGGAATTCCAACAGCAGCTTCCCCTGACACTACACAGGCAGCATCTCCCTGACATGTTCCGCAGCAAGTGTGTGCAAATTGGATTTTCTAGTTGGTGACAAGTTTTGTGACAACTGTTGTCACCTGAGGATGTGAAGTTACCTTCACTAGCATGGTAGCCTTCTGCCACTGGCCCCCATTCCACCCCAGCAGTCTCAGGTCAGCTAGCACTAACACCAGAGCTGATGTGGGTCTTGGAGAAATTCCTAAATACCATCTAGCACTTGTACACTCCCTTTAGCTGGGGAGCATTTCTGACTCAGAGTGAGAGAAAGAGTTGTTGGCAGCATCCCTGCAGCTATATTTCACCGTTCACCTCCACACCTCATTTCCCCACCATGGTTACACTGTCGTATGTGCAAGGGCTTCTCTGTGAGTGTGAAAAGGTCATTTCACTGGCTGATCCTCAGCAGAGTGCCTCAGGCAAATGTGAACCTCTGACAGTTCCTGATCTTCCTTAGACATTCCCTTGCCTTAGCAGATGAACCCTTCATGATATCTGATGTGTTTCTCTTTATCACACCTCTCTGAGATGGGCAGCTCTAACCTTCTCCTTAGGACTTGGAGGTTAGGGCACAGAGGCTAAATGCACATTTTTAAAGGTCCTTAAGAAACTTAGCACAGAGTCGGCTGATAAACTTTTCAAACCATGAAATGCATAACTGCAATCCAAATTGCTGAATTGAAAAGCCCTGGGGAGTCTATTTCCTTTTGATTGATATCAATGGGAACCAGATATGTTTGTTTCTGAAAATCATCATCTTTAAGAATCTAAAAGGCTCAATTTCAGCACCTTTCCTACCACATAGCAGGAAATGGAGTCAGAGTTTTCCAAACATGAGGCTACTGCTCTAGATACAGGTCCTCTTCTTATTCCTGAAAGTCACCAGCCAGCCTGCAAAAGAAGAGTGTGTTGCTAGACAAATTCAAGAAGAGATCTACAAGCGGCTACTGAAAACAGGGCAGGGATGAATCCATTAGCATCACTGATCCAACATTTCTGAGCATGGAGGGAAAGAGCAGAAAGTGGCACAGCTCCCAGGCTCCCCTTGAAGAGCAAGCACTTTTGCTGTGGGGGAGACAGAACACTTGACCAGATGGCCCAGTGCTCTGCTCCAGGAAGCAATTCCTTATACTCTCATGTTCTTATGTTTCAGTCTCCACTGTGGCAGTATAAATGCACCAATAGCCTGCTCTAAGCACCAGCTTCTACCACCCTGCAGTCACTCTTTCTGTTATAACTCTCCCAGCTGGGCAGGAACACACGGACCTTGAATGATCTACTTGTCATTTTGCCATGTAGACTGCTTTTTGTCCTGATTGCATGCATTTGTAAATTAGAGTCTGAGCTGGTTATCTTCTTTGGAGCCATTTCATTGCCACAGTTCCAAACCTGTGAATACACTCTGCTTTTCTCTTTCTTCTTCAGACTCTTCTACATTCTGTTTTTTTCCTTCACAGCACTGTTATTGTGGCAGTGGCTGGCATGATTATTGCTACTTATTTCCAATCCCCCAATGGCAGAGTAATACCTCTTTAATTTGGTATTTCTCCCTCCCGACACTAATCTCCTAACAAATGCTGATGCTGTGTTAGATGCTGTGTGGGGATCTCTCATCACTATCTTTTTAAGCAGGCAGTTGTGTGTGGAATGAATGCATAATCACTCAGCATGGATGAATTTGTCTGAGTCCCTGTCAGCTCCCTGGTTTTGTCACTGAAATCTTGCATTGCGGCTCCAGATTTCCATTGCTTTAACTTTTTGAGGCAGATTTATCTCAACCCCTGTCAGATCAATGAGTTTTGTCACAGAAATCTATGTGAATTTGTTCCCTGTGGAGATCTGGCTAGTCAACTTTGTGGAGGCTGATTTGGGAAGCTGAACCCGAGACTTTGTTTGGCTATGTCGGGGGCAGAGGGAGTGGGGGAGAACAATAAGAACTGAAAAGAGCAGAAGCCTAACAACCAGAAAAACTTAAATAAAAACTGCAGTAGCAACATACATCCAAAGCCCAAGACAATACACACCCCAAGAGTGCACATTCAGTCTCACATCTGCTGGCACCATCAGGAGCTGCTGGCTCTGCCCATGGACTGCAGCTCTGTGACAGTGGCTGAGATCTGACAGGGCTGTAGGTCTGAGGCAGATCAGCCTCCCAAACCAGTCCTCTCTGGTTGCTCAAAACCCC
Source organism: Sialia sialis (assembly GCA_009812075.1). NCBI lineage: Eukaryota > Metazoa > Chordata > Aves > Passeriformes > Turdidae > Sialia > Sialia sialis. The sequence continues at coordinate 407,157 of VRYO01000638.1, read as the reverse complement.
CTGGAGCTTTGGAGGCAGGAAGTCCATAGGAAGCACTTCTCCTTTAATGCCTCCACAGTATATTAGGAAACACTGTGCTATCAGAGATGATCCTTCTCCAGGGATACAAGCCCAATTTTCTTTTTGCCTGTAGCCATCAGACTGCATGATTGTCTGACACTGCAACAACACAGTCTTCCAGATAAAGCTTAGCTTTACTGAACTGTTACATGTCCATCTTGTTTTCTTAGCTGATTCAAAAATTTCCAGGAACAGCTTCAGTAAATGGAAGTTTCTTGATGAAAAGTACATTGTTCAAATAATCTTTTTGTTTGACTGAGGATAACATTATTTCCATTGCATATTACTACTTGAAATTTTTAAATAATGATTATCACAGATGAATTTGACCATGATCAAGGTCTGAGTGAACTTTTGGAATAAAATGGTAGTGGTAATAATAATAGCAGTAACAATAATAGGAAAGCAGGTAACATACGTTTAATGAAGAGCCTGGTGTTGACTGATAAAGACTCAGACTTGTCTGGAACAGCCAACTCAACCCGAAAGCTCAACATAGCAGGGATGGATTCCCTGTTGGTGAAACAACCTCAGTTCTGTATTTGAAGGAGAACATTTCAAAAATAAAGGGTACCCCAGGAAAGAGGAGATTTGGGGAAGGTAGCCATTAGCATCTCAGTATTAATGAGAAACAGTGCAAATTTTTGGCCGTGGGTCACCTCATTGTGCTCTTTGTTATATTCCAGTCGTAGGTTTTCTTTAGAGCAGATGCTCATTTCTGTGCCTGCTTTGTGATATTTCCTTTCTTTCTTTTTAATGGAACTCTCCTTTTGTTGTATGCTTGTCTATTTCAACTTTACCTCTGGAAATTCTCCATTTCCATTTTTTACCTTCTAATCCTTCTTCATCCATCCTTTCTCTGCCTCATGTAAACATTCATGCTTCTGTTTTACTTCTTCCTCTAGGTGATTATCTATTCTCTTTTAACTGATGCCCCTCCTTAGCTTTTTCTTTTTCCCATCCTTTCATGTCCCTCTGTCCTCTCTGCTGCTAAGGAAGCTCTAGTCCTTAGATATTGAAATGGCATGTGTAGTTCCTGCCTGTGATTCTCTGCTAGATACCTCTGTGTAAGCCTGGCTAAATACAGGAAGCTAAGCAGGAGGCAAAGCTGAGTGAAAGGTTGCTTACTTGTGCCTGTAATTTGTGCTTGTTTAATAATGGCCTCCTGTATAACACAGACCTCAGTTCCAGAAATGCCACAGTGATAGATACTCAATATTTACCTTAATAGAGACACACAATTCCTTTAACATTTAAAGCCAGTGCTAGCAGTACAACTGTTATCCTGGAAGTTGTTCATGCCTCTGCCTGTGTGCATATCACCTGGTGAAACACAACTTTAATTCTGCACGGGCCCGCAGGACTAACGAGGTGTTAAATGATCACTATAACATGCAGCTGTCACCATGACTGCAGTTCTGTCAAACCACAAGAATGATCTTATAGCTTTCCTGTTTCACTTCAGAACAAAGCAAAAAAGGTATGGCTTCAGAAACAGTGCTGAAACTGTCCTCTCAGAAGTCATCTTGTCTGCTATAGCAACTGCTTTTCACAGAGGTCCTCGTATTTTATCTGGTTATAGTTAGTTAACAAAGAATTACAAGGCTTGACTAGACAAAAAGTGATGAGATACCTGTAGACATCTGATTGCTTTAGTCCATCTCCTTTGGTACATCCTAATGTGCAGCAAGGTCACTTCCATAAGGAGCTTTAAAGTATTTGCTATTGCTGCTTTTAGACTCATTCCAGAAGCACAGAAGATTACTTTAGTCAAATCACCTCTCTGTGGTCTCCTTCTGCAGGAAATATATCCCAAGCAGGTAGAAAGGAAGGGCTAAAGGACAATAGCAGATCAGTCATTAGTAAGACAAAAACAAAGGCTGCCTGCTCTGTCCTGAGCTAATTTTCCGTCCTGTCTTCACTGCAGGTATAAACCAGGCTGATTAGCTCAATCTGCCACCTTAGCTCAATAAACCAAGCTGAGAGTTGCTTTTGCACACTGGGGGTATAACTATCTTTTAGCAAAGGTCCAGGTGAAGAGGTGCAGAAGTGCATTCACAAAGATGAATATGTACCTGGATTGCTGCAGCATTAACTGAGAGTGCCTGTGAGAGCACACCTCAGGTACTGTCACATGTCAGCACTGAGAAGGCAACATTTGAAAACTGCTGTGGAAGGGACTTTAGCATAAAGGGTGGAACATTTGGGAAAAAAAAAATAAACCCTAGACTAAGCTACACCAGCACTACTGTGAGGGGAAACACTTGTACAGTGCTTTGACTGCAGCCATGCCTGGTTTTCCTCACATTTGTGGGCTCTAGGTCTACATTAAATAAGAACAAAAGGGGCAGTGAGAGGCAACAGTGCATCATCTTGACGTTCCTTTCTAAGTATATTAAAGATGAGCTGTAAATTCCTCAGTATCTTACTACCACACAAGCCAGCAACAGCAAATTGTGATCTCTAGAGCCATGCAGGACAATTGACAGACTGGGAAAGTCAGACTATTCTGCCAATAGCAGTGTCCAGCCATGTTTTCCATTAGTTGGTTAATTACTAGAAATACAGATTTCCAAGACAGCAAAAGACGATTAGGGAGCTCTGTAAAAGCCTCAAGGCTGTCTGTGACACAAATTTCAGAGGACTGTGATGCAAAGTCTTTGCACGTGTGCCCCTGATTTTAAGCTGACAGAAATCATTGTTGGACTGAAGGCCTGATGGACAGTTATTTCCTGAAACTAGCTGGTGTTCTCTGCCCATCTTTTACTGGATAGCCACCTACACCACTAAAGAAACAGGCTGTCAGCTCATAGTTCCAAATTTGTGGACATTCAGCCTGGAGCCTTAAACTGACTGTGAGGGCTGGGGTATCTTAGCTGCCTTTGTAGAGATCCATTGGTACAGGACTAAGGCAAACTGGCAACGTGTGGGGAGAAGGAACTTCAAGCTTTTGCTGTAAGTGTGCTAATTAAAGAGAAGACTCATTTCTCTGTCTATAATATAAATTTATTTGTTAATTTCTATACTTGCCACACACTGAAATTCTATAAAACTTAGAAATCTGGAACATTCTCGTTAAATACCCGGGGACTCTGGTTTGTGAAAGGTCACTGGAGAAGCAGAAACATCAGGATACAGCCTGAATAACAACTTCAGCAACCATGGAAAGTCAGGTGGATTTTCTTGTTGGGCTACCCCAGAATTAGCTTTTTAAGGGTTGTAACTTAGGACAATATTGTATGGCAGTAACTCCAATTTAAGCACTTGTGTAGGGCCTTATCTTTAGAATCATTGAAGTTGGAAAAGACTTCCAAGATTTTCCCCTTGAAATGCATGGTAGAAGTCACTAAATGGTTATACTCAAATAGACCCCCAAAAAATGAAGTTAATATTTGAGGAGAACTGCAAGATAGGAAGTTTCCAGTGATACTGGGGAGTTAAGTCCTCTCCAGTTTGGAACAAAACAAGCAGTTGTAATTTGTATCTTGGTAACTACTCATATGAATACCCAACAAAAGGTTTGGTTATTTGTCCAGAATCTCTTAGATCTGGAAATTGGGTCAGAAATCAGAATATCTGATCAAATCATCAAAATTCTGGTTTCAATTAAAATGTAAGGATTGTTTTGGAAGTTATAAACCATGTATATGACAATATTAAACTTCTTTCTAGCCCAAACCTCCATTAGGCAATCCCACGGTATCTTATGTCATTCAGACTCCCCCTCTAAGACAGAGCCTACAGCTGAGTAAATATTGCATTGTTTAAAAATCAAAATTTTACAGTCAAAGTGAGAGCAGAATTGTGAGAGCTCCAGTAAGATGTTTTGGTAACAGTCTGCTGTTAGTTCTGAGCAGCAGGGAAATGTGATGCATGCAAGACAGACCTGACAAAACCTGGGCTCACATCAGGTGCTGCTGTAGACTCTAAATCTGTTGCTTTGAACTGCACTCTATAGGAAACCAGCAGCTGATACTGTCTACAGAGAATTGTGGTTTCTGAAACTATTGAGTGGTCTTTGAAGTCCCATACAGAGCCTCCATTACAACAGGTAATGAGAGTAAGAGCTTCTTCAGAAAGAAAAGGGGTGAGTTCCATGGAAGGTACTTGGAAAAGATAATTTTTAACTGTCTTTGCAGGAAAAGATCAAAAAGAAATAGTAGATTTTTATCCCTGTTAATAAGTAATTCAGTAATGGAAACAATGCTGCATGTTCCAGCTAATTCTCAAAGAAACTGGCCCCAGTCTAAAGTCTTCTGAAACAGCCAGACTGATCCTCAGAGAAAGTGTAAATTAAACAGCAGAATCATTACAGTGCATAGAAAATTATGCAGTCCAACTAAGAAGGACTACTATTGCTTTTTAGATTGGAAGACTAATTTAAATTCAATTAATCAGACCACCGTCATGTACAATTAGAACTGTATCTCTCAGTGATTCTTCTGCTTTGAGAACCACATGACCTTCAGGAAAACAGAGCTTAGCAAATTACTGCTTCTAAATTTTATATATTGAAAGTTTGGTGGGTCACCTGCAGATGTGACTTTTGGCTGTATTGAAATGGTGACACAGGCAGGCCAAAGGAAATATCCTTCCACTTCTCCCTGCAGTGTTAAGCACAGATTTGCAGTTGTTTGGGAACAGCATGGGAACAGTTCTTGGTTTTGGTAAAACATCCCTCTCCCACTGTAAAAGCAGATTTTTCACATCAGCTTCCCTGAAGGTTAAACATAATGGATCAGGGCCAGCTGCTCATACAGCCTCCTTTTAGTCTCCTCTAATATTTGTGAAATCACCTGTAAGGTGGCATAAAAAATCAGGGAAAGCAGCAATGTTGGAAGCAGCTCAAGCTGAAAGTCAGACTAAATGAACTCCACTGTAGTCACAGTATTAGGTGGGAACTCTGATAAAATGACAGTGTAGAATGATAGCTGAAGAGGAACCTGTGGGTGGGTAGGCATTAAACCTGTCTCAGACACACAGACTCATCACCTAAGTCACACAAGAAGAGGTTGGTGAAACAGCACCAAATTATCTAATTGTATTAGGAACAAGTTATCTAATTCATGTGTTGTGCTGCCAGAAATCCAAATCAGAGCTCATAACACTGGGATTTTGGCTATCTTAAGACACAAGGTGTCAGATAAACTCTCATCTTTATTCAGGATCAAAAGCGACTGGATTTTTTTGTGGCCATCACAGATTCAGTCCCAGTGAAGAATACAAAATTTGATGCTGCCTGTCTCCTAAAACTTTCTGTATCATAAACACCAGAGCAACAGTATATGTGGCTGAAACAGTCTCCCAGTCAGCCTCAGGGCTAGATGAAGCAAAATCAACACACAACTAAAGCAAAGTGAAGAGGAGCTTGCAGTGACCCATCTTTATATTATTAGTTTTATCTTACAATCAAGAAATTACCAATGTGTCTGAATTCTTACACCTTAGCAATGCTTGGTAGAGAAAAAAATTTAAGAATACATAGTGCTACTGCTTACTGACATATCTAATGGTCCCTTCACAAGGCAGCTCTTGCCCTAGACTTGATTTCTTTTAGCATCTAAACAGTGCTGAGAAATCCACTAATTAATTATTGAGCCCTTGCAAACAGCCACCTTCCTATTGTGAACTTTCTTTTTACAAGGCAATGAATACAGAACTGTCAGGGCTTCGTCTCCACAGGGGACAGGCTTGGTGAGAGCATGATAAAACACTTGAAGTGTCTCTGGCCCTTCCTCTCACACAGTGCCCAGAGCAGCTGTTCCTGTAACAGTTTCTGAGCATCCAGAGGGGTGGATTTTGCCTAAGCCACAGTGTGAATGGCAGTCTTTGCCATCTGTGATCCATGGGAAGGTTGCATCCTTCACTGCCCTGGGCCATGCCTGTATCCTCTCTGCTGATGACAACCAGGGAGACACCTGCCTTGGAAGAAGCTTGCTTGGCATGCAGCACAGCAAGGGATTTGCAGTTGGATTCACAGCTCTATGGCTGCTTTTAAATACCTCCCAGGAGAAAGGGCAGGCATTGCAATGGGGCTGGCAGAGTTCCCCAGCTCACATGCACCAGCCTCTGAATGCACTTGGACATGGGAAGGACTGAGGAATATTGTCCTTTCACAGTGATGTACTAACCCCCACCCCAAGAAAAGCTGTAATACTGGGATGTGCTCCTGTGGCAAATATGTTTATGACTTCTCAACAAACCTGTTTTGAAGGCTTTTGTGTGTCTCATTACCCTTAGTCCAGTAGCAGAACTTTTCTGCATCAACCGTACAGACATCTTTCTCAGTTCAGTGAAGGGTTCTCTGGTAGCCAGTAACCCCCTGGCCTTGCAGACCTTGGTCTAATGTGAAGAATACACTTTTTAGCAGCTCCCTCAATATGTACCCCAGGGCACAGCTGAGCACACAGAAGTCCAGCTTCCAAGATGACAGACAGACTCTGGGCAGTGGGTGGTGAGCTGCACAGATACACAGAAGGATCACTGCTCCCAGGGAGCCAGCATGAAAAACATCTGCCAAAGGAAAGCCCTCTAACTTCCTGTCTGGGCATGAAAAGGAATGACACCATGACCAACAGAGTGACGAGTGTGGAGTGACAAATGTGGGTGGATAAGTGTGGAATGCCTCACAACAGGGACTGATTTGTTGGTAATGCTCTAAAAACCCCTAATCCCCACATGGAAGGGGAAGAACAAACTGCCTCCACCAGAGCTGTCACCTCCATGGTGTCCAATACCCTTTCCATGTATTCATCAATCACAAAGCCACATCCAGACAGGCAGGCCTTTGACTCTGGGGTAACATACACATGGACATCATTTGGCATCCTTAAGGGATATCTGTTCTACAGCTGGGGCACCCATTCTGTGATAAACTAATTCCCTTGATCATGAGATTGTACCCTTTCTCCTCCAGAAAGATACTAAGAACAGTCTACCTACCAGCAGCAAGGGTCCTGAACCTTCCTGGCAGGTTTATGTGGAATCTGTCCTTGAGACTCCAGTGGAACCGATTCCCATCTTTCACATCTACATGACAGCAATTTTCAACTGGAAATTTCTCATTCTTTGTCTCTTTCTTTTTGTAAGATGGCCATCAGTGCTGTAGCTCAATGCCAACACTGAGTTCATGCCACCTCCTGCAGTCAATATATGCCTGAGGAGACAGAATAAATAGTTATTAAATGTACTCTAGATTTGCTGTCATATTGTAACTAAGCACTGGAAATCAAATAAATATATCATAAGACAAGCAGTTTAAATGTCTATGGAAAAAAACAGATTCAGGCAAAATGGCTTAATCTGCAGCATTAATGAGTAACAGATTGTTCCATCAATAGTGTATGAAGAGCAGCATGCAAGAAGGCAAAACTCCTGCAAGTTCCCTGGTAGTTGTGTCCTTGTAAAAGGCCCACTCAAGAACATGATTAAGGTTAAGCACATGTTTATATCCCATTGATTCAGTGAGACAGAGATACAAGCTTAAATGTGTTTTTTTTAATCAAGGCATTTTGCTAAATTGAAGAATATTCTGTGCAAAAAGTAAGAAGCAAGAGCACCTGTATGTTCTTATTCCCTGCCATGCTTACAGAAATGTTCCTTGTGCCCCCTGCAGCACATGCACAGTTGCAGATGATCTGTGGCAGTTCCAGGATCCAAACAGGAACCAGGGCCCCACTTTATACATGGAATGAAAAACTAGACTCTTTCTCAAGGAGCTTGCTGACTTGCTGAGAGAAAGAGAACGGAGGAATAAACACAAGAAATCTCAAGGCAGAAGGAGAGTCTGAGAAAGGGAGATAGTAAAAACGGACAGATAATATTTTTTCTGGTGCATAAAATACACCAAAACCCCAGCAGAAACAATATGAGGATATGGATTTGTGCGTGCAGCCCTGCCCACCAGAAAGGCTCATACGGTATTAATTATGCCTGCCATGTCATTAGCTAGATGCTGCAGAGCAAATAATGAAGCAAATGCTTCACAAAAGCAGTGAAGACAACTGGCCAGCTCTTGCTGTGCTTAATTCAGATTGGCTCTGTGTTTCTCATCTATTTTTATTCAGTTTTAACTTACTCCTTTATTTCTAGTGTCTGATCAGGCGAAGCAGAAGTAATGTTCTCCTCCACACACACACTGTAATCTGTTCCTATTCCCTTAACAACGAGGGTCACTGGGAAAAGTGTTTAGGAAAGCAGCAAAAATCAGTGTGATGGGTGCTACTGAATGGCCTGCTCTTCCATGAATGCTTTGCTGCCTAAAGCTTAAGAAGCCACATAGGGTGTTTAAAGAGAGGAGAAAATGTCATTAATTGGCAAAGCCTTTGTAGCCTAGAGATTTCATCCAGCTGTTACACTGAGGTGAAGAGAAGCCTCCAGGGTGTTTGTAGATATATGGAGCTCGTGGCTTTCCTTTGTGACAAACAAGTTAGGTAAATGTGCACAAACACAGGGGAAGGGAAGGATATCTCCACCATGCTCAGTGCAAAAATCCTTAGTTTTGCCTCCCTGGCAAGACCAATTGACTTGATGTTTAATCTTTATGTGACCTTTAATCAACCCAGTGGTATTAAATCCAAGCTAGCTAAATTAATAGGTGGGATTTCTGCAAAGACAATGGGTTTGCTCAAATGGGTTTGCTTCCCTTCATACCCTAGTCCCTCCTTAAATTCCTGTGTCTGCAGGCTAGAAGCAGAAGATTTCATTTTAACTGCAACTAGAAATCATTGCAATGACCTTAGATAAGTCAATGAATTTCTGGAGCCTGATAGGGAGGAAGGAGCCTTGCCCACATGAGGGATGCCAGGTATTCTGACTAAGTCCTTTGACATTCTGGAGAGAAAGGTTTCAGAATAAGACAAGGTCATGGTCCTTCCTCATCTGCATCTCTGTGCAACTCACCCATCCCACAGGGAGGTGCAATGACAAGGTCCATTGAGCTGGAGCTGTGGGTGACGGGAGGACTCCCAGTTTGCCTGAACCCGTAGCTACAGAGGTGTGTGCCTCTTGGCTTGCATTTCTCCACTTGAACACGGAGTGCTCAGTGTAAGTGCTAGCTGGAAGCTTTCACACACGCCATGGAGCCACCCTGGTTTGATGCCATGGAATAGACACGTTCATTCTCCGAGTGTTGGGACCTGCCCAAGGATGGCAGCAAACATGTACAAGCACAGGTGCTCCTGGCAGGTGTTTGTTTCTGAGGAAACTGCCTTCTGGCTGAGCTGCTGCCAGCCCATCTCTCCGCCTCCCCCATTGCCACACAACCCTGCCTCCCTCAGGGACTTTCAGGCAGGCCTGTTTCAAACAGCAGGCACAGGCTATGAACACATCAAGCAATTAAATGGCAGATCAATTCGACTTAGCTTCTCTTGGGAAAGCAGCCCTTGGGAGACAGAAGAATGAGGCAGCAGGAGACAAGGAGAAAAATTGAGAGGTACAGGAGAGAAGGAGGAGAGCAGAAGAGTCAGGATGGAAACACAGCAGGCAGAAAGGGCCACGCACAATGCAGTGTGAAACCACAGCTGCAGGGGAGGGGGCATTCAGGGAAAAAGGGACGTAGCTGGTATAGGCAGCATGAGAAAAACTGCATTTGGGAGAAGACATAGGAAAGAGAGAGTACATCTAAGGGAAGGTAAGAACAAGACAGAGAAAAATGAGACTGGAAGAGGTGGGATGATGAATATCTCAACAACAGGAAATGGCCTCAACTGCCTACCTGGATCTGCAAAAATGTAAGCTTCATGAATTTGGAACCATCAGCAAAAAATATATTTGTAATATCCTATTCACTTTATTTAAACTGATGGAGAATCACTGGATATTGACAGAGGACTTCTCTCCCTGAAATATGCCATAAAGTCAGGAGTTTCCTGGTACCAATATGACAAACAGACAGTGGCACTGAAGGAAGGAAAGGAAATTAAATGGGCTGGTATCACTCCAGCCAGCTGAGTGGAACACTAGAGGAGGAAACATGAACTCCTAATTAGTTTTCAGTTTCTATCTTTAATATCTGAGATACTGGTAGTACTAACCCACTTACTAATGCTAGTCACAGACCTTCAAGAGTGAAGAGTAAAGTACCAAAAATCTGAGAGTCCTTTCATTTAAAAAGTTACATGGTTCTTGTTTATCCTTTATTAAAAAACCCCACAAAAAACAAAAAAACCACCAAAAAACCTAAAAAAACCCCCCAAAAACAAAAAACCAACCCCAAAGAAACAAAACAAACAAAAAAGATTAAAAAAAACCCCAAAACAAACAAACAAACAAACAAACAAAAAACCAACCAAAAAAATCCCCAGCAAAATCATAAAACAAACCAAAACTCCCTAATCCAAGTGAACTAACAATAAACTGCTCGTGATTTACATTTCAATGATTAAATTCTTGGGGAGAGGGAGAACACTGTTCGTTGGTGACCCAGAGAGGGTTTGAGAGTCCACAACATACATGGACTTTTTTCACTCTACGACTTTCATCCTGTCAGACTCCCCTTCAAGAGAAGTGGATGCAGGATGTCTCTTCTCTTCCTCCTCAGTTGGGAACAGTGCAAAACCCTCTCTCCCTGCTGCCAAACCCGTGCTGCTGCTCTGAAGGACTCTGCCCCGTCCTAGGGGTGCACTTCTTACACTCCATTTGCAGCACAGCAGGAGCCAGCCACAGGAGGGGCATCTAAATGTCAGGCCTTGAAGCTGCTGTGCCAAAGGACAAATGAAAATATCTCTGACTCCAGGGAAGCTATGTCTTTCCAGTTTTTCTGCTAAGGCTCTGTAGTGCCATTCTATGCTCTTATAAATTTTCTTCTTGCATGGCTTCTCTCCAAGCCCATCGAGGCTATTTACATACACCCATCATATTTACAAGAGTGCTGTGAAGAAGCAAAAGACAAAACCAAACCAAACCGTGCAATGAGTCAGTGCCAGAAATGGTGATAAACCCAGACTCCTTGCTGTCTTTTCCTTCTTATTGGGTAGACAGTGCTGACTTTTTTCTGCCCCTTTCAGCTGTCCTAGGAGAGATTTTGTAAAATAAGTCTGGGAAGAATTAATATTTTAGTTTCTGCTTGGGGAGCCAAGAACATTAAATCCAACATTAGGGATGACCAGTTGGGAAATCCTAGCAGGAGTGCACTGCTTGGCACCTCAAGGTCAGTACATTAGAAATGCCTTTTCCACTTTTGGCTTTTTTCTTTGCAGGAAAAGAATGAAGTTTCTGGGCCTGAGAAATTCTAGCACCAGTTTGTCATACAAGGCAGAATGTGACATGGCGGGTGTTTGTTTAGTTTTCTTCTTCTTCTGTTTTTCTTCGTCTTTCTTCTATTTTTTTATACCTTGTTTTCTCTCCCTCTTCCAGTCCAGCTCCACAACTGGCACTGTTCCTTTGGTGGTGACAAGTTCTTTTAGTCCCATACAGTTCTGACTGTTGTTGTTCCTCAGGCCATGAGGTTCATGAAGCAGAGCACAAATTCCTGGCTCTTTCAGGGCCTGCAGGTAGCTGCCATAGTGAGGCTGAGGATGAATTTACCAGCCAGCTTCCACTTCACTCTCTCTAACCTGAAGCCAGTGATTTGAATTGCCAAAGCACTGGAAATAGATTGCTTGCACTACAGCTAGAGGGAAGGTAATCACACAAATAGGAAGAAAGCCAAAAAATTCAAACTAAGTTAACAAGAACCAGGATGGTGGGAAATGATGGGCCAACTGATCTGCTGACTTGCTCTGTCCTGCAAGCAAACACACATACAGACAAGATGTGAACATATACACATGCTCCTGTCTGCTAAATCTGGGCATCTGGATGTCCATCTGCTCAACTCTAAAATCCCTTCTGAATCAGGTTCTTTGGCTACCAGATCCCACAAACAAATTGAGCCATTATGTGGATCACACAGACCTGAGGAACTGTCTGAAATCTGCTTCTTCCCAAGGTCTGACCCTGTAAACAATTCTACCTTTCAGCCTCTGCTTGTCTGTCTTTCTAAATTTTCCACAGTATTTAAACTATAAATGGAAGGGGCACATTGGCAGAAGAAGCTGCAGCCTCAGTTCCCTTTCCCCACAAACAGAAGCCATGAATGGATTAGAAGTTGCAGGCTCCCTAGAGAGCAGGCTGCACAGTGGCTGTGCTGGCACACAGCTCTGTCCCAGCCCTGTCCCTAGCACAGTCCTGGGGGAAGAGGCACCATGGCTTTGGCAGCCGTGGCTGCCAAGGAAAGCTTCTCCTGGGGCTGGGTGGGGAATCCACACGAGCACCCGGAGGAGCCTTAGCAAGGCAAATGCTCCCTTCTCTCCCGCCCTTGTGCAGCACTGGCATGATTTATATTCCTGGTGCACAGCTGGAGTGCACTAGGAATCAAACAGCCAGTTCCTGCAGCAAGGCAGAAATACAGGAGCTGGAGGTAACTAGAAAGGGGAGATGAAGTCCAAACTCTCAGTGAATCCTCACTTCCACTGTTCTTTGTCATGAGACAACAGGACTACATTGCACCTGCTGAGAGGAGAGTTAGCAGAAATCCTGGCTATGCTGTAGTGGCCTTGCTTAAAGCAATCAGCTCTTTCTGACAGGAGTACACTTCTTTTTTCAAATTATATATTTTACTACATCTACATGGCCATCAAAGGTGACTGCAGCATCTGGAAACAGATCAGAGAGGGTTTTCAACTATCTTGCTACTCTATTTCATGCAATACATGAATGATCCAGCTGCCTGCATTCCCTCTTTCTCACTTACAGAATTGCAGCTCCTTCTCTCACATAATGAAATTAATTTTTCAGTGGCTCCCCAGTATGGCTTTTTCACTCCAGAATCCTCATGATCACAATTCTTCTTAGCACCATGGAACTGTATCCAGTTTTGACAGAATTTAATGGATGTTTGCCAGATATCTGCCATTAAATAAGAGGAGCAGGTAAACATGATCAATATTAAACATGAGGATTGTATCTCCAGGTAATAAAAGCTGGCTAACCTTTGTAGACTTTAGTTGTGTTAACTCACTTCTATGAGGCACTTCTTTAAATTAAAGGTTGGTCTCTATAGCTCACGTCAAGACCTACAGATTTTTCAAAAGACAGTTCATGGAGATACCAGACCTCAGAACTGGAGGAATATGCTAAGAACTTCACATGTGCCTTGGTGCTGTCTGCAAGAAAGCCTTTTGTGTGTACCCTGGAAATTAAAAATCAGTACTCAGCATCAAGACATTAAAAAAAATAAATCAATAATTAGTTTACTTAGAGTCTGTATATGTTTGTGCTTCCATGTCTTTCTTCACAGGTAGACAGGTTAGAGACTGACATTTTAAAAAATGAAAGGAGAGACTCACATAATTGCATGACCCAAGAGCTTAGACTTTAACATCAGATTTTACAAGGCTTACAATAAAAACAGGGTGACTGGTAGCATGAGGGATTCACATTCCTTTCTTTGTGCAACAAAGAGAGAAGAGCATGCACACTCCAAATACCCCCTGTCACCTGTGTTCTTCCTGATCTTTTTGAATTTATTGAGCCTGTCAGCTGCAATGGAAGCCAGTTCCACATGTGATCCCCCAGTGGTAACATTCACAAATAGGTTTGCAGTGTGTGACACCACCCCTATAATAAATGCTGTGGTTTATGAACTATTCCTAGGGCAGAGGAAAAGGAGCACTAAAAATTGATATAAATTACACTGCCTGGCTTTATGTCCTGTCTTTTTATACACCCTCTCCTATTTTCTTCAATATTTTTTTCTTTCTAAAATCTTTACCTTCCAAAAGTTTTATATTTTAATTCTACCTTCAGTCTTTTTTCTCTGCGGTGATTCTGATTTATTTTTATTTCTCCATCCCCTCTTCTGACTCCTTCCCTTTAGCTGTCTTTTAGCATTTTGTAATGTATAATTTTTCTTCTATGTCAGGTTGGCACCAACAGAGTTGTGATCAAATCTTTTATCCTGAGGGATGCAATGTCACTGTAAAAAGACTTTGTGCCCTGCCAGAGCAGAAAGATTCTCTCTGCACCATCATTTCCAGATATGCCAGCTTCTTGAGCCCAATTTACTTTCTGTGTAATCACCCTTCATCTGATTGCTGCTCTGGTGACAATACCTGCATGTCCCTGTCCTACTTACTGTGACTTGCTGATCTACGTGTTCTGGGGAGAAGCACATTGCTACGTATTGTGGCGTGTAGACCATCATGCTGGACTGGGCTCTTCTGTTCTGTCACCAAGCCCAGATCTGTCATTTACAAGTCTGTCACTCTCTTATGGACAGAGCTGAGGAGTGACAGCATCCAGGAACAGTCCAAACTGAAATTTCGTTATTTCCCAATGGTAATTTCCCTGTGTTCTTTTTTGGCCAGTTATGGAGTAGCAAGCCCTAGCACAAGTCCACTGGTGCCTGGTATGTTATGTTGCTGAATTTTGGTCAGTGTGAGTTTGCAGATGAGGCCAGAAGAAACAAGCCCTCCTGTGCTGCTCTCTGCTCTGCAGCGCCTTTCCAGCGATGCTTTGTGTTTCCATAGGCCATTGTCATTCCCAGCGCGCCTCCTTGCAGCTGGCATCCTGACTGGAGAAATATCTTCTTTAGGGAGAAGCATGAACGAGGCAGCTAAAGATAAAAATAACAATAATTTTACTAGATGAAACTTCATGTTAAGCACTTAAAAAGCCATAAAAAGTCAATTTTCTTTCTTTCAATTATTTTGCTTATTCCATTTTTGAAATATTTTTTTTTAAAAAGGGGAGGAAAAAAATAGAAAAAAAACGAGAGAAGTTTCCTAGTTAGAAAGACGTCTGTTTTTCCCATCAGCACCCAATGTCTTCATGATTTCTCTGCATTGCCCCCCCAACCCTACTTAGGTCCTATCCCTGAGAACATGAAAATAGCCATTGTCAGGCAGGGCTGCTGCTTCCTGGCATGAGGAATGCAAGGGAAAGGAGCACTGATAAGTCCTGAGTGCTTGCTGCCTCTTTCAGACATAAGCAGCTTTTCAGAGAAAACTAAAAAGATAAAGCCAGAAATTACTGCTCTTGCACAATATATGCCAAGTTCGTAAGAGCAGCATTTAACGCTTAATCAAAATGGTTTGACAATGTAAAAATTAGGTTTTCAAATGTCATTAGTGCCTTATAATAGGTTCCATTTATATCACTCCCATCCCTGATTTTTTTCATCTCTGTTAATTGTTTTTATTAATTTCTTTCATTTTTTACACTGTTGTCTCATTGGTTTTAATTTTTAATTATCATAAGACTTTTTCTTTTACCTTGATAATTGGTTTAGGTTTGAAAAGACTGGTTCTGTCATTCTTTTTCTCAAACAGCTGCTACAAGAGATTTTTTATGCAGGTTCTTTTCCATTGGTAGGCTCTCTTCTGGGCTAATTTGGGAAAAAAGCACTTGCTTTTAGGGCAGTCTAAGCACCTTTTTTGTAGTGTGATTCACAGAAATGTTCTCTTATATTGACCTGTAAATTTCCTTCTACACTGGCATGCAGGATTCATCTGATATTGGCACAGAAATTGTACCTCTGTTTTACAGTTGATATGCAGACTCTTTTCTGTTTGGAAAAAGATGAAAGCTCTCTTCTGCTCTGGCTTGTAAGGACTTTTCTGTATGGGCTCTCCTTTCTGTCACCCACAGAACACAGGCGCACACACCATTTCTGTTCTCTTTCCATGTACAAGAATGCTCCAAGTCTTGGTTATCACAGGGCTGCAATATGTCATTTGCATGGAGATGTATATTGGCATCTTGTTGGGGTTTTTTTCTGCCAGTATAAAAGGAACTGGTTCAAATAATTCCACTGACATTTTAGGGTCAGAAAACCGTTTTGGGAATGGGCATTTTTCAGAAAGATGCTGACACTTGCTTGGTTGTACTTGGCAAAGGAATGTACTTTGTGTCTTCAGGGGAAAATCTTAAAAAGTGAAAAGAAAAAATCTAGGCAAAAAAATACAAGGGAGAATAATAATTCTCCAACTCCCTTTACATGTAGACAGATGAAGAAACACTTGTGGGAGCCCAACCTGCTGGAGGAAAGCAAAGCTGTTAAACATGGAAACTTTGGAATCTCTCTCCAATTGCCAGCAAGAGTGGACTGTGCCTTTGCACCAATAAAGCTGCATTACTTTGGCACTGCAGAGACATGTGGAAGTTTATTCTTACTCTCATTCCCATTCAGTTCAGTCCTACTGACTAGAAGATCCTATCTTCACCTTCCTGCTGCCTCTCCTGCCCCCTGACAGCTCTGCAAGTTCTCTCAGTGGGCTAGCAGGGCAGCAAACCCTTCACTTAGAGAGAGACCATCTAAATAGAGTCCTGGTTTTCTTCAAAGACATAGCACTGGCAGAATTCCTCCTTGTTCCCTACGATTTGAGATGAGTTACAACTGCTGATATCCAAAAGGATCTTTGTAGCAGCATCTCTTGATGCTCAGTCAAGCTGTGAGGCATGAGCTGTGTGATAGTTGTATTCACTTGGCCTTTAATGGTGTTTTAAATTCTCCCTGTTGGGCAGGCTTGTATTCTCATGTGCTGCCTAGAGGTCTACACTGCTTCTTCTGCTTCACCCACTGCAGCTTGTGCTTTATCCCTCAGCTTGTAGATGCAAATACAAGTGCTTCTTCCTTCCTGCTTAGCCTGGAGATCTGTGTAAATGAGACAGAGCAGAAAAAATGGGATTTTTTGTCTCAAATTAAACCTTCAATGGCAGTGCTCATGGGCAGAGTCCTACCTGACAAAATGCCAATATGCTGCCTGGCCCTGGGAGACCTCTCAGCCTGCGTGATGTTCTGCTGGCCCCAGGCAGCTTTCTGCTGTGTGATGGACAGGCATGGCTTCATCAAAGGTTCTGCAGAGCCCTAAATCAGGAACAATACAACCTGTACCTGTGAGATGCCAAGAACCTACACAGATGCCTGATAAGAGGAAGGCCTTTTACTCGCCCCTCTCTATATTTAGCAGCATTCCCAGGCAGTGTTTCTAAAATTACCAGCTGCAGTAATGTGATTCATACCCCCATCACTGCCAGAAGTGGATAAGAAGAGTGTAAATGACATGCAGGAGAAAATCCTGAGCAGTATAGCCCAAATTGGGACTGTAATGGCATAGTCTTTGGTGCTTGTATTGACATCTATGCCAGGCTGTCAGGGAGAAGCAGTTACCAATCTCAGAATCTGTTTTCTTTCACAGCAGTAGCTGGGAATGTCCCAAACTGCAAAAGAAAAGGCTTGAGATTGTTTTCAAACTATTTTTGGGCAAGTCTGGTACAAGGAATAATGACAAAAGATGTGAACCAATTGTTTTTGCAAGGACACTGTGCTGCTTGAGCTGTGAGTGCTGTCCCTAGAGCAGGGCTCTGCTGTCTAGGAAGGGTCTCCATCTGTAGCAAATCAACAGAAGACAGGCAAGGCATCTGTATCAGCTGTGGGAACCCATTCCTGAGGTGGAAAGAACAAATGTGGTGGTTGTCATAGACTGCCCTGAACCAGTCTGGAAAGAGGCATTACTGTGGAATCAGTCCAAAAGCTGGAGCTGTTACGGTAAATACCATAAACATCTAAATCTTTTAGGACGTTCAGTCTGCATATCTGAGCCATTATGGGATATTAACTAAAATGCTCATTTGAAAAATTACCCTGTGAGCCACTACAATGTAGCAGAGGAGCTGTTTTGCTCAGATAAATACTAATTGAAAACTGAGGCAGAAACCTGCAGCCACATCTGCCTGTGTTGTGATCTTGTCAAATCTCATCACCTAATTACTAACAGACCTTGCTGGGCCATGGAAGAGACCTGCAGGAGAGGCAGAGCCTGAGAAAACAATATTTATTATTCTGAGGGAAAGCTCTTCTTTCAGAATTGGTGCTGAATGAATCCCTCAACAAAATTAAAAGGACCTGTGCTTCTTGCAATGCTTGAAAAGAAATTTAAGTGCTGATACTCGTAATTACTGTTCCCCCCAAAGATCCTTGGGCCATCATGGGGTATTTATTCTGTTTGTCCTGATCAAATTAATATTTGAGAATTCCTTTCCACCCCTCTGATACATCCCTCCTTCATCTCATCAATACAACACTCCAAAGCAAAACTGGGCTGTTCTCTTCTTCATGCTTCCACATACATTCCCATGTGCTTTCAAATAGTTTCTTCCACAGCCAGGGAATGATGGTTATTGCCATACATATTGGCAAAGCACACTTGGACCCTTTGGGCTGAAAGAACATATGTTTTCTATAAGAAATTATGTCACTGTTTTCATTTCCCGTTGTGACAAGTTGTTAAAGACTAGAAATGAGGGCAGTAATGCCATTAGATAGAGGAAGGAGATCTTGAGGATATGTAAAACTCTAACACGTGCTGCAGACTAATTTTCCAGCTGAATTGCTCTTTGGCAGTTTGTTTTGGTGACCAGTATAAGTTCATGTTCATCCACTGTTGCAATGGTCACAGGCAGTACAGAGACAGAAGGAAATCCTCTCTGTGCACTTTACAAACATCTTGAAAAAACTTCAAACCAATATAAATATTCGCAAAATGCTGCATAAGGCATGCACACAGGGAAGTGTAATTCCAATGGGTGGCAGAAGAGCCAGGCAAGATTACATTTCTCTAGCAGTTTGATAAAACTTAGGCAATAGAGAAGTCATAAGAAGACAATGGCCTCCATTTCCTTTAACAGAGATGAAGATGGAAAAGGAGCTGAGTTTGTAATGTGCAGGGCTGAAATACAGCAACCCAGTAATCTGCACTCTCCGCTTCTTGCAGTAACATTTACAATTTGTCCATAGTTTCCTTCATGATATTTCTTCTATTCAGATAATTTTCATCATCTTCACAGAAATATACTATTTCCTGTAGGGTTTTTATTCATTTCTACCCATCTTCTCCAGCTCCACACTGGTTAGCATCCAAAGAAGGCAATGGGAGTCCCAGCAGGACTAGAACAATGAAAGGGTTAACAACTTCTTCCCAGTGTTGGGGATAGGAGACATAATTTTACAATCAAAGAGTAATATAGTTATGAAGCAACTTTATTAACCCAATCAGTGGAAGGTTCCCATAAGCCATTACCAGGGATTTCAGGTGCAGAAAATGTCACAAGGGGTTAAATAAAGATGTTTCTTTGTTCATTAGTACTGACAGCTCAGGGAAAGAGAAGGAAGGAGAGAAGAAAGGGGAGAGATAGAGGAAAAGGAAATTCAGATTTGGGATATGAGGAGAGAAAAAATTACCTATCACCATGTAAATTGTATAAAATTCCTCTACAGATATTACAGGATATACTAAAGCAGTATGTAATCATGCATTCGGAACAGGAAATGACATGGGGCATTATTCCAGGCCTCATCCTGCTCAGTGGTGAGCCTGGAAGTGACCTTAGAATATCAAATCTAGATTTATACATGGTGATGAAGAGACAACTGTGCCCATGCTTATGCCTTCAGCAAACATTGGTCCACAGCAGTGATCAGTACTGAATCTTCTCTTCCCTGCTGGCAAACCTCGAGGAGAGGGACGGAGCTGATGCAGGAAAACCACCTCTGCCAGGGACTCTCCACAGCCTTTCTCGCTACCATATGTAGGCCTAAACAATATTATCTAGCAATTTTTAAGTCTTAAGATTAACACACAATGGCAGCAGCAGCCAAAGAAAAATAACTCATTTTTAAAAGGAAGTTCAATTGCATCATTCATCTTCAGTAAAAATTCAATATTTCCCAGTGTAAGTTGTTTTGATTTAATGAATAGGGAAATCATCCTTTTCCAACTTCCTAGCATGCTTATGTCTTCAAATGAATCCTGCATCATTGGAAAGCAGAGACAGAAATGTTAACAGAAACGCTGGGAGCTGCTGCTAACCTACCCTGGAAAAGCATCCTCCTGGGAGGAGGAAGGAAATGTGTTCCTCCACAAGGTGTGGGGTTCTCTGCTTACAATCTGCCTCTGGGTTTCAGCTCTTAACTGGAAATTTAGATCATACTTCATTTTATCACAAAGGGGAGACTCAGCAGAGGTTCCACTGTGGCAAAAGGCTAGAGGTGTGTAAGGGCTCTGTTTGGCAGAGGAGCTGGGAGGAAGCATGGAGTGGTGCTGGTGGTAAATAGGTGTAGCTCTGCCTAAAGAGATAAGACCTCTCCTTGGTCATCTGGATGTGTTTAATTTTTCTGAAAACCTCCCTTTTCCCTCCTGAATTCTTTAATTTCATACTAATGCGGTGTCCCTGTGCTGTTTACTAACCACATACAGGCAGCTATTCCTCTGCTTGCTCAGGCATTAATGAAATGCCTGCCCACCCATGCAGCCAAACACAAAGGGGGCTGCTAATGGCATCTTTCTTTTGAAGTGAAATCCCAAAGCTTTCATTTGGTTCATGTTCCTCCCTGATAAAACTCTCCTGTCTCTGTCTCAATATGGGCACTGTTATCTAGTCTCACTTGGGGGTGGTAGGAGCTCTGAGGCTGATCTGGGGAGTGCTCTACCTCCTGTCTGGTGAGGAGGAAAAGCCAGCAACCACAGCACAGCTGAACCAGATGTCTCAAAGAGGACATATGACCACTATTATTCTTGAGGCAATAAAGAATGTGCATAATAGATCAGAAAAGCAGGGAAACAGCCAACTTACACATGTAGGGAACAATTTGAATATCCTAGGACGAACCTGCATGATAAATTTGGGGGATGAGGATCCACAGACAAATCCTGGGCATAGCAGTGCAGCTTTGAGACATGGCAGCATGATAGTAAATACAAAACTACTGTGTTCATTTCTGAGATAATGTGTTCATACTGACAGATAGATATGCTTTAGGAGAGAGGCACAACTCAGAGAATCATATCCATACATTTTCACCTCAGATTCTGATGTTGTAGTCAGTTCTGCAAATATAAGGCATTTATGTTTCTCAGGATTGCATCTAAGCCTATAACACACTTGTTAAAACATACAGAAAAGCAGCTACTTTGTACCACTGGGGCAACCTGCTGCACAGGACAGCATGGTGGGCTGTCACACATGATTGCCACACATATTGGCAAAGCACACTTACACCCATTGGGCTGAAAGAGCATATGTTTACTATAAGAAATGATGTCACTGTTTTCATCTCCCATTGTGACAAGTTGCTAAAGACTAGAAATGAGGGCAGTAATGCCATTTAGATAGAGGAAGGAGATCTTGAGGATATGGGGATTTGTTTCTTTCTCTAAAGATTGTGAAATCCTTCTGGCTTTTCTCTGGCAAGTGCAGAAACAGAACAATGACATCAAGGCACATAGTTGGGACCCACTTTTTTGTCAGACAGGACTTTACAACACAAGATGTTGTTTTGTAGTGTGTCCCCTTGGGAATCCCCTGGAAGAGAAGCAAGGATGGGGAACAAACCCTGCTAGTTGCATTTTCCCGGTACACTACCACAGTCTCATTTGACTTCACAGTTTAGTCCAAATAGATATCAATCTTTTAGGGACTCTAATCTATTTTAACAAGAACTTGAAAATCTACAGTGGGAAAACGTCAGTTTTTCTGTCATAAACACAAACTATGTCATTGCCTGCTGAACTGTGAAAAGCCCCTTCTGGGAATAAGGTGAACATTTCAGGCATGTTAGAGGTCTTTTCCAGCCTTACCAATTCTATGATCCAAAACATGTACAATTGCCACTGAAAAGTTATGTCTCCTTTTAAGAAGTCTTGATCTTAAAAATTATTAATATAGTGCAAATATCTTTGCAGTTGCTAGAGTTTACAAACAGGGTTTGTCAGTCGTATTCCCAGTCCTTTCCATTCCAAAGGTGCCCATGCTGTACCATAAGGAACTGAGAACTGGTATGAGCATCCTGGCCTGATCCTGTGAACTTGAGAAGTTCTCAGAAGCCTGTAGCCACTCCCATCTCCTCACAGAGGCACTGCTTCTGCACCTCAGAAATTCTCCTTGAACACAGGCGAGCTCTAATGGGATGGGAATGGCTTCTTCTTTCCTACCACCCTACTGTGGTTTTATTCTTCCTCTGCTAAGGCTGGGTAACATGTTTCCATTGAGTTCACTGATTCAGCAAGATCGAGCCCTTGGTCTTAAATAACTAAAGACTGCAAACTGAATATTGTAGCCATGGCAACAGCCAGCTCAACTTTAAACTCTCTGATATATAAAAAGGCAATTTTCTTTATTTTTTCTCCCTGCATTTTTATATTTCCAGAACTTACAATGGTAATAATGGCCTCAGGCCCTAACCTCCACCAGCCAGCCATTAACTTCATGGAAATGCCTTCTCCATCAGCCCCTATTGTCAACAGCCAGCACCATTCCACAGAAACCATAGGGTCTCACCATGCTAACACGACTGGATGTCTCAGCTGTGCCACAGCCCTTTGCAGTCCTGCTGCAGACTTATTTCCTGATCATGACAAGTGAACCGGGACTCCATTTAGAGAGGCTGCAGTACTCTGCGGTGCTCCCGACTTCCTCTTGGAAAATGGGGAACAAAACGTCTCTCATCAGACTGATTGCCATTGTGTCCTGCACATATAAGCTCATGGGTAGATGCACATGTCTCTGCCCTGCCCCTCTGCCTTCCATTCTCATCCATCTTTCTCTAAGCGAAACAGGAATACTTCAATGTCTCAGTTTTATTTGGTGTCCTGTTTGTGCCTCGGAAGCATTGTCAATGCCATTTTGAAATCACTGAAGTAGTGTGAATACAAATGCTGCTAAAGCACAGACAACACAGGGACCTTTTGCATTTTAGGATTTTTTTTTTTTTACTCTTCCTCAAATTCTTTCTGGAAACGTTAAGAGCTAGGGCTGCATTAACACAAATTACAGTAATTTCACGATTATAAGATCATCCGGGTAGCCAGGCAGAGCATGGGATTTGTCCATATATAAGCTGCACCCGAATATAAGCCGCATCTTTTTTTTTTTTTTTTTTTTTTTTTTTTTTTTTTTTTTTTTTTTTTTTTTTTTTTTTTTTGCGAGGATCCATGTGCAACAAAGTAACGAGTTAGTAACAGAATCGCACCAGCTCAGGGTTTGGTGTCAGGTGCTCAAGTTGCAAACAGTTTTCACAGACCAGTGAAGCCTTTAAAGGCAGCCCCAGGCACCCTCCCCAGCCAGCTCTCACTTCTGGGTTAGCATTTCACTGGGATTTTTCCATGGATAAGCCGCACCTGATGATTAGCCGCACTACTGGGGTAGGCTGGATTCTTCAATGAAAAAGGTGCAGCTCATAATCATGAAATTACTGTAACTGTTTAGCATGTGTAAGACACTGCTTGCCTATTTAAGACCTCAATCCTGTGTGTAGTTTTGTCCTTGATTTTGTATGTAGTCCATGGTATAACTTTTGTGCCTCAGTTTCTCCTGCTGTTTAAAAGGAAAATGATACACTTCTATCTATTCTAATGGTCATGAAATTAATTTCCCGGTAATGCGTGTATAGTTTGTAGAGATGGCAGGATGAATGGCAATGGTAGCAGCTATTATTATATATCACTTTCAGCAGATAGCAATTTCTACAGTAGGTTAAATTCTGGCCCAAAAAGTACTTGACTGTGTCTCTTTAAGGTCACAAGCTATTATGAGTTGAAGACTAAAATGCTTTGTATATGATCATGAATAAGTGAACTGAATATCTCTGCCCAGCAATGTGGGATATGGAAACGATGCTGAATATCATCAGCCTGAACTATCAACATCCATCAGCTTCCCCCTTGCTCATCTCTCAGCTGTCACAATATGAAACCCACTTTCCCCCGAGATTTCGAACAACTGGGGCTAAACAGCAAAAAAACATTCGGTGACTAAATTTGCCAGAGAAGGTCTCAGTCACGAATGACTAAAAACAAAATTATAGAGCAATCTCAGCTGACTGAGAGCAGAATGAAATGTGATTCATTTTCATCCACCCAGCAGGGACTGCAGGGAAAAAAAGACTGGATTAACCCCTTTTCTGCTAGCAATGCCCATGCTCCCTGGGCTGATGCACGTGTAGTTTGCATTCCTTTGTAGTTTGCATTAGGTCTTCTGCTTGTTTTGTAGGGGAACTCATAGCTTCATTATCGAGGTGGACCAGACCAGTAGGAGGACTGTGCTAAAAAGATCAGCGTGCTATACTTTGATGTCTTACACAGTTTATAGGAACATAACCGTAGACACCACTGCCCTCTACCAAGCAATGACTGCCTGCCTAAAAAAGCCCCTTACAGTGTGAAGGTGAAAGACAAAATCTGGACAATGACATGTGGTGGTAGGATAAAACATTTGTCAGCAAGGCAGTCAAAGGTGTCAGCACTGCATCACTGCAGGCAGTAAGGAATTGTAAGGTGGGGAGCAAAGGTGGATAATGGTATGGCTTTCTGAATGCCTACAGGAGGGGTTCCTCACATGTGAAGAGCAGCCGAGCAGAAAACATGGAGATGGCAGCCTGGAAATTTGACTGTGAGACAATGGACAATTCCCTGGTTTCTGCCTTGGGCAGAAGGTTTTGTTTCAGGCTTTCTCATCCAGTCTGCACTCATAAGCTTGGGGATCACCACTGGAATCAGCTGGAGGCCTCAGGGAGGAAATGGTGCTGACTCACCTGCGCTGTGCTGCACCCTGGGGTGAAGTTCCCCAGGAAATTCCTGACCCTTATTGGAAGGGTGCAGGTGAGATTACTGGAATTGAACACCTCCCATGACAAACACCAGCATGTGAAGGCTGTGTTAAGGTTGGTTGTATGCACCAGGTGGTTCTGCATTCTGGCTGATCACCTGCTCAAATAAATAAATTAAAAACATGTCTGCTGTCCCTAGTCCAGAAAAATTGTTTAAAGGAAGACATCAAAGTAAGAAAAATGGCATTTTTGTCAGTCAGCATCACGGATGATCTTTTCTTCAGCATTTTCTCCACACTTTTCCTAAAAACAGAGTAGATGCAGTAACAAGTCCAGCAAAGGTTGTGAAGGGTCATATAGTGATCTCTCTGGCAACAGATGGCAAGGCCTGTCCCTAAGTCAGCCTCCTTGAGGAAGCATTGTTCATGAGGTCAGACACTGACCTAGGACGTGGCAATTTGGGCAAGGCTTGCTCCTTCAGTGTTTGATACCTTCCACACCAGCAGTGCACTGAAAATCTCTATAACACTGCAGCAGAGTTATGATACAGCAAGTCAAGCTAATGGATGATGAATGTGATACTCAGAACAAAGTGGTAGCACAGGTAAAGTGCTGGAGCAGGAACAATTTACTCAGAGCTGAACAAATGCTGGATAGATGACAGACTTTCTCTGCCATCTTTTGAGAACACTAGAGAGAAAGCTCCCTTAACAACTACCAGATTAAATCAAGAGGTCAAACCATGCACAGTTGACAAAGCAGGAACTTGGTAATTCAACAGCTTCTAGTTGGTGCAGGAATGGTCCATTACAGTCTTGGCTGATACCAAATGCTTTCTGCTTTATGCCCACTATGGTACAACTTACATGCTTGATTTGGTTTCCTTTCATAGTGGAAAAAATTCTAATGAACCTTAAAAAACGTGTTTTAAAATCATCCAGCTTTACAGCTTGTTTAATAAATTTCTAATTAGTCACTTTAGTCATGTGACTGTGCTTTTCAAACAACATCAGCGAAATCTTTAAGCTGAGTGAGCAAAAGGAGGGAAAAAAAGAGATGAAAAGACCAAAATTGTAGGTGTTTGGATTTGCTGAGGTGTTGCAGAGAAAAGAAAGCTCTGTTAATATGGCAGTGTTAGAGTCTGCCTGGCTTAAACACAGCATCTCAGCAGGACTATGACTCTCAATGGAATTACCATGTTGCTCTAGTTCCTCTCTGTAAAACTGGTTTACACAGAACTGGCTCAAGTTGTGTGGCTGGCATAGTGGAGCTGCACAAAGAAGTATCCAAAGGTTTCCGCACTGCATTTCCAGCTTGAAATTTGTTCTCTCACCTCTCTTTTAAGCCAGCTTCATGTGTTGATAAGATCAAATAATAAAGATTTGCTTTCTTTTATGGTTAGCAAGCCACCAACATGCCTGTAACTAAATAATAGTAATTGGCCAAATCCTTCCATGGATAGAATACCTCCTGAACAGCACAATGGTTATCTTGTTCTCTGATATACACAAACAAATCTATTATCTTCAATGGAGCAGCACTTGTATGATGGAGGGAGAAAAAGAAATTTGGCTTAACAAGACTCTTTCAAGACAAGTGACTGAGTAAAAGGTCTCAATTTTGCTGATTACCAGTTATTTTAGGAACCATATGCACAGGCGCTTTCTGACTCATGTGGCTGTCAATGAAGGGCAGCTGTGCAACAGCAGATTTGAGCCCAGGAGTCTGGATCTGACTCTGATTCACAGCATGATCTTCTTCAAACCACTTCTCTCTGGGGTCAAGATACTGTGTGAAATAGGGTTGGTAGTATTACCCCTTGTTATGCAGTACTTACAGATCCCAGGAAAAGATTACTGTGCTAGTGCAAAAGCAGGCTGCACTGGGCTGGTCTTGAAGGTGGGAGGTCCAACATAATCTCTTAATGTAGTGAGAGACACAGTGATAAAAGAAGATGAACAAAAGCTTCCCAATGTCTGGCTTCAGATGGGAAAGTATTTGCAAAGTATAGATAGCGTTGCTTTGGTTCTAAGTTGCTTTGCTTACTTAAAGTAAAGCCAAAGAATGCAATTAGGATTTCATGCAGATGAAGTCCCACTATGTTTTGTAAAATGAAATCTATTTCCTTGACCTGGAACCATGCTCCACAACCTGTGCACTGCATGAAGAGAAATTGTAATGGAAATTTCTTTCAAAACAACATCCAGAATCACAATCAGCATCAGTTCCCCTTGCTAATCTGTGCTGGATGGATATACAGTGTGTAGAATTACTTACTTGACTAAGAACTTGTCATCCAGAGAAACACAACACAACATGCCAGTGGCAGACAGGAAATGGGGCCAAAGTATCCAAAGTCCTCTATAAGTCCCAATTTCTTCCTCCATGGAAGAAATATATCACTATTTTTCCTATCAGACAGTAAGTTTGCTAAAATAGTATTTTAGCATAAGATTATGAGAATAAAGCTGTTGATGAGACTGCACTGAATTTGCTGAGCAGGATTTGCTGAAAATCAGGGGAGAGTTTTCAAAATGTCAAAACAGTTCATTTTTGTACAAAATGTTTCCTTCTTGTTTTAAAATATCCTTTGCTAAAAAGATTTATTTGAAGACCAGAAGAATAACAATGCAGAAGACATGGACAAATACGCTGACAACTAAAAGCAAATATTGTTTGTCTCCCACAAATAAAGATTTTCAATTTTAGTGTTTTTTGGTTGAGCCACAAAATCTATAAATGCATCATCTTCCAAACCCTGCTCCTGACATTTAAAGCCATGTGCCCTCCATTGGAGAGATGGTGCTGTCAGCTCCACATCATTACATACCCTACTACTCTAGGGACAAAACTGTGGTTGGAACATTCTCTATAGGAATTCTCATGAGCACAGTTCTGCCACCAGTCTTTTCATGGGCTTTCTGTGCTATGAGGAATTAATATTTTCCAGTATTAATTAAATAATTATTTTTCATCTTCATCTCACCTGTTGAATATACACATGGGAAGATGGAAGGCAGCTCCTTCCCATGTCCAAGAACATTGGTGCAGCCAGGTAAACTCTTCTCACATAATTCCTCCTGCTTTCTTATGGGCTGTGTCAAACTTGGTGATAACTGACACCAAAACCACACTCGTGCTGAAAACCAGTTGCAAAATGAATGGAAACTTGCTATCCAAATGTACAAAAGATAATCAAAGACATAAAAGACATGATCTATCTTTGTATTCAGTCTGCAGATCCAGAGAATCCCAGTCACCTAATTACCTCACAAGACTGCAGTGCAAGTGAGAGTAAAGACATGCAGTTCCCCTTGGGGGAACAGGTCTGTGCTCCTGTGACTAAGACAAACAGGTAAGGAAAATTTTCAGGACAAGCTGCAATCCCTTCTTTGTGCTTTTTCCAAATCCAAGACAAACTGGTTTTGTGCAAAGCACAGCTTCATGCCCTGGTTAGAAGTAAACCAGGTGAAGATGTGATAGTGTGGACTGCACACAGCCATCACACAAATTCTAAATATAAATTTGGGTAGCTGTCCTATTTTGAACTCTGCACTGCTGGCACTCAAGCAAGCTCGCTTATGTTTGCATGTGCTGCAATTGCACCTGACAATCACACTGCAGGCACAGCTCCAAGTGGCACCTTGCGCAGACACCCCTGCCACGTTGCATTGTTCCCATCCCTCTGTCTCCAAAACAGCCATGTGTGATTGTCATTGCACCTAGCATTCAGGCTGTCCTGTGCTCCTCGAGCCACTGCTCCCCACAGCTTGGCCAGCAGACTGTCCCATCGGGGTTTGGAAGGGACTGATCACACACTGACTCAGAGCAGGGAAACCCACAGTATCTGGGGTGCAGTGGGACCATGCTGTGTGTGCAGTTCCACAGGGGATGTTGCTGAGTGATGACCTGGCAATGAGTAGAGAAACTGGGCATTATTGGTGAGAGGCTTGCTGATCTGCACTGGTACAGGCCACCTCTCATTCCACATTGCACAGAAATATGTGTTTAATTAAGAGTCATATGCTATGCAACTCTCCTGGGAGATGGGCTGGAGTTCCCACAGAGCCACCAGGCATTTAAAGAGCAAAAAGGACCTCAGAAGGATAGAGCTTGTTTGTTTTTCCTTGTTACCTGGAGCATTTCCATCTCAGACTGCCTAATTTAAAGTGCTTCCAAGCCTGTGCTCTCTGAAGGCCTGGCCCCATTCAGAGATGGAAAACAATTTTGGTCTCGCAGCTACAGCAGGGTGATGCAGCTGATAAGGGAACTTCAAGGTTAAATAAACTGTTCTGTAGGCAGGGGATTGAGGAAGGATCTCTACAGAGCCAAGGAGCAAGATGGGGAAGCACAGGCAGTGGAAATTGGGCAGGATGGAAACACTTCCCTGAACCCAGAGAGAATTGTCTGAGGCATCAGCAAACAGAAGGCTTGGATACATGATCCACAAATAACTCACAATTTTTTGTCATTGCTGTTGGACCTTGTATAAGGGAAAACAGAATACGATTTTTGGTTGGGCAGTACTGCAATAAGTGAAAGGTAAATTTATATATATATACTTTCATAGCATCTTCCAGTCAAAAACTTGCTGTGCTTTAGTCCTGGCACCTTAGTGATGCTAAAAAGAGAATCAGGGAAATTCCTGTGTGAGGGGATGTCTTCTCTGTAATATATTTGCACAAGCTTTGTCACACAAAATGACATTCACCATGCAGGGAGGCAAACAAACCCTTTCAATCAAACAGCCCAAATGCAGTGAGGATAGAATTACACGTTTCACCTATTTGCATGGTACATCTATTAGAACTTAGTATCACCCAGTGCTCTGTCATCATGCTGCTATCCAGAGGAAGAGAGCTTATCATCCTCACATCACACACGAGGAAATTCCAGAGGGAATAAGCATATTGCCCATGGTGTGCTAGAAAAAGTCTTGGAATGGACCTTAGGGATTGCTGCCCAATTCTTCCCTCTAGGTGTCAGACATACTTCCATGGTAAACAGTGCACTTATCTCTGCTTACCAGGCCCAGATCCTAGAGGAAGGCAAATCCCAGTTTAACTGTGTTATCAGCCACGTACCTTCAGTTGGAGAGCAAAGAGGAAAGGGGCACTGTGTAGCTGTGGCTTTGACACTGCTGTTTTAAGCCACCAGTAGGGATTGGCAAGTCTGTATTTTCATATAGCTGTAATCATGCCACTGCTATTTCACATATGGTAATTGCTTGCTGCTGGCAAAAAGTAGAACCCATAAGGCACATCCATCCTGCAGTGGGCTGAGATGGGGGTTTGAAATTCAAGCCTCTCTCTCCAGCAGAAATATTGTCAGTGATAAGGAGTCTGGGCCTGATGGTAGATCACCATTCAGGTGATCCCTGGGTCCTTTGAGACAGCTTCTCTTTCCTTTAATTTTCTCAACTGTTATTTTTTTCATGCAAATGCAAGAATGTAGTCCTTGGGAGTGTCCATTTGCTGGGTTACTCTGGCCCTACACTTCCTAATGAAATTGTCAGTGCATTACATAAAATGACTAAACAATACCTTCTGCAATAAATGAGTCAGGATAGTCACTGGCACTGTCCTCACAAAACGATTGGAGAAATGGGAGATTGCAGCCTACCCACAGGAGATTTTGCAAATTGCCATAATTGTGTATAAATAGAAAGCCTGCTGACTCAGTGCCACCTTGTGTTTCTACCGGGAAGCACAAGGAAGCTCAAGGAAGACTGTCAGTGAGGGGCAGAGAGGGACTCTGAGTGGGAACTCTGCCTGCTTTAGGCTGTGGCATTATGGATTCACTCAGAGCAGCCAGTGAATAAACACAGGCAGCCTTTCTCCTGAAGGAATGCTATGGCTCTCAGCCATCCACGCCTTCCTGGAGGAGAGCTGGCATCACTGGGGCAGAATGAGGTACAGAAGGGTGGAAGTTTTCAGTGAAGAGCTTTGGAGAAGGGCTTTGGTTTTATAATGGTGACCTACAAAGTCTAACCTCTATTCCAGACTCCAGTGAGACAGAACTATGTGGGCAGCATTAGTAAATGTCATTATACAAACTTGCAGGATGCTACACAGAGGAGAGCGAGCTTATCCATATTTCTTCTTTCTTCCTTTTTTTCTTAGTGGTTGCCTTTGCAGAGGAGCAGCCCAGGAGTGCCATAGAGCTGTCACTCCTCAGGGGCTCTGCTGTGGCTGATTAATCCCATGTTTTCCTACTGTGTGTAAGGTGGGAACCCATAACTCAAAAAAGAGAGACAGAACCATACCCATCTCTGCTCTCGTGTTCCCTGAGGAGAGGATGGCTTGTGCAGTCTGACACCACTGGAGCCACAAAGGGTGCCCAGTAGTGCTGGGGAACACCTGTGCAACTCACACCCCTGGGGCAAACTCTGCACAAGGCAGCAGTGATGGGAGGCTCCTGGCCCTGCTGGCCTCCCTCTGCTCCTGAAGTCTTCCTAAATCACAGACAAAGGGAAAGAAGCAGGCTGTCAGCTTCCACTTAAGTTCTCCTATAATTCTTTTCAAGATGAGGAGTGATGTCCATTTCAGCATTGAAATTGTTCCCTAAATGAACTTTGTTTTTCTGATGTGAAGGATCTGCTGACTTTGCCTGGAGCAGTTCAGTGCAGGCACTGTGCCCCCTGCCCACACACCACTGTCCTGACCTGCACCACCCATGGCTGGGTCTGCCTTCATCTCCCTGCAGCTATGCCAAGGCTGCACCCCATGTCCTAATCCAGAGCTGCTCCTGCAGATCTATACCCAGACTTGTCCATCCTTCTCCCTCAAAATCTGCACACAAGCTTGCCTGTTAACGAGTAAAAAGCTTGCATACTAATCACTTCAAGTTCTAAGGCCACTTTCATTATCTAATATTTTAATTTTACAAATAAGTAGATATAAACAAAGCTGTAGAGATATGGATGCATAAATATGCATTCTTGTTCCATCAAAACCACAGTGCTGTAGCATTTTTTCTAGCCTAACCCTAGCAGAGAGTATTAACAGAAAAATTCACTTTTCCATTTAGTACACATAAGTACACAGAACCAAATCTCTCCCTGGAGTAAATTTGCTGAAGTCAAACAGGGCTTACATCAGAGATGAATTTGGCAGTCTGTTTTTACTGAGCTCTACAGCAGAAATTCAAACATATGCTCAGGCATATTTCGACTGAACATGCTGAAAGCATGAGGCCACAATCAGGAAAGGAGTGAAGTCAAAACTCTGCCAGCATTTCATGATTATTTGGATCAGCCCATTTGTCTGATGTGCCCTTACCACGTCCTCTCTTCAAAAGAATGGAGAACAGGGGTGGATGAGAACACATTTTCCTCAGTGTAAGAAATGCATTGGTTTGAACAAAAAATGTGAGAAGGATAAAAAGTAGTCTGCACTAGAAACACACCCCAGATCACTGTTTTCTACAAGCAGAGGCCACATTTCTACAAAGCCCAGCTTACCAAAACTGAGCACATCCTCAAGACTCAGCCAGGCCCAAGTCATCAGTGGGATGTACTCCTTTACTACAGGAAGTTGCTAATACAAGTTGTCTTAAACCAAACTCCCAGAGAGAAACCTTGTCTCTACTAGGACTATAGAAGACTTGGTATTGTTTCCAATCATCCCAAAATTTCGTGTCTCCCACCAGTGAAGTTTCTGTTCTTCACTGTTAATTTGCTGTCAATGCACACAGGTTGGAAAGATTTTCACTGGATAATAAATTGCTGCAGATAAGATTAACCTCTAGGAGCAGACCTTTGTAATTGTAAAAGGAATACGGGGACATTGATAAAACCCTGTCCGATCCTGTTCTTCTAATATTAATCTGAACTCAACAAATTTGAAACCAATGAAATGGATCTGAACACTTTGGATTTTCTTATGCACCTTCTTTTATAGAGTGTTTTCTTATTAAAGATGCTAAAAGTGAACCTTTCTGCTATGTAGCAGTGATTTCACATATAACTTTCTGTCCATGGGAAGAGAGAAGCTCGTTATAATCACAAAAAATGTCTGAGTTTGATTGCTCTTGATAATTTCATTTAGTCAGTGCTCGTTCATTAATTTACCAAATACATATATTTTAAAATTGCATTTCATCAAGCTTTATATTTTGTCAAGCTGAAAAATAAATTCCCAGGAGAATCAATCTGCCAAATGGCTGGAGCTCATTTAATCCAGGCTCTCTGTGTCTGTGTAACCTCAGCTCAACTTTATCAAATGGCTGAATGGTTTGTGTGCAATATGCCAGCAATCCCCACCTAGCTCTTCATAAAAAAAGCGTCCATATCAGAGAGAGTCATCATCAAAACTAGAGAGCAGAGAGTAGAGAGACTGACCAGACCTTTAAAATAGTTCACCCTTACTGCAGATATCTCTAGTTCAGGAGCATGTCACGTTGGAAGGAGAGACGGTGATCGGGAAGTGTCTCCTGATCCTGTCTGTCATGCACAAGTTCTGTCACTTAATAAAGAACCTCATTCCCCAGAACCCTTCAAGCCAGGACCTTTCACCCAAAGTGAATCAATTTTTAAAGTTGAAAGCCCAACTTTGAGATGGGAAGGAGAGTTTAAAACACTATTTCATTATTTCAAGCTGTGCTACAAATGGCCAACACCTAGGGGGGAAACATTAACTCCAAGGACCAGTGAAAAGACATATAAATCACATAGGAAAACATCTCGACCTAGCGGCTACTAACCCAATGGAGATAAATCTAGCAAAAATCTTCCTGGAGTTTTGCAGATTTTATTTTAAAAGAGAAGAAATAGGGGAAAGAAGTTTATTTACTTATTTTTTTGCAAATTCAACTGATGCCTCTTCCTGGTTAAAAAATGGAGATCCAGGCACGATTAAGGGATAAGGGGCTTTTACCTTGGCATTTATAAAGATCCTTGTGGTGCACCGTTTTGCCAAGGTGGGATGTGCCACAATGCACACACACAATAGATCATGTATACAATTTATAGACCTTACAAATCAGCATATCTAACAAGGATGCCCCAGTGGAAGCCTGGATAAATGGTGTGATGTTCCCCTATCTAAGGAATTCCCCTCTAGGAATCTCTAGTTTACAGGATATGTTCTAGAGAGGACCTTAGTTTCCCAAGATAGCATAGGGTTTTCCAGCCTCCCATTACGAGGTCTTCAAGATGCTTGGTCTCCTGGCATAACAAAATACTAGAACTATGCTAAGTTATCAGACTTAAGGAATTACAAGAATCAATGCTAAGAATACTGAGGATACATAATAGTTATATAAAAGGCATGTAAAAGAGAAGGCAAAAAATCATCTTGGCATCACAACAACAAATATCAGTCAGTATTACAATATCTCTACAATACAACTTTTCATAAATCAGTAAACAATGAAATAAAATATTGAGTCTTTTATGTTAAGCTGTAAAGCTGTTACAGAATTTTGACATTTCAATAGCAACATTGTATTGTCTGTGTTTGCATTCACACCTCCTAAGGGTAAGAGCTCAGCAAAGTTAGAGAAGATAGAGTATGAGATAAGCTGTAGAGAAAAGGGCACCTAGGACCACTTGGGGGAAAAAAGACAGAAAAGTCTTGGCCCACGATTTTAAATTCCCTTTCAGAGCCCACAGTGTAACCCAGGATTCAAGAGACTCACTATCTCTTGTTGTTAGCAAGCAAGTGTAAAACCCAGATGCAAAAAGCTCGCCTCATTCCCCTCTGTGTGCTGACCTACAAGGAAGATAACTGTGTAGAAGATAACTGCGTACTTCTATCAGCTCCTCCCACAGCCTGGGTAGCAGAGGTCTATTCAGCATGTATAAATGTTCCCACGTTGCTGATGAATCACCTAGGAATGAATCTGAACTCACATGAAGGAATTTCTGAAATTTTCATTCGCTTGTTTTTTTCAAACACATGCACAAGCATACATAAGAAAAGCAAGGCACTGAAAAACATCCTGATACTGGTAAGCCATGTATTTGGAGTACAGAAAGTAGCAGGTGCAAATTGAACATGAAGACCTAGTAAATCCAGTTCCTTGGAACATATTTCTGATTATCTGGTCCTTTCTTACCGCATCACAGACTATTTGCTGATCTGAGGCTGACTTACATATTGCATATTACAGCAGAATAGGAGGCTATACTGAGAGAGGATGTTGTCTTTAGGATCTCTACTTGTTTATTGCCAAGATGGAAAAATCTACAGTAAACGAGGCAAGAAACTGAGAGGAAAGAAGAGGTGGGTTTCAAGATTAATGTATCTGAATGTCTAGAGGGATGGGTTTTCTCCTGCCTGCTAGTACAAATGTCATTTGTATGGATGTCTTGGTTAAAGTGAGACACTTGAGCCAAGTACCATGAAAGGTCACTCACTGGAAACGTCCTGTTTCCTTGATTCCTGACTTGAGTTGTGGACTGTGATTTTCAGGACATCCTGAACATAGCTATCTACAATGAAGAAAAATGGGGAGTTATTCAAATATTTAAACAACTTCAAAACTCCCTCCTGCAATATCTCTGCCTATGTTTCCCAGTCAGGAAGCCAAAACAATAGAATGCCCTCATCAGCCAGAACTGATGCTGCACTGGTTAAGGTCTGTACATCAGTTAGGCACTATAATGCCTCCAAAAAAGTCTGGTAGAAAGTTCATCATTTTTCCTCCTGAGTAGGTTTGAATTGTATCCAGCAAATAGAGCCTGGAGCCATATGCCAAACAATAGGAAGGAAATAAAATATTGACCAGCTGCTTTCTCATAAAGCTCCATCTATTCTGTGCCTGGTCCCGAGACAGAACTGCTGAGTAAAAAGTAGTGTGAGGAGATGCAGTTAAAGATTTATTGTATACCCCAGAGAAGACTCAGGCTTGTGTTTGCTAACTTTGCATTTGACATTCTTTAAGATTTGAAGCTCAATTTGCAGTTTTAAAAGTGTTCATAGAAGAGAATGGACTTATGTGCAGGAGTGTTTTGGTGTTTCCCCCAGCAGAATTATATTCAGAATTGAGTCCCTAATTCCTTTAGATTTCAGTGGTATTGAAATCTATTAACAGTAGTAAACTGTTAAAGCAATGATAAGGCAAAGTGATAATTCACTTTAAAACCACAGGTGGCTCCTGCAGTCAGGGAAAAATACCCTTTTTCCTTCTGAATTCTTAACTAGATCTGCTGACAAGGCAGATAAATGCCTCTGAGGATTACCTGGGCCTCTGTGCCTCTTTGCCTCTCTCCTCACCTCTCATTGACTGAGATCTGTGTTGTTTTTCATGGGAATGCTGTCTGTGCTAGAGTTAGAAATCCAAGAGCAAAGGTTTCAGGTAACCAACTGCGTGATCTGAAGGACAAGAGGTCAGGGTCTCAGAAGGGAATAGAGAACACCTGGAGAATCTCTGGGGAAGACAATGGCAAGACTTCAGCTCCATTTTTGTGCTTCTGACTTTAATGAGCTTTGCCAGCCTTTGTGCTTCCACTCTGCTGCCCCTTGGACATAGACAAAGGAGTACAGTTAAAGGAATTTACCTGCAGCCTCTGTCAGAGAAGCAGGCAGACAAAAACTACAACCTCGGAACAGAGAGAGGAAGAAACAATTGGTTGTCAGCTTCTAATCAATAAATTCTCCTTGGACTGTTTCTAGTTCACCTGAGCCTGATCAATATCCATTGGGGAACCTTCCAATGGGACCAACTTTTAATTTATCTCCCAATTTCCTTTCCAGAGCCAAGGCATCAGATCTAATAACAGTACCTGTTTACTGGGTTTGCTTTTCCTCCTGACCTGAACACAAGGAGGATATTATGCTTCTTGATGGGGAAACAAAGATGTTACTGTGCAAAGGAAGTGCTCAGTGCAAGAGCCCTGGATGCCATGTGTAAATAGACATTTCTGGCCTTCCTACGGAAAAGTGAGGGTGCCAGAGGAGAGCCAGAGAAAATAAATTAATCACTGGAGAGATGACACCAAGCATGAGGAGACAAATGTGATCAGACACTAAGAAGGACACAGAGGGAAGTAGGACAGGGAATCTAGTTCTTGGGACTGGTAGGCTCAGAGACAAGAATATAAATAAGAATGAATCATGTTAAATATTCTTATTATAATGAATCTACCAGTTGGTCCTCAATAGTTTTGTCTTGAGCTGTTAAAAATGACTAAGCCACTGAAATTCTATGGTATTTGAGTACTTAATCTACTTAGTTTCCTTCAAAAATCCTCGCTACAAGTTTTTACTCCCCCATGTCCTCATATATTGTACAATAGAGACACTTTGCCTGTGAATAGCACAGGGAAGAACTAACCCATGGAAATGGATTGAAGAAATGAATAGCAGCCTGGGTTCCATGTTCCTGGCAGTGATTATTAATGATGTGGTGTGACACACTTACTGGTGCTTTAGAAATGCTAAAGAAGTGCTGAAGAAATGCCAGACTGCTGGTTATGGCATAAATCTGGAATGCACTGTTTTATAGCAGAGGTAACTTTGTTGAGATTTTATTTTTGTACATCTAAACAAGCCCTTACCACAAGGTCTGATACTGCCTAGACAGGAGATTTAAGAAATGCTTCACCTTGCTCTGCTTACCTGGAGATTCCCCATCCAGGAGTTCAGAAAAGATGGACTGCAGGCATGATGGTGAAAGGATGGGAAAACAAAGTAGAGAATTCATAGTGCTACAGAAGGCCTGAGGTATGTTAGTGCCCTAGCCTTAACAGTGCCAAGGGCTTCCTAATTGCAGCTCTACAACCCTCCACATAAGCTGTTGAGTCTCACTGCTTTTCCAAAGTGTCACTGGCAGTATTTTCACCATGTTGTTCCCATGCTGCTGCTCTCATCCTTTTTTCCTTTGTTGTCCTTATGCTGTTGGACTTTTGCTGACATGGTCTTGCACCTGTTTTTAGAGTCTGGGACCTCAGCCTTCCTGGTCCCTGAAAAGAGTTTCCCCTTCCCTTTCTCTGTGTGTTTCACCAACTCCTAAAGATTTGCTAGAACTGGTGCATGCCATCAGCCACAGACCCTGCTAAGAGCCCATTGTGCATGTAAGCATGACACTGTGCTTACAAAACAAAACTTGTGCCCTCTTCATGTGAATTTAATTTGGTTAAGAGTTTCATGGCCCTTTGGGAAAAGCCCTCTCTTGCCTGTGCCTACATAACCATGGATATGTTGGCATAATTGTACATGCATGATGCTTTCTAACAGTTCCTACAGCCCAAGTGCAAGTAAAACCACACTGCTGTCCCTCTGGGCCTGCAAGTAAAGAAGCTCAGAGTCTCAGGAGAATCCAGAAAATAAGGATGCAGATAGTGAGGATCAGACAGAGCAATAAACAGATTAAACAGCAGGCAGACTGAAGCTTATCTGACAAATAGCAGTGTAAAAGAGCTGGGGATATGAAAGATGAGAGGTTCATTTCCAAGTGGGAGGGGTGTACTTGGTGGTGTGGCTGAGTGGCAGGTGCTGCAGGACAGAGCATGCTTGTCCCATGAGTGATGGAATCCAAATGAAAACTCAGAAAGGGCAAGGGATGCTGAAGGAGATGAAGAGGAAAGATAAAAAGAAAGAGGAATATGGAAATATTGGAATTTGGAAAACAAGATTTTATCCAGATCCTGCTGAATCTGATAGGAGTGTCATTCATGCTCTATTTTGACTGCAGACATGGACTGAAGACATTGGTACAACTGATATTGGAGTCTGAACAACTGGCTTAGTCACAGTATAAGCTACTGGCATGAAGAGCCTTGAAC
The DNA here is from genome assembly GCA_009812075.1 of Sialia sialis. Classification (NCBI taxonomy): domain Eukaryota; kingdom Metazoa; phylum Chordata; class Aves; order Passeriformes; family Turdidae; genus Sialia; species Sialia sialis. Next base: position 368,785 of record VRYO01000638.1, on the reverse strand, counting down.
TGGAGAGAACAAGAAACTACAGCACAATGCAATCAAGAATCCTGGCCCATCTTCTTCTTCTTGAACCGATAGAGTAGATATTTTAACTCTCTGTGGAAAATCTCTTTAAATGTCTGAATGTCAAGCAGAGCAGGACAGAGCCTTGGCAAAAGGAACCCTGGATAAAAACTATATCCACTTTGGTTTGCAGCATTTTCTATCTTCCTGATCCCACAATTTTTACCACTCCAGGATTATCTGTCTGGAAGTCAAACAACATGGAAACGTCTCATGGCTCTCTGTTGTCAGCTGCAGAATAAACTATCGTTGTTATTAGCATTACTGTTCAGCTTACTGAAAAGTGCTGCTTTACTTCTGTGCATAAAAGTGCAGAGCAAGGAAAAGAATCCAAAGAAGAGAGTCCAGAACCTGGCAGAGAGGATTAGAGGTACTGTTCAAAACTAGTAATTTGTACTTGTTGAAAATAACAGCCAAGTTTGCTCAGCACTTCTAAGTCACCTGAATAAGTCATTACAGTAAATATGATTTTAGATTTCTACAGAATCTGAGAGAATTTCATAAGCACCAATTAAGACTCACATCCTATCATGTGAGACAGGCAAGTACTGTTATTCCTAATTTACAAACTGGATTGGATGATTTTCCCAAGTGTTGCCTGGGATGTAGACAAGCATTCTGCCTCATTTCAGGAAAAAAACCCTTCACAATCCACCCAGCTTCTTAAGGAGTGAAGAAGTTTGGCCAAATGTGTGCAGCTAAACTATGACATGCAACACAGGATGCAAAACTGAGGCTGCCCTGTTCTCCTACCTACTCCTTTGATTTCAGAACACTCTCTCCTCCTAATGTGAGGGCAGAGGAGGAAATAGATCTTTTCCTCCCACAGGGAATTTCAAAGTTATTCTTCATTTCAAACTTAAACGAAAAGTAAAAAGTCTGAGGACAAGTATAAATGTTAAAATCTAGGCATTTTATATTAAAACAGAATGATCCAACATGTCATTCTGTTATGGCATTTTTAATTTTGAATCAACACATTGAAGCAAAAAATAAGTCATTTTATGTTGAAATGTCAACCCCAAACAAAATATTTTGTTATGTTTCTCCCAGCTGGAAAGCCCTACTTTTTTAGTTTTTTGTTTGGTTGGAGTTTTTTTCATCAGAAATGACATTTTATCATTGCAAATTTCAATTTAGGTAGAATCACGTTGTCTGATGGGAAAACATTTCTGTGACAAAAGTGTTAATCATCTCTGAAGTGACTGTGTTTTCTGTCAAGAAAAGGAAGACCTAAAATGCTGACTTCAGAATTATGAAGAGCTGAAGTTTTTGAACGAAAAAGATCTGGGAGGCCTCTGAACTGGACTGAAGTGTTGATTGTGAAGAACAAGTAAATTGTCTTAAAAAGGATGTTCTGAATGAAGCAGAATTAAATAGCTAGATAAGTGAAGGAAGAAGTTGTCTTTTTTAAAGCTCTGTAGAAGTTACTTTTCTTATGGCTTGGAAACCAAGGTTGTACAACTGAATAATGTATGCACTGGGAGGGCTACCAAAATTATTTCTTGGCTCAGAGAAAGATGGCCATTCCTTGCAGTAGCCATTTATGACAAAACAAGTACAACATTTATCTCCTAACTCCTGATGATGTTGGACCAGGAGCTGTGCATCATGTTTTGAAGCACACAGGTTTATATCTCTTACATATGGGTTATATACAACATAGTTCTTACTCAGTGGAACTTGAATTTGTAATAATCCAGGTTTGCAGGCAATTTGTTACTTATAGGATTGCAAACAGCAGTAAGTGGTAGTAGCTCTAATAATTCACTACCCTGAAACATCCCTTCAGGTAACTTTCAGCTGCTGCTGGCTGCTTATTTATTTCTTTTCTTACATAACTTCAACATTCCTCTTTATCACCAGTGGTCTTCTCAACTCTGAATTGTTTACTGCAAATTTGGACTCTATTGATCACCTGGCCTGCAGCTCACTGAGAAACACAGAATAACAGCATTTCTACCACACAGCCTGGCAGATCCCTGCTTCTGGAAACCTTCTTATGTTGAAAGTTATTAACATTTAATGTTTACCCCTCCATTTCTGCACCTTAATTTTTTTGAATATACAGGTACATTATGTTACTTGATTTTCCCTTGCTTTCAGTTTTGTTGACAGGAAAATGAAAATGTGGTTAATGACTGAAGCATAGCTTTTCTTTGCAGGGTGAGGTTGCTTCATGTCTGTCAAACTGCTTTCCCCTACAAAATTTATAACACTGCTTTTATTTGTGGCTTTAGTCAACCTATTCAGTTCTCAGCTAAGTAAGAATGCAATAGTAACAGTTACATTAAAAAAAACCTAAGTTTTTATTGTCACTGACTTTGTGTCCTTTCCCTGTGCTCCCTGGATGCAAGACCACATCCACTGGCCACTGAGTACAGTTCTCACTGTTGCTCACAACCAGAATTAAACACACTTTAATATATTTATTTTTCACAGGTATCACCTTCAATGTTAGATCATTTGCCCCTGTACCTTATAAAGCTGTTCCCTAATTCTTCTCTCAAAATCTGTGCATTTTCAGTTTAAAACTATCCCCAGCAAGGTCATTACTTCTGGTGTTCCCATACCTTGTCTCTCACAGGTATTTAAAACAGGTTTTCTAGTTTCTCTACTATTATTATCACAGAAGCACCTAGAGGTTCAAATAATACCAAGGATCCTCTGGGCTAGGAATAATCTCTTTTCTGAAAGGTCTACAGTATAAGCAAGAAAATGAGTGACACTGCAAGAAAGCAGAAGGTCAAGTAAATCATCTAACAGATCAATAGCAGCAGCAGAATCCCTGGTTTTCCAGCAGGTCCCCAGCACCCACTACATTTACACTGCTTCCAAATGTAAACAAATTCCTATCTGCAGTGTCTCCAGTCACTCCAGCCACAAAGATGTGTGGCTCTGTGTCAGTCACATAGACTGTGTTGCCACACAGACTAAACCTGTGCTTTGGCTTCAACACACAGAAATCACCCGACAATTTTCAATGATTACCGGGTTTGAATCAGAATTAGGGCTGGCTCTGCATCCCATTGCGAGCACGTAGGGTTACCAGTATCATGACTAAAACTAATGAGGCTCCAGTGGTCTCATCAATATGCAGCCATCTCACACAGTGAAACATCCTTGCACCTCTCTTATTCATGGAGACTTCTACTGGGTGACAAAATGTACTTTTGCTGTCATAAAATGAATCACAAAGTTCTTTTTTATTAATAGAAGTCACATTTACTTAGATGTCCTGAACATTTCAGCACTGCCATACTTGCACATTCCTCCACTGGAGACACATAAACATAAAACTCATCAAGTGGAAATGCAGTCAGGTAGAAAGAAGAAATTTTGATTTGTCACACAATATCCAGATTTTGTGGAGGCTGTGAAATCCTGGCAAGCAGCCTCAGCTGATTGCTGCCCTCTGGGCCTGGGGCAGGGCTGCTTTCTGCCTGGCATGCATCCACCAACTCTTTTCATCTGCACCACAGGAGATTCCTTGTCTGTCTCCTTACCATTCACCCAAATCATTTCAGCAAAACTGACAGAGCAGGTGTGAGTGAGAACTTCCTCTTTTAACACTACAAAAATAAAACAAAGTGCTGGACCTACACCCACAGGCTTCATGTATCTCCTTTGTGGGGTCTGTAGTGCTTGTTACCACCTTGTCTCTTGACCTTATCCTTCATACCCCCTCTGCTGCTTCCTACTCTTTAATTCCTCTATTGTCCCTTTTAATTGGGGGAAAAGAAAAGAAAGAAAAGCGTCTAATTTCAAGCACAGGCCTATCCACTGGCAAAATGGTTGGCTCAATGGAGAGAATACACTGCCCTGTGCACAAATCCTGTCTGTGCACAGATCCTGTCTCCTGGTACAGATCACAGCAGAGAGCCCCAAAGAAGAGTTTTCATTTGAATCCTTTCTTTTGTTTAGTTAACAATTTAATATAATTTTTGCTCACAGAATACTTGTGTCCAAGATTAATAATTTTCAAAATATTAATAGATACATTGTTAATAATTTTAAAATTTTATCTATGTATTAAGTGATAACTGGATGCAATTGGCTTTGGTAAGAAAAAAAGAAACGGAGTAATTAAAAAATTATTATTGTTTTTTAAAATCTCTGACCTTTAATTTGACACCTGTGCTAAACTGGGAATACAGAGCTGAGCCACCACTGAGGGATCCTGAATTTCTCTCTGGAAGTGTTATAAATTATGGGTTTGGACTTTTAAAAATTAGAAGTCTTTTAAATAAAGTCACCCTCAGCAGTCACCAAGTTCAATCACTAATTTTTTGTCCTAATTCAGAATGTCAATAGGCCACACCTATCAAGGCTAGTCCTGGTCAGGCAAATCCCTTCAGCACGTGTATAAGCTGAACAGGGATGGCAAAGGAAACTTGGTTTCTTAGTGAAAAATTTAGCAAGTTATTACCTTAATAATGTAATATCATTTCATGTTCATTAACTACCAGTAAGAGGAAATCTCTTCAAAAGCACAAGAAAATAAGCAATTTAAAAGGGAATTGTGTCTCTTGGGGAAGAGTTTTCCAGTGCTGTCTGTTCAATAGTGCTGTTAAAACATTTTTGCTCCTTTCTTGCATCACACCTCTCCTAAACTCCAAACAACACAGTACGGAGGAAATGTCATTTCCAAGATACACATTAGAGAATTACTAAAAATGCACAGCTGAACAAATGTCACCCAGTCCAGTCTAGTAGGGTAATTGCTGGGAAAAGCATGAGAAGTATTTGCCATCCTTACTCAGATCACATACTGTCATATTCTGTGAGAAACCCCAAGAGGAATTTATAGGATTATTCAATGAGTGAGGTACTATTCATGGTGAGTAAACGTGGCAGAATCAACTTGCCACTGATTATGAGCTGCTTTTCCTCACTTACACTGCTGTAAATTTAAATTAACTCCACTCAATCAATGGTGAATAATTGATATAAAATCAGAGTAAGAGGAGAATTAGTCTATAAGTATGTCTAGAATGAATAAACAGTGAAAATTTGCCAGCATATATAACTCCCCCTTGAAGCTCTGCTGCAAGGTTACTTTTATAACTGATTGTTTCATTCTCAGAAGTGCTGTGCTGCTGCTTGAAAAGAAAGATATATTGAGCTTCTGCATGCTAAAATACCCCGTGTTTTCTAAGGTCTTGTGTTTTCTTGGGTGGTATGAAAATCCCACAAATCCCACGGAGTTTAGTTCAAGCCACAGGCACATCCTAGCTGGCAGGGGGAAATTGGTCTTTTGTTAGCCTGTGAGATATCCTGGTGTGCCCCCCAGGCTTGTGGCTTGGATTTTCACTGGAAAAAGCTGGAGCAGCACGAGATTGAAACATCACCTCTCATCTCAGCCTGTTCAGCAGATGCTCTGTACCAGCAAACAAAGGAGCCCTCCCTGTCTGCCCCTTCCATGTTCTGAGTAACACCAAAGCCCTGTTAGGGTCACAGTCCTCTGCCTTCTCCTGGGAGGCTCCTGCTCTTTCCTTCTTTCCCTTTCCTTTACATGGGGTTTTTTTGGAGCAAAAACTATCCTTAACTATATTTGTATAACAATTCCCACCACAGGGTTTGGGTCTGGTCAGTGCCTCTAATTACTACCATTACCACTAATTAATAATAAAATTGTTATTATTAATTAATCTGCAGAGACCTCATGAACCCCTTTGGGTGGCATATTTTAACACCCATGACTATTGCCTGAATATTGTTTAATTTTTGCTCCACACATCAGTTTTAGAGAACGATAAAATTGCCTGCCTCCTTCTGTGATGTCGACCCATCCCTGTTCTCACTTCAACTCCTGCCATTGCTCTTTCCCCCTTGTCTCTCCCCTCCCATCTCCAAGCAGTAGGTTGAAGGGGGTGCCATCAACTCTGGAACTTGCAGATTAAAAGGCAAAAAATTGACAGTAAACTGCCAATGGCTCATTTACTGTTGATGGTGAGTCAATCAAAATCCTGCTTTCCGACTGCTTCCTGGCTTTCCCATCTGTGTGAATTCATGACCTGATTTCTGATGTGTTCCACACTGTTACTTTTTTCCCCTCAGAGTTTAATTGCTTCTGTTTCACATTTGGGTGCTGAAAAATTGACAGAAGCTGCACAATTCCCTCCAGCAATGGATCCTATTTATATTGCTGTAAACTACGTTTTGCAGTGATATGATTAGTAATAAAAGGGAGAAAATTAAACAGAAATTAGCATCTCTTTGTATAAAATCTGGCTATCAACCAAGTTCTACTCTAAGGGTCATCAGAAATGTTAATATTATTAAAGGCCCACCCCAGAGCTTGATAAGTAGGAAGATATCAATTGTGAGGAAGCTGTGAAAGGATTATAAAACAGCTGGGAATCCACAAGACCTGGGGAGAGCTGCCCCTGGACTGCTGGAGTGCTCCAGCACAGGTGGGCCAGATTCTTCATCTCCAGCAGCCACTCTGAGGACAAGGCACCAGGCTCCAGCCAAGCACACTCAGAACATGCTGCTAGAAATTTAGAGAGAAGACTGTGCAGCAAGTTGTTATGCTGTGAACATCTAAGGATGTCAATAAAGCTAATGTCTTTTAAAAGACCAATCAGTATTGCTGAAAAGAAAAAAAAAAAAAGCAAAGCTTTTGGGCACATAAGCCCATCTTGAATGACATTTCAACTCTTTTCTTCTCATTGGGTTTGAAATAGAGTAATTTCTTCTTTGTCAGGAGAGTGACTATAACATTTTTGTCAATACTTTTCTACCTTTTTTTGTCTTGAAAACACATCTGACCTTTTATTTGCAGAATACTATACATTCAGTAAATAAAAAACTGATATATAACATAATCACGTATTGTTTACTTGAACATACAGGGCGTAGACTACTTGATATTCAGTTTGATATTATTTCCTAAGTACTTTAATTTTAAAAAGTTAACTAAGATTACATAGGAAGAGTCATATGAAATATGAAGCTTAATAAACCTGGAGGCACTGATGTTTAATAGAAGGCTTTCCCTTTTTAATAAGTTGTTTTGATTGGGAAACCTTTGCATAACCTGCTCTGGACTCACTCTGCTGAGATACACTCACTGCCAGAGCAATTGTCAGAGCTTGACTCAGACTTACCCAAAGCCTGCATTGACTGATGGATACTTTTAATTCTCATGAGGTCAATGCAAAGTGCTGGACTCTGCTGAGATGCTTTGTAGGACAGGAGCAGAGCCTACGATAGAAACTCAGTTCTCCACCCTTTCCAATGCCATCAGACTTTTCCCATATTGGTGAGTATGTTCCTGAGCAGAGCAAATGTCCATTTTTATTCACAGTCTACTTTGTAAGGCAGTAGACCATCATTGCAGCTGGGTAAAAGGTAGCATGGCAAGATCTGAAAGCAAGACCTGCTGCTCAGTCAGATGGTACCAGACTTAGGTACCTTGAGTATGCATGTTGTTATATGGTTAAGCCACACAAAAGCTGCATCCAGAGCTGGAATGGCTGTTTTATGGCTCTGAGCAGCTTCCTAAGAAACACTTGACCAGAATACCTCTGCTAATAAACTGCAATGTGATGCTGATACTCTGTCTAGTTCTCTCCAGCAGGCAGCTGCTCCCACAGGGGAAGTAGATTTATTCAGCCACCCACAGCACATCTAGGCAGTTTGGATACTCTTATCTATACTTTTTTAGCTCTCTTTGCAGAAGGTGGTTGCTATATCATGATGTTTCTGTATGACTGTGCACATGTGTGCATGTGTCTGAGGCAGGCACAGGCACAGAATCCCTTGGAGCTGCTGTGTGTCACACAGTGACACATGACAGCACATTCACTCTGCCCAGAGCTGTGCTGCTGCTCCCATTTCACCCATAAGGCTGTTTATACCTGGAGGTAAAGAGTGCTTCATCATCCCATAATACAGCACCTCTCCAATATCTAAACCCAACCTCACTCCAAAATGTAGAGGTGGACATCCTCATTTACCTGTGACACATGGGATCAGAGCTGTTTGTGAAGAATTTCTTTTTCCTTCTGGAAAAGAAGTGATGTATTTCATATTGACCCAATTAGAGATGGATGAGATGGGAATGGGATGAAGGCATTGTACTATTGGTGGAAAATCAACACAGACCAGTATGATTCTGCAAGTATTGATACCTGACTTATGATCCAAAGACACATTTGTAAAGAACTGACAATATCACTTCAGTTACTAATAGACACATCTTTTCATTAAACTTACATTTAATGTTCAGGGAAGGACAGTGAAGTCAGATTCTCTACAGGAAAATTAGTCCATTAGCAAATTATCTGGTCTTTGCTTACAGCAAAGTCTTTTGATTTTAAATCAGAGGTTTTGATTTTTCCTCCTCAAATGGTGACCTGCCAGGGAATATCATTACAAAGAGACAACAATCATGACCCTAATCTTGCAAGCTTCTCCAGAAACTTAGCTGTGGTGGAGCAGCATTTTTATTACCTCTCCTTCCAGATATATTCTGATCCACAGGGAAGTAGACAGCACAGGTCTGAGCTTTCAAGGGCTTCAGTGGCACTGTATTCAGTCCCCACCCACATTTTCTAAAGATCCATGTCAGATTGGCAGCTTTTGGCAACTGTTATGTTTGTACTATTGTTTTAGAAACCTGATTTGATTCAAGGAAGCTGTTCATATATTGTGCCCAGAAACCCCACTAGTGTTTTAATGCCTGATCAGGATGCATATTCCTAACTGGAAACAATGCAGTCTAACAGAGAAAATAATTTTCTGAGCAAAATAGGAAGAGACAGTAACTTTTGGACAGGTATGTTCAAGACTCCCTCTGAATTTGGGGAAGTAACTTGGTCTCTGTACTCTGATTTCCCTGCTTTTGAATAGAATACTTCACCAGGCTCTTTTAAGGGTAACAGTCACAAATGACTGATATGCTCAATAAACCATGATTGAGCTGCAGAAAACTGAGAACTCTGCACAAATCTGCTAATTAATCTGGTCCAGCTTTTACCAATGCAAGATTTCCCTGTACGCTAAATGCTCTTTTTCAGTCCTGTAAAGAAAGAAAGAAAGAAAGAAAAAGAAAGAAAGAGTCTTTTAACACTGGATAACCCAATGCGAGTGGAAGTGCTTCTTAGAGGCACTGAGTAGAAACCAGGGCTCCTGGGTTCTATTTTCAGTTCTGCCACTTACTTACTATTTGACTATGGACAAAGTGTCTACCCTCTCCACACTTCATTTCATTAAAAACAGATCAAGAGGGTATTGCAAGGTTATTATTTTTCTAATTACCCCAGAGTCCTTGCATGAAAGGCCTTTCAGGAAAGAGGAGAATTTCACAGAAAATAGTAATCCATCACTTAGTTGCCAAGGAATCACAAAACTCTGCATACTGGACCATGAACAAGCTGTCATTGAAGCTTATTTCTACTTCTGTGTGACAAACACCTGAGCAAATCAACTGTGGGAGTAAACATCATCAAACTGATATGGGAAACATATGTGTATAAAAATTCAGAATTTTAGAAGAATAAAATGTGCTTAAATAAGTGGAGGGGAAAAGAGTAATATATAGCTTATTTAGCAATTTTGTAAAAGTAGACAAACAACTTGTAACAGAACACATAAGAATTTTAGTTGCTAGGTAAAGGCCATAAAGATAAGTTATATACTGTAAAAACTCAATAAAGCAAGTCTTAGGTATTGTGAAAAATTGATAAAGCAGAAGTTGTGGTTTGAGAAATCAGCCAGAGCCAGGGTCCTGGTTTTAGCCAGGACAAGCTGTCAGGGGAGCTGAGCCAAACCTCCTGTCCAGAGACAAACAGTGAACACCTGAGGAAGAGGTCTCACTTCATCCAAAGATCCCTGCTAGGCAAGGATGGGTGGGCAGGGAGGTTGGGTTTGTGGGATCTGTGTGTATTTAAACTTGAAACCTGTCCTGACCAAGTACTTATGCTTTAGTGGAAATATCCCCCATGCGTCCCAGCTAGAAATAAAGCATACCACTTTCCAATTTTAAATTGTAAAGTCCTTATTCTCAACACACAAGGTTATTAGTTAATCAGCACTAATCTCCCACAAACACTTGCCTGGTTTAATAAGCAGGTACCCTCAAAACACAGGCTCTATTGCAAGAGGAATTTTGCTAAAGTCAAGTTGCTTTTTTCTTACCTATTACCCAGTAACTTTGAGTTGGCCTGTGAGTATGTGCTGGAAAATGCATCCTGGGACCTTCTGTCAAGTCAAAATTCCTTCTGTTCATGTCATTTGTGCCAGTTCCCTCACCCCAGCTCAGAAGCAGTGATGGGGTATGATCTGTTCAGATGACATCACTCATATATTTAGTACTGCTCAGTTTGCTGTCACCCATCCACAACAGGCAGTGTGTCACACAAGCCTTGGCAGAGTCCTTGCACGAGAATGCCCCATGATCTGAGTCCCTTTGCCTGTCCCACACCACACTTCACTGTATTTAATTTGTGGATATTATGCTAAAACTGGAGGAACTTAAAACTTCTAAGTCAGTTGCTTTGTCCTGTTAAAAACTTTTGCAATGCTACCTTTTATTGGGATGTGTTCAACTATGACAGCTGTGCTGAGTCCTTTAGGATGTAAGATACTGTACAGTAAAATGTTCCAGGCAGGAGTCAGCACACGTCTGTTCACCTCCAAAAAGCAAAGACATCTACTATAAACCTCAAGAACAGCAAAGGGGAGGTTAAGTCCCAGAGGACTATGATGGTATGTTATGAAATCTGGGCTGAAATTTTTTAAGTGATTTGAGGAACTCCAACGCACACTGAAATCTCCTTCTTGAGCATCTCCTCCAAGTCTTCCTTAGATGCTGTGAGCTCCTGAATATTCGATGCCAAGAGAGAATATTTGCTGACCTTTGTTCACTACTTTGAGAACTATTTGAACAAATAGAATTTTACAAATTGATGCTGGAGTGGCAGGTTCAAGAAGCACTCAAACACCTGCCTTTCTTACAGACCCTGTGGTCCTACTGAAGCTGACAGGGCTATTCACATGCTGCAGGTTAAACACAGACTTAAATAGCTATTATGTGAAGTCCCACCGGTTGAAGATTTTGCAAGGAAACAAGTCACCCCTGACTTCTGAAAAACTCAGTTTCAGTTGCCAAGAAATGCAGGTATTTGGGAACTAACTAATCTAGCATCAAATTAATTTCATTATCTTTCCACAAAATGAGATGATGTTAGTGTGCAGTGTTTTTAATGCCATTTACCAGCATTAGTTTCTGATCATGTAAAAATCTCCTTTCTTGTGTATTACAGTAAAGAAGAATTTGTCAGATTGCAGAGAAACTGGGCACTTCTGCTTTTGATTTCTGATCACAGCTCTACTTTCCTCCCCCAAGAAAATAGAAAATGATTAGTCATGTAGTGCCTATTGATTTAGTAGTCTTCATTTTAAAAATTATGTTTCTCAGTATTGTTCTTTTTTTATTATTATTACTGAAGCAAATTGTAATGCACTGAATTGGAAATTGGTTAACTCCTTCCTATCTTTGCTTTTATAGCTCATTTTCTCTTTGAACAAAAGCCATAAAGTGAGAACTGTTTTCTCTAAACATAGGAAATAAAAGACAGGCTTCATAAGAATATGTCAGTCTCAGGTTACTTGTGCCTTTCTCATTCTCACCATCCCCTGTAATTCCTTCTCTTTCTTCCCAACTCTTTTATCATAACTTTCTAGGAGAGTATCTATTAGCAGAAGCATCCAGTAGATAGCTGCTGATCGTGAGGGGCTTTCGTTAAACTGTCAGAGGAACCATGTGCTCTGTTCCACTGACAAAGGCTGGAATAACAGCCTGCTTCATTCCCTGCGTCACAGAGGCACTAGCTAATCTCACAGCCTGGCTTCCCATCTTCTACAGGGATCCTCTTGCTTTTCGAGGTGTACTGGGAAAAGTGCAAAAGGAAGTCTAACTCTGCCTTCTATAGATATGTAATGACTTCCAGTGAGGCAGGCCCTGCAACAGGAGACAACATCACTCAAAGAGAAGAGAGACAGTCTGTAAAGGTCCCTGGCCTGCTTTTCCCCACCAAAAAAACAGAGTTATGAACAACAGATAGATCTCCTAGGTCATGAAATCCCTTCTCTCAAATCATAGGTAATGTAACATACAAGTCTTTTTAAAATTCTTTGCCTACCACTCTACCACTGCATTTAACCTCTTGAGTGATCTCTCTAATGTCCCTTTCCGGAAATATCAACAACAGTCAGGCAGTTAAGAAGATCTGGGTGGGGAATATTCAGAACAATAGAATGACTAATCTGGCTTTGTATTGGGACAAGGGAACTGAGAAAAGTGAAAGAAAATCTCCATGTAATTATTATGCATGGACTTGGGGCATAGTGGAAGACATACAAGTTTACTAATGGATTCTTGAGGCAAGACGAGGCAAGTGCCAATCCATATCAGACAGATGTGATGTCAGATGCTGCTCAGAAGAAAGGAGTGATATCCTGCTAGAACTCCTCATGAAAAATCTGAGCAATTACTACAGAGTTGATGTGTGTTGCTGTGGTTGGACAAACACTGGACGAATGAAAATAGTTGTTTGCTCAGATGTGTAGTACTGGTGGGATCTTAGAGGGGAACTCTCAGCAAACTGTGGCAGAGGAATGAGGAGAGGGGGTTTGTGCTATTTGTGTGTGGAGTTTCCAATACAACCAGACTCCAAGAAGGATGAAGGAGGAAAAATCTATGGAATTAATACTGTGCTCACTCAGTGGGAAGTCCAGGAGAGGAAGAAGTTCACCAACAGGTATTAAATTATAGCCATTGTCCTAGATATTTGTTCAAAGATTTGCTAAGCTGTTTTTCTTATTTTTGTGTTTTGCCCGGTGACCTTTATTTAGCCTTTTTAACGGCCAAGGCTGGGACAGCCAGGTATATGTGCTGTAACTGGCAAAGTTAAATAGATTCATAGAATTGTTTGGTCTGAATTGCATCCACAGCATGAGTGCTCTAGATACATATATTTGAGCTCACCCAGATGTTATGGGCTTGAAACAGGAATTTCTGGGTGAAAATCTCTGGCTGATGCCATGCAACAAGTCAGAGTCCATGACCTAATAGTAATTTCTGGGTTTAAAATCAAAGTATCTATAGGGAAAAAAAAAGCCATCTGTCCCATGCTATGCTTTTTCTTCAAACCCATTATCTCTATAGGGTATCTATATTCAGCTTTCAGCAGCCTTAGGCTTGCAGACTTTTAGTGATTATAATTCTACCACCATTTTGCACCTTCAAAGCTTTTGCAGGGAAGCCTCCAGGGACTGGAGCAAAGCAAAGTCCAGTTGCAATTCCAGTTTACCAGTTCAAGTGTAGGCTGCCTGATTGCAATGGTATCTGTCATCAGGACAGAGCAACAGCCAGAGTTGATTCCTGAGAACAAGCTGACTGGGAAACTTGTGCCACTAAGAGCTACAAAAGGCATTAGAAATCTGAGATCTTAACAGCAGTCCCAGGCTGTAGCTTCTTCCATTTTGTGCTTCCGCATGTTGTGCTCACAGTTCACCAGCACCTCAGTAACAACTCTGTAATTCATGTTCTGTACCTTCTCCTTATGCCTTGGGCCAGACTCTTGGTTAAGTAGTCATATCTCATTGCCTGCAATGGGGTACTTGAAATTTGCACAGTCCTAAGGGGAGAATCATGGCTCTCTTCTCCTAGTCTCTCTTTCACCCTCACAAAAGATCATTTGTTATTATTTTTTAAGGTTCTAATTCAACCAAGCCATAGTTTCCACTGCCTTGGGAATCAATATTTTCTCTGTCTTTTGACAATTTTTTTAAATTTTATTTTTACATGCAGTCTCCAAAAGGCTATAATTTACAGTTAATACTATGCAATCAAAGACAATGGCAGGATTCCTGTGAGCAGAGCAATCCTGGCTTCCTAATCATGGCTCTCATGCTCTACAGAAGAATTACAATCCTGCTTGTGGAACAGCAAATACTAGTTCCCACAAACACATGCAGTATTTTACAGATGAATTTAATGAGGGAAATCTATGTTTCTCTTTGCTCAGGGAGTCTTGACTACCTAAACTAGCACTGCTAGGGAAAGGCACCACAAGACAAGATTTCTGGTCTAGGCATGTTTTAGTCCATACTGCATTTTTGTGGGTCATTAGTGTTCAGAAAGGATGCCCTCAAGTGTGCAAGGTGATTTCCAGCACCATTTTGTGACAAAGGCAAGGTGTATAGTGACTTCAGCAGGGCTTGCTTGCCTGCTTGCCTTACTATCAACTGATGCAAGATGACTAAATTCACATCTAGTAATCTGCTGAATAACCACAATACGGAGGAGTAATACTGAGTGTATTTAATGCTCTGTTTTCCACCAAGGAGACAAGTCCCACTGAACAGCTCTGACCTAAGGAAAACAAAAGCAGAATAGCAAGATAAGGGCTGCTTTGGTTAGAGGTGATTCTGCAGAAGGCAAATAAAGAATAAACTTTGGTGGAAGTGAAACAAATCTACCCTAAGGCCTGGATGGACAGAGCACACAACTCCAAATTCCTATGTTTGGACATATCTAACCCACACAGGTATTCATGCAAGGCTGTGAGTGCCTCTGGTGCTGGAGAGGGCGAGAGGGTTGAGTTTTGGTGAAAGGAATCTGGGTACATCATGGCATTGATGCATTTTGTTCTGCATTATTCTCTCTTAAGCACCATCTTTCCCTACTTGCAATGGCTTTGTTGGAGGACAATTACCTTCACTAAATGAAAACGACCAGAATGTGTCAGGGGTCAGGTAAAAAGCAATATACAAGCAGCCAGAAGTAAAGGAGTATCAGGCAGAGAGCTGTTTAATTCTTCACTTTCCATGAGGCCAAAGACATTTAATCTGCAGCTGCAGCAACAGCTATTCCACTGGCTGTGGAATGGAGGGTGCCAGTTATCTTGTCCCTTATAGGATAAGATCAGAGGGAACACCCTCGGCACACAGCCTTAGGGGGGTTTGGTGCACTTGAGAAAGGGCTGGAGTGTTGTGAGAGCTGTTTGTCACTCTCTATCTCCCAAAGGAAGCAAGGTTCTGCAAGGAGCAGAATTACTGGGAGCTGCTTAGCCTATTTCAGAGCAAAACCATTGACTGTGTATACTTCAGGTAACTCCCAGACAAAACTGCAAGACTTAGCTCTCTAAGCTGCAGTGGCAGCAATTCTTGGAAAAGGAATCCTAGAGGCAAGCTGGAAAAACTAATTTTTGTATCTTACTTTGCTTCACCCAACTTGTGTCAAAATGAGGTCTTAGCACATTTGAGAGTTTTCATCTGCATATACTGAACCACCTTACTGCAACCAGTCTCTTCTCAACGAACCCAAAGTTTTTGTGTCTTCATTTGCAAGTCTCCAAAAGTACCAGATGCCATGCCATTTTATGAGTGTTTTTGTCTCCTGCTTTTAAACAAATGTAGTACTTGATCTAAAATCAAGCGGCTCCTTGGATTTTCCTTTTTATGTTCTCAAAGGAATACATAGAGAAAACAGAGTTCTACACATCAGAACAGACCGTTCTCCTACAGCATCTCATCAAATTAGTCAGTAAAAAAAAAAAAATCCCTGTCTCACCTCAGACGAGGCTGTCAAGCAATGAAGATGTGCTATTTCCCCCAGTCTTACTGCTCCTGTCCCAAACTCTTTCTCAATAAGTGTTTACCTCAGAAATGCTTGAGAATTGGGAGAATTCACCAAGAGAGACACTCGGTACATGCCCTGTTTCCCATATTATTCCCTGGCAAATTGCCACAGACTACTGTAGAAAAGCCAGTATCAAACACACACAGAAGTCACATTAGGTGACACACAAGGGAGATGTAAATAAACTGCAGAGAATTTGGAAAAGGTGCAGCAGAGCTGTTGCAGAAATTCAGAGCTCCTAACTTTGATGAGTTTCAGTGAACGGCAGAGTGTAGCTTTGAGAAGGGCAACCCAGGGAGAGAGCTTAATGCTTAGTACATAGTGCATTCAAGAGGAACTGAAGGGGAACAAAGGCATGGCCGACAGTGTACCCATGTGCTGCAGACAGGCAATTACTCTATAAATCACACTTAAAGGAGACCTCTGCTAGCTGGGACCTAGCACAGTCTCTCACCTCTCTGAGCGTCAGCTGCTATGATCACAGGCAAAGACAGACATTTGGCAGAGCAAAAACTGGTAAGTACTGAGACACATAGGTCAGCATCAGCACAACCCCCCAAGACCACAGGTTCTGAAAGAGTAAGGGCATCTCTGTAGATTGAAAGTGCCTAGAAGGGACAAGTTCTCAAACTGATGCAGATTAGATGATGGGATATCTGACCTGAGGAGGGTTGGCCACAAGGGCACGATGAGCTGCTCTTGAGAAGCACAGGCTAAACCACTTATCATGATGGTTTCATTGCAAGAACAGACATGCACTATTAGTGCTGAAAGATTTCCCAGCCCTAAGAGCTAGGATTTTAAGAATCTATTTAACTTTGATAGTCTATAGCCCATCACTGGAAGTCTGCTTAAAGGTGTGATTGCTCTTCTTTGTATTGGAATTGCTGACAGATCCTTAACTATTATGGCGCTTAGCAGCAGTAACCCATTTAAATAGAAAGAAAGAGGAGAGCATAAATGGCTTGTGTTGTTTGAATTTGATTTACCCATCAGCAGAAAAAAGTTCCATGTATAGATCCTTGCTACACAATCCAGTCCCTGAGTTTTCTGAGGTCTTTGTATACCAATATACTATAAAGTCAGAAAATGCATTATCCCGGAGGAAGGATGCTACGCTGAAGGGAATTTGGGTGCTGGTTGTTTTTGAACTGCAATATGTGGCATTGTAATTCCGTGTCAGTGATTTAAATGCTCTGATAGAGTTGGTGACAGCTTAAATGGCTCCAGCCCCCAGCCTTCCCTCACCCCTCCTTCCTGCCTGCAGTACCACTCTCCTCTTATGGATGGAAAGCTGACAAGTTCTGTGCAGGAACAAAGAGTAGGAGAGTAGGTGGAGAGACCAGTAATTGTTTAGGGTGGGTTTTTTCTAGTGTTGCTTAAAAATATGAGCAAATATGGAGACATTCCACCTTCTTTTTTTTTAGGCTGAAGTGCAACTAGCTGTGAATGCCAAGAGAGGCTGGTCGCAATGCCACGTATCCCATTGCCCCTGCCCTCCAAGTGGGAGGAATGGAGAGAAAGAGAGAGAGAGAGAGAAGGTGAGTAGCCCTTCAGGCTGCTTTCGTCATCCTGTGCCAGCTCTGCAGTGACAGGCTTCTGACAGGAGACAGCCCTCTCTGTAAATCAATCATCTGCATTCTTGTTCTTATTCCCCTCCCACTTCCTGCTGGCACACAGCAGTGCCCAGCGCAGTGTGACAAGAGACCTTCGGGGGCTGGCTTTCCCCTGCTGTGTTACTGCAGGTTAGCCAGGGTGCTGCTCTGCCTGCTTGTTCAAAGCCACTCAAAGCCATGTGATGGTTCCTACCTGGATCCTTAGCAAGGATGAACGGCAAAGTGGGCAGCTGCAAATACAGCTGATGAAAATGATCATTGTTTCTCTTTATGATTCTTGCAACAAAGGCTGTCACTCAAATCCAGAGGGGCAAGAAGACAAGTCAAGGCTGGAAAAATACAGATATGCACTGTACAGGACTGAATCCCGCTGGGAAATAAGGTATCAGAGCATCTTGTTACCATTGGCACTTCTATTAATAATATCAGTGACTTCAGGGTACAACCTCAGCAACTCTGGAATGGTCTAAAAATACTGAGTGATGGATGGTGCAGTACCACACTCCTGATTTACATGTGTTAAAAGCAAACAACCACAGCTCACAGAAAGTAAATATGTGATGCTGTCATCCCTAAGTGGTGGGGATAAAAAATGTATTACCCTGCTCTTTATCGTGTACCCTGCCTCTATTTACACTTTCTCTCTTTCATGCATGCTGATATGGATATAATGGAAATGGAAGGGGTACAGAAAGGGTATCCATCAGAGAGAGGGAAAGTCAGGGACTCAGGTTAATCTTGTATCTTTAAAAAGTCAGTGGTAGGTGCATATACTTTGAATATCAGCACTTCATGAGGTCACTCCTAGCACAAGTTACATACTCAACTCCTTTGTAGTAGACAGGTAGCTACACAGGTACTGGATAGAAAAAAAATATACCTTCTGTAAGACAAAGGTAGGAGACTTTCACGAGTCTGGCACTGTTTGCTGTAGCAGATTTCCAAAGCAGAGATCCATTGCATCCAACTTCAGCTACTGAAATTCAGCATCTGTGATGAACATCTTATCCTTCTAGGCTCTCTCTGCAGTTGGGGGAGAAAGAAACACATCCAGAGTGGAAAGCAGATCTTCAATAGCCTCTAGCTTTCCACAACCGTACATACAAAGCACATCCTGGCTGAAGCATCTCAGTTAAGTGTCTCAGTTAAGTGGGATGACTCTAGAGTGATTTCACCTTGCAGGCTGCCCTCTCTAGCACTTTTGTCAAGCAGATTCTGCCTTCTGGTAGGGTGACTGCTGTTGACTGTCTCTGAATGAGAAATTAGGGTATGTTAGGGTTTTGTGCTTTTAGTGGAGAGACAGCAGCAAGTGCCAGTGGAGAAAGGAAGGGCTCAGAAACTCAAGAGAATGAATAGTATGGTCAGGGACACTCTTAGCAGAGGGTCATGGGGGGAGCTAGAGGAGGGGATCACACAGCTGAGAAGAACTGCCTGGATGGATTAGGGTTACGAACTGCTGCAGACTGAGAGTGTGGCACCTAGACTCTGACCAATCCTTGCTCGACCATAGCTCTGGGGCAAGAAGAGCTGTATAGAAAAAAGCTCTGCCAAACCACCTTAATGAAAAGACTGAAATTAGTGACACTCCCAGCTGCTTGTTTAAAATGACAATGTTTTTATTAGGGCTGAAATAGAATGGGAAAGAGAAAGAATGTTGTGTAAAGTATGTGCTGGCCTTTGTGCCTGCTGCTGGGGGTGTGATCAACAACACCAGCTGGCAGCTCTTTGGTTAAGAAAAAAAAAATACAGTCCTGGAGATTGCAATGTGAACAAGAGCAAGCAGAGCACTCAGCACAGGAAAAACAGCTGGCAAGGGACCCAGGCTGTGAAGGCATAAATTGCAGTCAAAGCCAATAAGAATTTCCTTCTAATGCACAGGAAGTTCTCTCCATCACTCTAGCTTCCCCACACACTCCTTCTTGGCCTTCCACCACCCTGTTTAGCAGTGCAAATGCAGACATCTGGGGATTGAAAGTCTTGGGAGACAAGCTGCCCATATCCTTGGCCTGGAATGCAACCATGGGGTGAGAAGTGGAGAGTGTGCTCTGCCACACACTGCAGGTTTGCACATTTGATGGTTCATGCAAGATTCAAGCAGCTTGTAGACCAGAAAAATGCATGTGGTCCTGTCCTGCAGACACCCACTGTAATGGCAGCCTCAGGCTCCATCCAGCTCTGCAAAGGCATTTCACACCCTCCACCTGCCATTTCTGTCCTGCAATCTGATGCAGCTTAGCTGATTTCACTCAGTTCTGCCCTGAAGCGTCCCACTTTTCAGTTCTGCACCACAGAGATGATGTAAATCCAGTGCTTCCCTGCAACACCCTCAAGTATTCTATAAGTCATTTTATTTTGATCAAAGTCAGTCAGGTATGGCCAAACTATGTTGTGTGTTGTTTGCAGTACACTTGTACTGATACATTCACAGCATATTTATCACTAGAGAAGATGAGCAGTTTTTCCTCCCTTTGATTTAAGATACTAATTAAACCTATTTTTATTGAGATTGAGGGCATTCAAAGCCTAAAGACCATCTTTGCTTCCTAAAGACAACAAGGTGAGACAGAAGCAGGCTCTAGAAAGAGTTCATTAGCTTGGGAATGAACCCCTTCTCTGACACTGACCTACTCTATGACTTTGAGCATCTTACTTTTCCATGCGTGACAAATAGCAATTAACTTGCTGCATACTCCACTAAGAAGTTGTTAGCATACGCAGTGATGAGAAATGAAATGCAAGAACTTCGAAAAAATATGCTGGGAGGTCAGATCTGAGCTAGAGTCCTTACATGTACCTTTAACTGAGTGATAACGCAGACTTTGAAAGAAAAAAGGTGAGTTTAACAAAACTAAATAAAAAAATAATTGTGCAGTCTTTAGCTCTAGATAATGGCAGCGTGAGAAGTGGGATAATTAAATGATTGATATGATTTCAGAAAGAAAATGCAGTCTTTCTGGGCATGCACAAGGTTATCTGTGTCATTTAATTAACCTGCATGCAGGAGAGGAATTCTCTGTTGTTATCTCCTGATCCCAGTCCTGTGATGTCTGCTGGGAGTTATTTTTTGTTTTTGTTTTCTAAGCTAGGTTGTGGTTTGTTGGTTTTTTCCCTAGGGATCAGCAAGAGCTGGAGAGATTGCTACAAAACAGAAAAAAAATATCTTTCAAAGATTCTTTAGAATGGTACTAACAAGGGAATGCTTTATATCAGTTGTCTTGTGTGGTATACTGATGAGGCTTCTGCCTCAATTCCTTTCCTGTGGTGGGGAAACAACATCATTTGCTGGATCAGCAGTGCTGGTATGGGGAAAGAGCAATCAGGGCACTGCTACCTCATCCCCATGATGTCAGCAAGCACTGGCCCCCTGTGAGGCTCCTCCATCACCACCAATCTGCTTCAGCCTTTGTGCTCCCTGGCTTCAGCCTCTCCTACCCAACTGCACACCCTGCAGCCCTTCCTTTCCCAGTGTTCAGGCACTGTCCTGAACAGGAACCTGTATTTCTCTCTGGAAGCAAGCTCCACTTTTCTCTGCAGGCTGCACCTGCCTTTTACAGCTGTCACTCTATCAGGCTTTAGTTGTATTTGTTCTTGACTCCCAGTATGCAGCTGGAACTGTGCCTATTTACAGAGGGAAGTATGGGAGTCTCTGAGGAGAGAAGCAGACAAGCAGGGAGCTGAGGAAAGGACTCTAACTTTTGGGTCTGGGACAGTGGCCAAGGGATTAGTCTTCCAGTGAAGTTTGTCAAAATTCAGAACAGTCCCAGCCAAACCAGCACAGCTTCTTTGCTGTCATCCTTGGCAGAGATGCCAATGAACACCTCAGCCATGAAGGCTCAGCCTCCTTCCATCTCCCCTGCACATTATGGAGGCTCAGCTGAAGGTGGCACTGGGTGACACAAACTCATCCCTACAGTAGATGCTCTGTCCAAAACACTGATCAGTCTTATGTTCACATACAAGAAACACAGGGAGCTCAGGGATTGCTGCAGGAGTGAAAGAGTGAAATGCTTTCAAATTTGGTCTTTCTAAAACACATCCCAAGCCATGTATGCTACAAGCCAGCACTTCTGTTGAAGATGTCAAGTAACAATATATATCCTGGGAGCAATAAGTCTATATATAGTAGACAGGCATCTACAGGGGGAAAGGGAGTAAAAGAGAGAAGACAGAGAGATGAGTGCAGTGGAAATGTTTCTTAGAAGCTTTTGATGATCTTCTATCTTTGTCAGGAAAAACAGGAATATGTATGAAAGCTCAAATATAAAAGACTCCCTTTCAAGCTTAAAATTAATCTCTATATCTCGCTGTTATGTGTCTACATACAGACTCAATGTCATTGTGTATTTTTAAAATCATCTAACACTGGTGCATCAGCCCTCTAAGCAAGCCACTAAAAACAAAGTTGGTTTCTGCAAAGTCTCTTTTGCAGTAAAGGGAACTGGAGATCTGTTTGAAAGAAATGATCCCTCCAATCTGATCTGAATAGCAAGGAGCTCTGCACAGGGAAGTGGCAGGGTACAGGGCTGTCCAGCTCTAGTCTGTGAACTTCTGTTCTTATTTTGAGATTTTTGCCATTTCTAAACTTTCTGATATTTGCTTTGTGACAGTACAGCAACAGCAATGCAATTCTAGGGGACATGGTCATCAAGGCTTTGAGGAACACCAGTACTATAAGCAGGTTTTTATGTTTAAAAATTAATTTTGATGCTATACCATATACATTCATTTCTCCACAGATCAGTTTTTGTAGTAAATTGGGCCACCCCATTGCACTGGATTCTGAATCTACAAAAAGAATGGGATTTTTCTTAGAAAGGCTGATGGACTTAGTAGAAGGGAAACAGCCATGAAGTGATTTTTGCAAGACACAGCAAACCAGAAGCAGAGATGGAGTTAAAATTCAAGCTTCTCAAATCCCAGTTCTATCCATTAGAACATATTGCCTGCAATCTAAGTGTAGTGCAAACAGCCAATTGATAAGCATTTTACAACAGGGATGACAAAGTAGAAACTGTAATCTCCTGGATATGCTGCTTTGTGGCCAGGAGAGGATTCTGTTGTAATTTTTTTTTTTTTAAACTAGAAATAGTAGGCTGCCTCCCCTTGAATAACAAAATAGTAGAAGAGGGCAAATTATATTTGTCAGCTCTGTCCACAAAGCCGACACAGTACTTGACCTCCCGGTCCCTTTCCTGCATCCATGAGAAGCAGAGGACCTGCGTGGGAAGCACGGTGAGAGGCAGGCACAGGAGTGCAGCCAGAAGTGAGCAGGGTGTGTCATCATGGGGTCTCATCACAACTGTCAGCAGTGACTTTGTCCTGCTGGGTCAGGCTCCTGATGGAGAGTGGAGTGAGCCTGGGCAGTGGTGACTTTGCTGTAGCAGGCCTGATGTCAATATTTGAGAAAGTCCTATGAAACAAAGTAAGAAAGGCCCTGTGGAGCCTCCCCCATCCTTGCAGCTCTGCCTAGAAACCAGTGGCTCCTCTTCTTCTTTCTCCTTTGAAAAAGGTGCAATAGGACCATCCTGAGGCAGGAAATGACAGACCAAGGTCAAGTACTCTGCAGATCCAAAATGAGGCAATGGGATTATTTTGAAAATTCATTTAAGAATACAACTTGTGGATATTCTAGGGGTGACATCTTCAGATAAAATCATTATCTGCCCTGGAGAACAGCAGTCAGGAAAAGATTATCAAGGAAGTATATATGAGCTACATAGGCACATTTCACTGCCATGAGATCTGAGTTTCCAGTTCACATGTTCCCAAGGGCTATTTATTCTTTTTAAAAGAACACTTAGTCAAAACTGGGAGCCTGCAGAAGGGAAGAAAAATTACAGATATAATCAGCTATCTCTTCTGCAGTTGCTTGCATTTACAATAATAAACAAAGTCCTGAATGTTAAGGGATGGGAAGATCCCATCCTCCAGCAGAACTGGGAAAGTTTTTACCTAAGCCGTGAGAAAGGGTAATTTCAGCAGAATTCCTGTAAAAGAGGTGCCTCATTAGACTGCACACCCCAAAAGCAACACAACCCCTTGCTCTGTTTTCTATTCTGAGAGCTCATTGAAGAATTTCAATGATTTCACAAACCTACCATGGAGCACAAAGGTGTTGTGCTGCAAATGCAGAAGATGCAGATTCAATGACCAGCACATGAGAAGGTCAAAGGGGTGACATAAATAATGTGTGTGCCCTGACATTTGTGCAGTGCAGTGTTTCAGAGAAACAAAAAGCAGACAGGTTTAGCCTGGAGAACCCCAGACAAGACCCCTAGAGGAGCCAAGTTCAGGCTGAGGCACCACTGTAGAGTGCTCTAACAGGAAAGGCCAGAGGCTTCTTGTTTCCCAGCATACTTCTGAGTCACTGAAATGCTAAAATAAGAAAGAAACAGAAAACTATTTTGCACAAACTTAGAAATGTTTATTACCTCTCCATCTCCTAGTCTATCCCTGCTCTTTCCATTTCCTTCTATGGCATGCCCATGACATGGCTCTCAGTGCCATGGGCAAGCTGAAGGAGCCTGAAACCCCCTCCCTCCAACCACCAGCACTCACTCCAAGCCTGCACAGTCAGCAGTGTTAAGAAAGCAGCTACAGGAGAGCATGTGACAACAAAACAAAGTTAATTTGCTGCTATGTGGTATTTAACCAGGAGAAAATAACAGAGCAGTGCCCTAGCTACCCACAAGCCTCTGCACTTGACAGCAGTGACAGTGTCAGCTTCCATCTGCTGGTGTTACAGTGGCACTTGCCATGCTAAACGCTGATTAGAATTAAAATGGAAATGACATCTATGTGCAATTACTCTGCTATTAATCTTGATGCCCTACATTTTATGTTGACAGTGGGCTTTTCCGGGGGGAGCTAAAAAGACACAGGTTTGTAGAGCTGGGTTTTTTTGTAGTTGTTATTGAAGTAAATGTGATTCTGAACATAACACAGTGAATTACAGGCTCTTGGTATCTCTGAGAGAAGACAAGATCTTTGTACTGCCACTTGTTAGACAGCGAGCCTAGTTTTAGAAAATACGTGCATGACTGTGTGCATAGTAAAATTTTTGCCACTAAAATGGAAATTTGATGTGACATTAGCATGAGTTTATTCAAATATTTAATGCAGGTGCCTGCAAATCAGGTACCTACCTTATGCTGTTAACTGACTGTACCATAATTGTGTACACAAGTGGTGTTCACAAATGAAGCATGGTTGATTAGAAAATGAGCCCTATGAGATGAGATTCTTCCTAACTGCAGTGGAGTGGCTGAATGGAGAAGCACATTTTTAGGGAAAGGTGTACATTGCAGAGAGCAGTGTTCCAAGCCTGTGATAGGGTTAATTCACATGACACATCCTGGGATGTCTGAGGAATGCTTCAGCAAATGACACAAGCCCTTTTGACTGATTCTGACAGTGCCCACCCACTAGTTTACAGCTAAGCCTCGAAGGCAGGCCAAGAAGCTAGAATCACAGAATGGTTTGGGTTGGAAGGGACCTTCAAGATCATCTTGTTCCAACTTCCTGCCATGGCAGGTACACCTTCTACCCGACCATGTTGCTCAAAGCCCCTCCAAGCCTTGAACACTTCCAGGATGGGGCATCCACTACAGATCATTTCTTCTGTGGTCTGCTTCCTTATTGAGTTGTGTTGGAAGTACTTTTCTTTGAATAACATCATAAACACTCCTTTCAGGAGGGGCAGATACTTTAAAAGTTCATTAATTCTTTATTGGGGATGTTATCCATCCTCCCCTACAGAACTGGAGCAGCCAAAATTTATCCTGCCTTAGATTAAGGCCTGTGTCTGACCTGTCTCTTCAAGTCAAATATCCATGGTCCTCCCACATAACCACAGAATGAGGAGTGGAAAATGTTTAAATTATTTCTGATTTTCCTGAAATTATCACCTCTTCCAGTTCTTACATTGCTGATGAAAAATTTTCTTAAATAAAAAAACAAAAACCAGACTGCAAGGCAGCTCAGGCTAAAACTGAAATAAAATTCAGCCACTTTGGACTGTAGTTTTGCTTACACAGCAAAAGGCTGTAACAAATCTGGTGCATGACAACTTCATGAGGGAGAAATACAACTTCAAGGGCTGAGTGCTGTGCCCTGCTAGAGAAGATGCCTTGCAGACCTGCCTGACCCCATGTACAGAGGCTTGATGGGCCAGGCCCATCAGGCTCCTTCAGTGTATCCAGGCTAACTCCCATCCTGGTAGCTCTGCTGTGACATAGCTACAGAATCAGAGCCATTCTCCAAACTGCCTGCTGTCCTTGCCAGCAGATCAGATCTGGGAAAAGATGTGCTTCACTTTCCCTGTTCATTTACCTGTTGTATGAAGACTTAGGTTTAAGAACTCATGTTTAAGAACTCACATAATGCTATTTGCCAAATCATGGCTAAATTCCAGATTCAAATCTATAAAAAATCACCGTGCGTTGTTCTATCATAATTTCTAGCATCCACCTTAATTCTGCCCCAAGCCCCTGGCTTTTCTTCCTTCTACAGAATATTCCCACCCAGGCTCCAGGCATGATGGATCACTTACCTCTCCCTTATCTCATCCCTACAACACTCTGGCATGAGGAGGGGCTTGGAAGGGAGGGAAGAAGATGCCTGTAGTGCCTGTAAAGTTGAAGATAACATTTAAGCTTTGTTACACCAATCAGGCTGCATTAAGCTCCCACGACCTTGAGCGAGAGCTGCAGCTTGGGTTCCTCTCCTAAAGACTTTAATAAAGTGAAAAATTGTTTCAATACAAAATGTGATATTGGGACATTGTTCGTGCATATATTGAGCTTAAGTCAAATATTCTGTGTCCTCAAATCCGACTGATTAATAATTAGAACGAGAAATTCTGTCTTTAATGTGTTTAGGAAAACTGATGGATTTAATTTTTTTATCAGCCAAAAGTAAGAAAAATGTAATCTTTTTTAAAGTATCTAATACAACAATGCAGAATAATTAGTTTCTATGAAAACAGGCATAATGGGACTGAATAATAAATCACTTTCTGTTTTGTATCTGTCTGTCTGATGGAGAAGAGATTTACTATACAGTGTAGCACATGATGCTGTAGGAAATACCAGGCAATAGAAGGAATCTATAAGGGGATAAAGTATTTCCAGCTGTGCATTATAAAGGAGGATTTCATCTTGAGACAAAGCCTCAGGGATAGGTCCAAATAATTATCAGGCAAAAGGCAGCTCCTTAGGGGCCAACGTGCCAAAATATTTTGGCCTCTAAAACTCTGATTTCTGCATTTTCCATGGCCATTTATTTCAGTAGACCTGTGCACTTCCTGAGAGTTTTCCTCTACCCTTTTCTTCCATCTCTTTTGGTGCCTTAGACACAGTATGCTCAAAGGGGCTCCAGGCCCTTCTCACTGGGCTGTGCAATCCACATTTTGCAGCTGGACAAGCCAAGGCACAGGGAGATACACTGGCATGGCCAAGGCCACATGACGTGCAGTGAGATGCCTGAGCCTGGAGCAGAATCAAGTTCACTGCCAAGAGACTTAACCCAAAGCTCTCTTAATTGAATTGCAAGGAATAACTCAAATCTCAGGAGGAAGTTGGATTGCCCAGCTGCTATAGCTCTATTTTACTTCTTCTAAATCGTAGTTTTTCTTAGTTTTCTTCTAGGAAAGGAACCAAAATGAAAGCAAGTAGGTTGATATCTTGACTCTTATCCAGGTACATTCATGAGGTGTCCAAAACAGGCTTGTTGCTGGGCATTATCATCCTGCTGCTTTCATTGTCTGCTGCTAGAACATCTCTGTGCTGATGCCATTTGGATTTGACTCCAAAGGTTTAGTCTGACTCCTTTTCACTTCATAGGTGAGTTCATTCTGATTTACACTGCCAAAACACAACAGAATCTATTCCTGTGTGTTTAGTCAATATTTTCACTAAGAATATTTTTCTTTGATCCTGGCTTCAGCTTCCCTTCTTGGGAATTCTTTTATGACCAAAAACTTGTTCAAAAAAGCAATATTTTCACAGCACGTCTGACCTGAAATACAGTCACATGGAGGAGGCTCTGCTGTTAGATTCAAATGCATAACTTTTCCAATTTGACTCAATTCATATGGAAAGTTCAAAGGTCTGTGCAATTCTTGCTGACTTCTCTGGAACCCAATTCATGGTACATCTGTCTTTTGTTTGGTAATAGTAAATGGTCTCCAGTTCATTCTCCTGATAGTAGGACATCTGAGTCTTTCCTTTTCCATGAGTTGTCAATGCACTATATACAGTTAGTAGTGATCCTCAGGAATAAAACCAGTTAAATCTTTGCTTTTAGACCATAGTATTTCCACAGGTTTGTGCCTTTTTTGTTTTGTTTTGTTTTGTTTTGTTTTTGTTGTTGGTGGTTTGTTGTATTTTTTTTTCAAATATGCAAGAAGGACTTTACCTGTATACCCTTTACTGATAGGCAGTGTGCTCCGTAGTGGAGCACCGCGTCTGTTTAGCAGCACACAGCAGCAATACACAACAGTTTAGGTCTAGAGAAAAGAAATGAGCCACTAAACCAAAACCAAAGTGTGAACCTATGCAGAAAAAAGAAATATTCAGAGCCTATCCAGGCATACGCTGCTCCAAGAATGAATAGAGGTGCCTTATTTCTTAGCTATGAGACATTTCTCCAATAATAGATCACCCTCTACAGATCTGCTTTGGTTTCTATTCCACACAGATTCATGCAGGCCTAATCCTGCATTATCATCCCCAATTCCACTATAAAGTACTTTTTTCCCTTCACTCTTGGTATGCCACAGCCCAAACCTTTCCCATTTGCAAGGTCATCTGAGATTTACAGTTTAAAGGGGTACAATCACTAAAACCAGCACTCGTTAAAACATCAACAAGGTTCCTTAGTAAATAACAAGCACAGTAACCTGTTCATGACATTTCTGTGAAAAAACTTACATATTGCTTATGTATACCAGAAAAAACGAGGAGAATGGGGAATGTGCAATGATCACACCTAGAATGAAATGCCATCTCCAGGTCAGTAGCCAACACCCCCCTCTACTGGATGAAGCCCAGACAGATAAAGTGTGTGTTGCAGGTGCAGCACAGTCTGACTTGGTACTTTAGTAGCATCAAGCAAGCAGCCCTCTGCTGTACTGCTGCCTTTTCTGTACACAGGATCTTTAGAGCCTTGAGGCACCCAAGCTGGTAGAGATTCACTTGTACCCTGTTTCACATGACAGATGTCCAGTGTGAAATACAATGGTTGGGAGAGACTTTTCAGAATGACTCCTTCACTTTTTCACACCCAGCAGGGTCACTCCTGGCCTGACTCAGACTTGTTTATCCTTTCAGCTGTTTCCTATCATAGGTAGCTGTTCTCAAGCTGTGACAGTCAGTGTCACAGAAAATTTACCACATAGCATAGGTGACAAGTCACACCTACACTGCACAAAAGGCAAGATTATGCAGCAATGTGTCAAATGGATCATATTCGTGTATCACCCAACATGTACAGTTCATGAAAACTGACATCTCTTCATCAGCTGAAGGAAATGATAAATTGCAGAGCATGCAGGCTGAGGAGCTGGCAGGCTGTGACAGTGGGCAGCCCACTCCCAGGGTACAAAACCAATGCCTGCCTTCCCCTCTCAAGTCTATATACTTGCAAATGTAGATAGAATCACTACCTTTGGTTGTGCAGGTTGTGAACATCTCAGAGAACATATCTAGGCATCCATATCTGCAGGTTGTCCTTCCCTCCCTCTGTAGGTAACTATGTGCTCTCTTGCCTCTTGAGCAGTTCTCCCTGTGAAGTGAAACTTCTAGAAGAGGTAGCCAAGAAGGCTGAGGGATCACTCACTGCTGAAGGTGAAAGCCTGGAACTTCAGAGTGCCAGATACAACTCCCTCCTCTGCCACTGCCTGTGTGTACTTTGGTACAAGTCATCTGGTCTCTCTGAGCTTCAGTTCTCCCTGTGTTAAATGAAACAGCAAAACTGTCCTGCCAAATGAAGTCTCATGAGAGTAAGTATGATAAACAATGCAAGCACTCAGATGTACTAACCTACATTGATGTGTTAGAGCTTAAGCACCTTAGATAGACTAATAAAGGCTTTATGGAGCACTCGATGAAATCAATAAATCGATGTCTGTGGATTCCAGCAGGCAGTGGTTAACCCCCTGTGAGAGAACAGGTGGTGTCTTCATTGCCTGTATAGCCAAGAAATGTTTGCTGTTAAACTTGCACCCTTGCACTTTGTTCTTCCCAACATCTTAAAATATAGGAAGGATCTCAGTGACTGACAGCTTTGAGCCTAGAGTTTGGTAGTATCTCAAGAAGGTAAAATAAGCTGCAAGTAGCAGTAGAGGAAATACAATACCAAGCTGGGACAATGGAGATTTGGGTTCAGTTCTCAGCTCATTCCCAGATTCCCTGCATAATCTTTGACGAGACGTTTAGTTTCAGTATGCACCAGCTACTCATCTGCAAACCGAGGATGAATAATCATTCCCTTTGCCCTTGCTTTCTATTTAAAGTGTAAGCTCTTGGGTCTGAGGTTTCCACTTATTGTTGACAACTCTATATCAGGCATGAAACGTTTCTCTAAACTGCAGAAAAACTGTTACAGATACAGAATATCTTTACTGTTTGCAAACAGTCTAGCCTGGGTCTGGAATAGCTATGCACACTGAGCACAGCCAATAAGCTCCACTGGACCCTGTCACAGGCACAGCAGCTGAAGCAGAATGCTGAATTAAGAAAGCAAGATCACTTCAGCAGTAGATTGTCCCTGCATATTTGCATAGAGCTGTTCCCTGCTAAATGGGATCCCGTGGATACAGATGTACTTGAGAGGTCAGTGAGTGCAGCAGTGCTGGAGCAGCTCTGTGAAAGTCAGCTAATATCCAGAAGCAATGGTGTTATTTAGTAATTTCAAATGTCTGGAGCATTCTAGCCCTCTCTTACTCCTCATGGAGATGTGATTACATGTATGTAGAGTGTGAGCCCTGAGCCCCAACCAGGATGTTCAGGAAATGTCAAAGTAAAGGTAAGAATGACTATAGAGAAACTCCCACAGATAGGGTTAATCTCAGCCTGATGATAGTACTGAGACACAGATTACCCAAATATTCTATTCTCACCTTCTTTCTTTCTCCCAGAGACTCTTCCAGATCCCTCTCCTCTGACAGAAAGAGATAGCAGAGCTCAAGGAGGACATATTTGCTAAAGACCATAAAGAACTAAGAGCCACATCTGCACAAGGGATTCAAGATCAGCCCATCCATTTCCCAAAGAGGGGCTGCATGAAGAGAAAGTAGGTGAAGTTTGAAACATATACAGGGTTGATCATGAGCATCATGCTATTCCTATTCCTCCAGCACAAGAAATACTAGAACAAAGCTTCTGTGGATGGGTTTAATTTTTTAACAAGTCACCTTGTGGCTATTGTTTCAAATTTTGTGTGTTTATCTTTTCAAGGTCTGTTGCAAACAGCGTAATTTTCCAGCACCCAGGTACACTGAAGACAAAAGTACTAATAATGTGACATCATTACTTTTGTTCCATAGCAACATCTCCCCACCCCTTACACAACAGGTTATAAGTCTGTAAAACTCTGCATTTTACAGCACTATAAAACTCCTCCAGCTGTTATAAATATATCGTTTTAAGCACTTGCATTTGAAAAAACGAAACAGAAAAATGCCACTGAAAAGTTCAATGCTTTTTCTTCCCTGCATTTAATTGTATTAACTTTTTCCCTGCTGGTCTCCCAGACCCACTGCTGGGCTGGCATTTCCACGGAAACCAGGAACGCTCAAGATTCACACAGGCTGTTTGCTGGTACAAAGCAAATCTTTTGCTATGAGAGATGTCCAGTGGGGGTGAACCTTTACTAAAAGGATACATTAGCTTGTTTGCCAACACAATGTGCACATGCCATCTAATTGGGTCATTGGCAATGGACTTGTAGAAGTGGAATTCATCATGGTACTGTGAAATGGGACAATAGTCACTGGTAGAATTGCTTCCTCTCTGCACAGAAAGGGAATGGTGCTGTGGCTTTGGCTATGACAGCACTTTATGTCTCAACAAAAGGGCTTTGCTTTCTCAGCAAAGCATTTAATCCCACCAGAAATCTTGAACTTTATCAATTGTTAAGTGGGACAAATCCTCACCACAGGCATAGCTGTAGGTGGGACTTGCCTCACTGAGGCAGGGGAAGAGGCAGAGGCCATACAGTGGCACAGGTCCAGTTCTTACCTAAGGAGTGCTCAGGCACTACAAGGGCAGGGAGCTGGGACTGCCTCATCGCTTGTTTTCAGTGATGCTTCTGTTAAAAGGCCTCTTTTGTTTCTGTTTTGGGTGTGTTGGTTCAAGCAGTATCTATAAAATGATGAATTAAATATGCACTATTTGAAACCAACAGAAGTGTTGTCACTAATTTAAATTTGGGAAAGACACTTCAAGTCTGAGAAGCACCCATGGAGTCTCTTTTAGGAATGCAAAGAGAGGCAACCTGAACTTGTGCATTCTGTGGAAACAAACTACTGTAGCCCTCAATCACCATGACCTCCCATAGTGAAGAGATAGTGAAGAATATTGGCTTCTTGTTGCTTCTGCTTTAATTGAAACACTCCAGAGCAGGGTCTGGTTCTCACTCTGTACAGTGATGGCTGTTCTCAGAGTCATGATTCTACTAAAAGTGTAAAGCTGTTGCTAGAACAGAATTAAATCAGTAATAACTAATTGCAGGTGAGTTCTGCCTCAGGCATGCTCTAAGATGGAAGCCTTATTTTACTGGGCTGTGAATTTTACCATCACAAATGCAGCTTCAGAATTTTTCCTTTTTATACATGCTACTTTTATTTATATTTTCCTTGCCAGTGCTTGAAGCCATCATGACAGTGTATTGGGTAATGACAGGATAATTGTTTGTTTTATTGATCATTATAAACCATTCTGCATCTCAACATGATTTATAGCATTTTAAATACTCTCTCCTTTCCTTTCCATTCCCCTACCATCGGGGCAGCTAAGTGGATCAAAAGCCCATTGGCTACAAGCAATCCAATTAACAATGACAAAAGAAAGAAAAAACTTTGGAAATAAATGAGTCCTTACACCATTTCTTTGACGGTTCCCTATTGATTCTTTCACATTGAAAAATGTGAAGCAGTTAGAAGGAATTGTGAAGAAAGTGTAGGGGAAGGAAGGAAGGAAGGAAGGAAGGAAGGAAGGAAGGAAGGAAGGAAGGAAGGAAGGAAGGAAGGAAGGAAGGAAGGAAGGAAGGAAGGAAGGAAGGAAGGAAGGAAGAGCTGTTAATGGGCTTTTTCATTCGAGTTCAGACTTTGCTATGAAGTTGTGTGCTCATACCAGGATGTCAGTGTTCCTTTTCTGGGTCAGGACTAGAGGCAGCTCAGGCTGTTGTGCTCAGCCCATAGTCCAACAGCCTTGGGCAATGTGCTCTGGGAGATTCATCAGAGCAGCTGAGGGAGGTGCAGCTCATTGTCACAGCATTCCACTGGGCTGTGGAACAGCACTGCCACAACATACCACTGAGACTGCCACCATGTCCCAGGAAAGAGAAAAGCTGAGGCCAACCATTACAAGTGCAGTTTCATCCAGCTGTTCATTTCCTGCCACGTCCACTGGGATATTTTTATTTGTGCATGCAGCAGAAATATATATCTGAGACCCTTAGCTACAGTTTACCCAATGGCCACTTACTCAACCACCAAATAACCCTTTCAACTTCCTACTCACACAGTGTCACCCCACTCCTCCAAAAAAGCATCAGGCACCATTATAAAGACAGTACAGTACTGATACCAAGAATTTCCATGCATTTATACCTGAAATTACAGCAATTTTCTCTGTAGAACCAGAGTTTTCAGCTGCAAGATGTAAGTAGATGTCAGTATGTCATAAGCACCCTGCTATTCACACTGCTAAACAGTATGAGGTGTCCCAGCAAATGAGAAGGGGATCACAGTAGAGAACAGGCATATAATCACTGGAATAGGTGGTGCTTGCCTGACTTCTACTTGAAAGTACCTGAAGAGACAGGAATTAGCTCATTTACATACTTGAAAAGTCACAAGAGTGTTTTGGGGCTGTTGAGGAAACGGCTAAAAATGAAGAGGGTGCTGGAAGAGGTCCCTTACCCACTTTAATCTTTATCTCTGAATTGATAAGGAGACAGTCACTGGAATTTTAATGTCCTTTCAGCAAATTGATTAGGAGAAAACAGAGGAGGGGAAGGGAGATAAGCTGCCCCTTGGTCATCTTTGCTGACTGAACCAGTTACTGAACCAGTAGGTAGAAATCCCGTACTGCAGAAGAGTCAGGAAGGGAAGAAGTCCTTGGAAGAGCCCTTTATCCACCTGATGTTGCAATGTGAATGATGGAGCTGGGGCACTCCTGAGCCCATTCCTCTCTGCAGGTATGACTGCACTGCAATCAGGAATATGATTGCAGCACATACTGACATCCTTCAGCTGCTTTAGATTTAGAGAGCAATGCTTTAGCCTGTGCAACATCTCTATGCATTAAAGGCAGGAGCCCTTGTGAAAAGCCAGCATTGTGCCCCCATTTTTACTGCCATCTGATTAAACACCCAGACACCTCTGTCAGAAGGCGGGGAAGAAATCTAGATGGAGCTCATATATTCAAAGCATACATTGAAATTATAAAAATAAAACCTTATCATCATGCTCATTTGGCCCTCCAGGATTGGTCATCCTGGCCTGCCATATAGATACATAGACACTGGTTCATTTTGAAAATAGCTCACAGCTCCCAATCACCCTGATATTCAGGATGAACATCTCTTCACACGGGTTTACCTGACAGCTCTGAGTGAAACCTCTATTCCTCTCCAGTTAATGTGATCAAACTCTGTCCTGATTTTTCATGCTCCTTTGCATTCAAAATCAACTTCTCTCTTCCTTAAGGTTTACTTTTCTTTTCCACGAGACACAGGCATGACATAATCCAGAAATCCAAACTTTAGGTGCCTGACAGAAAATTTTCTCTGAAATGCAGTACTACTTTATAGCAATCAATAAAGCACTAGAGTAAACCCATGCCTTCAGTAGAAATTCCTCCAGCTAAAATTGAGCTTAGCATCAGCTAAGGTGCCATTACTGGAGGACTTAACAGTACACATCAGAGAAGCAACTGTTCTGTTATCATTGCATCAATTGCTTTTGTCTCTGGTTGCCTTTGAAAACTCCAATCTGGTAAGTATCCCCTGTCCACTGTCTGTTTCCATCTCCTTATCCAGGAAGAGAAAAGACAACATATGGTTTTGAAATCTCACAGAACAGACATATCTGCAAAATCTGCCTGTTGAGTACATGCAACACTTCTCAGCAAAGTGAGCTGATGCCATCAAATGGGAATAAGCTTTGGAGGGGAGGGTCCCAAACACAGAAGACTTCTCCAATTCATTCTGTTAGGTTACGTAGAAGAATACCAGAGTCATATGGAAGTCTCCAGAAACAGCATGGATCGAATGCTGTTGGTTTGAACTCAGTGGAAGGGAAATTTCAGTCCCTTGAATGGTTTCAGAATGCATCAGGGCACATCACAAGTGAAGGAAACAGTCTAGCAGAATTGCATTAATTTTCATGAACCCAGCAGCCCTGGAAAATCATGAAAACTGCAACATAATGAAAGCCTGGAAGGGATAAACCTGCCCTCTTCTTCACTGCTGGAGAATCAGAATGTGGATTCCATCAAAGGAGAAAGCCTGAGAATGCAGGGTTGAGGAGTCACCATTCTCCCAGTTACTCGTCTGCCAAAAGAGATAAACTCCTGTATGAGGGCTACCCATCTCTATGCAATTAGACCTTAGCACTCTACATGACACAATGAACTGCTGCCAGCAGGAATTAAAGACACTTTCTTCTGTCTTCACAGTATTTATC
This sequence comes from Sialia sialis, assembly GCA_009812075.1. Lineage (NCBI taxonomy): Eukaryota > Metazoa > Chordata > Aves > Passeriformes > Turdidae > Sialia > Sialia sialis. Next base: position 333,546 of record VRYO01000638.1, on the reverse strand, counting down.
TTCTGCCCTCATTTCTCAAGCCCTGTCTCACTGATTTTAGTAGAAATGCAATGCATGTATTGGTTTGATAATGTCCTGAATGGATGAACGATGCTCCCAACAAAACAAGCAAAAATACAGTTTCTTGCTCTTATGTGAAGTGAAAAAAATCAACCCCAAGTGCAACGCCCCTGCCAGACTATGTACAGTAGTTTCACGATTATAAACCGCACCTGAATATAAGCCGCACTTCCGGGTAGCTGGGAAGACCACGGGATTTGTCCATATATAAGCCGCACCCGAATATAAGCCGCGGTTTTTTTTTTTTTT